>CM060708.1:165194019-165539805 GCA_030686995.1 Artemisia argyi | reverse complement strand
ATAGTGCCTTGAGGAGGTTAGTTTACACTAAGCTATGGTCTAAAATGAACCACATGATGCATACTTGGAAGTTTTTAGGCCATAAGTCTTTCTAAGGCTCCTAATGTAACACATGAGTGCTTAATGGTTCCATGGATCACACCAAGACACCAAGGCCATGGTATACACGTTCATATAAAAGGGGAAGGGACCAGGTGGATGAATCTTGGCCTTATATAAGTTACGTAGTGAGTTTTGGTCCCGTAATTGCTAACGGTAAGTCGTTAAGTCCCGAAACTTAAAATCGGGTAACCTAAAAATATGAAACTTATAAATATGTTAAAACTTATCAATATACTTTATAATAAAATATAAAATGAGTGGTAAGTTCCATCGGGTTGCTTAAATGCTGCTAAAACTGGAAACGCGGGTCTAAAACGTGTAATTCGCGTAAAACGCTGAACTGGAAAACGTAAAATTCCAAAACTTTTGGAATTGTCGTAAAATGAGAGAAAATCATATTTCTATTGTTTATAGTGTTTTATGGTCATATCGGGATGCTGGAATGACGTTTAAACCTAAAAGTAAATCTCGGACACGGTTTTGTGATTTTTGCAGAAATGATCCGACGAGTATAAAACTTTCGAATTATGATTAAAATAGTTTAACTTACGAGAATATGAAATAAAAATTTTGGAAATGAATAGTGAAAGTGAATAGTAAAAATGAATAGTAATTTTTAGGAAAAAGTTCCAAATTTCTATACTGACCCAAAATATGATGAATAGTAAAAAATGAATAGTGAAATCCCAATGATGAATAGTAACCTGAAAATGCGAATTGTTACATTTAACATGCTAGGCTAGATTTTCATTGTGTTTGCTTAGATGTAGTGAAACCTAGATGTTGATTATGGGTTTATTGTTTATTTATAATTGTTACGGATGATTGTATTCGATGTTAGGCTTAAGAAAACTGGCAGACTTCCATTGGTAACTTGCTTGAACGTCTTAAGAAACATGATCGGAGGTGTACTACGATTTTTGGTTGTTTTTAATGCGTAAGAGAATTCTAATGATCCCATGTTAGGAGCTTCTAACGGCTCGACATGGGAGTGAAGTAGGATCTTATAGAGTTAGGTAATATTGTACACGGCCCTACGACTAGTATTAAGGAATATGACGCGTCATCCATGCAATTGTAACAAGCTAATCAACATGTAAAAGATATCTAGGGAGTAATGAAATCTAAGTAAACACAACTTTCCTCATTATTGTTTCTACCACATTAGTATAATAGTTTTATTTTCATTTCTTTTATTTTATTTTGATTGCATCTTTAGTTAATTGGGTTAGTTGGCTAGCAACTAATTCCGCCCACTCCTTCAAAACCCGAGATTTTAATTGCTTTCTATAAATTATAAAAATACAAAAAGAATCATCCCTCACCTCTAAACCTAGTTTAGTAGGATTTCTAATCCTAGCGACACTATTCCTGAGTTGAACGATCAATCCCCCGGTACTTGTCACTATACTATACTACAACGATCAGGTACACTGCCTGGTGGGGGTTGTAAGCTTCTCGAGATCCCTTGAGAGGTAAAACCTGTTGCGAGGGCGCAATTCCCACGTATCATTTCTGCATGAATTATTGATTACTTGGTCCAGGTTTTCTTTCTACCGGCGGTCCCATATCATAGTGGCGGTCCCAGATATATAACGGACCGCCCACCCCTATAAGGGACCATCCACAGTATTTGTATTTTGCTTGCATGTTTCTTCTAACTTATTGCAGCTAAATTTCATCGATCGATTGCTGTGTGTCCTCATTAAGGGGGAGCACTAAGCTAGGGGGAGTCATCATGATAACGTGGACTTCTACGAAGCTGATGAAGCGAAAAGTGTACCGCTTTTGGGGGGATTTAAGGCCAAAGTCGAGATTATTTGATCAAATATTGCCCTAAATTGTTCCTTTTGTCATTTTAGGTACTTTTGAGAGGAGATTTACAAAAGGAAGCATTTTGGACGTTTTTGGAGCGAAAAAGTGAAGAAAACGAAAAAGTATCAAAATCATGCTGGAAATTGTACATGACGGCGTCACATGATGCTACTGACGGCGTCAAGACTTGATAAAGAGGTGGATAAATCAATTACACGTGATGCGCCAAAGAGTTTTCTAAAGAGTGCGTGATGGCGTCACCCGTTAGGGTCGCTAACGCCATCACGTATAACACAAAGAGAGACGGCCCAGAGTCCATAAAGAGTGACGGCGTCAGAAGTGGATCTAGGCAATACGAGTATTATTTTGGCGGCAAGTTGACGGCGTCACACCTATCTCTTGACGCCGTCAGGATACAAAATCTATATATATTTTTCTAATTTTCATTCATTGTGTGCAACTTTGAAGGGAGTAAACCCTAGACGAATTTTACAGATATTTTGAGGGTTTCAAACCCTTGTTTCATCCATGATTAATTGAAGATAAGTCTTTCATCAAATCATTCAATATGTCTATGTGTTGTTTGATTATATCTTACGCTTGTCTTCTTTTTAACATGCTAGGCTAGGTTTTCCTTGTGTTTGCTTAGATATAATGAAACTTAGATATTGATTATGGGTTGGTTGTTTGTTTATAACTGTTGTGGATGAATGAATTCGATGTTAGGCTTAAGAAAACTGATAGACTTCCAATTGGTAACTTGCTTGAACGTCTTAAGAAACATGATCGGAGGTGTACTACGATATATTGGTTGTATTTAATGCGTAGGTAACTACTAATGAGGCCATGTTAGGAGCTAGTAGTCGGCTCGGCATAGTAAGAGGTAGAAGCTTATAGAGTTAGGGAAGATCGTACACGGCCCTACGAATAGTATTAAGGAATATAACCCGTCATCCATGCAATTGTAACAAACTAATCAACCGGTAAAAGATAGCTAGGGAGTAGTGAAATCTAAGTAAATACATTTTCTCTCATTATTGTTTTCGCCATAATTTTGTTTAAGTTTAGTTTATTTTATTTTGATTGCATCTTTAGTTATTTGGGTTAGTTGATTAGCAACTAATTCCGCCCCTCCTTTCAAAACCCAAGATTTTTACTTGTTTTCTATAAAATATAACAATACAAAAAGAATCATCCCTCACCTCTAGACCTAGTTAGATTAATTTCAATCCTAACGAACACTATTCTTTGAGTTGAACGATCAATCCCCCGGTACTTGTCACTATACTATACTACAACGGTCAGGTACACTGCCTGGTGGGGATTGCAAGCTTCTCAAGATCCCTTGAGAGGTAAAACCTTTTGCGAGGGCGCAATTCCACGCATCAAGTTTTTGGCGCCGCTGCCGGGGAATAGTTATTGTCTAGGTTGAAATTTCTTTTTTATTAGGTCGACTTGCTAATAAGATTTTTATTTTATTTTTATAGGTTTCTTTAGTCTATCTTTTTTTTGTTCTTTTGTTCGTAACCTTTGCCATCCTCCATCATGGAAGTTGGTAATCTCTTTGATCCCATCAACCCACCACAACAAAACCATCCACAAAACCCACCACAACCAAACTAACCTCCTAGACCCCGAACTTTAGGAGAGTACTCCCGCCCTAGCCACCAAGGCTATCGAAACACCATTGAGCTCACTCAAGGAGCCAATGTGTCTCCCTTGCGATCCGACACCATCCGGTTGGTGCAAAGCGGATGTACATTCCATGGACTTCATTCCGAAGATCCTAATCAACATCTCAAGGATTTCCTTAAAATCGTAGATTCCATAGACCTTGATGTTGGAACTCGAGAGACGACCAGATCGCGTCTCTTCCAATTCTCTCTACGTGACCAAGTTAGTCAATGGCTTGAGCGTTTACCCACGGGATCCATCACCTCTTGGGATGATCTCATCACTTGTTTCCTTGCTCAATTTTTCCCACCGGGGAGAACTACTAAGCTTAGAAATGACATCTTGATGTTCCAACAACGTCAAGGTGAAACTCTCTATGAAGCATGTACTCGTTTTAATGACTTACTCCAAAAAGTCCCTCAGCATGGCATAGATCTTTGGCTCCAAGTCCAAATTTTCTATGACCATATCGATCTCACACAAGGTGAACCATTGACCAATCGACCGGTGGCAAGCTTCATGATCTAAGTGCGGAAGAATCATAGGAGCTCATAGAAGATCTTGCTCTCTATGACAACGAAAGTTGGGATGATCCCCGTGATTTGAACAAAATGGTTAAGGCAATATCTTTGCCTTCAAACAATTCAAGCACTCCCGATCATAGGATCATGGAACCTGAAGACCAAGTCAAGTTTCTCATGAAATCCTACGAAGCTCCTAAACCTTCAAGCCAAGTGAACAAAATTACTTCTTCGTGCGAATTATGTAGTGGTCCCCATGACACTCGTGATTGCATGGAACTCCCGGAACAAGCTTTCGCGGATTACGCATCCTCGCGTACCGACGGAGCGGGAGACAAGTGGTACACTTTCAAACCCGAGCAAAACCCTTACGGTGATTCATACAACCCCTCTTGGAAAAATCACCCGGAACTTAGGTGGAAACAAAACCAAAACATGCCCGAAAACAATTCTTCCACTCCACCTAATCGTTATCAACCAAACGGTCCACCTCCTAGCCGCACTTTCAACAACAATCCTTCCAACAACTATGATAGTACCAATAATCTTGAAGGATTGATATCTAAATTTATGGCATCTCAAGAAGCCCGCATAGCTAAGTTTGAATCCGAATTCAATCAACAACAAGCGGAGATGACCAATAAAATTGACAACTTGTTGAAAGCCCTCAACAACTAAGTGCTAACTAAACCAAAGAAGGACACTAGGGACACTAGTAGCAGAACCCAAATTAAGGACCCCTCATCATCTAAACACGTCCACTTTGTCAATGTAGTTACTATTAAACCAGACGATAATAATAGGGAAGAAAGTGATATGGATGAGATTAAGGAAGTTGTGGAGAAAAAGGAAGAGAAAATTGAGGAAATAGAAAATGTAGAGGAATACTTTGATAGGTTACCTACCAAGGAAGAACGGGAATACCATAAGGATCTATTCGATGACCCCGAGACACCATACGTCCTTGGTTCACCAATCATCAAAGCGGGTGATCCCTCTAACATCAACATACCATGCAACATTGGGCGTATGCATGTGTGGAAAGCCTACATCGATCTTAGATCTCCCGTAAACATTATGACTAGGACCCATTACAATTGGGTAATAAAGAACCAACTTGGATATAGGATGATGCCCAACACGAGTTGGATGAGTAACTTTGTGGGAAGAGTGAAAGGATTGCACGTCTTTGTAGGAAACTTCACTTATGTTACCGATTTTGTGATTGTAGAAGATATTCGTCCGGTAATAGATGGTTGCCTAAGTCAAGTAGTGTTCGGAAAGCCGTTTGTTGAGGCTTCTAAGATGAATTATGACCCATCTCTAGGGATAGTTAGATTCAAAGATGAGAACGATGAGATAGCTTACCAAATGCCCTATAAGATTGAACAATTTCATCTTTTATCAAACATCGAAAAAGAACACAAGCAAGCGGTCTACTATAGGAATGATGGGGATAGACGTAGAGGAGTAGACTATGTTATGAATAAAATATTTGGTTTCTACAAGGAATGCTTGCAACTAGGTCCGGAATACAAAACTAAAATCGAGGATGATCTAGGAACCGGGACCGATGACGAGGTCACGTAATAGCACATGACCTTGAGTCTAGCTACAAGACTCATAAATAAAGAAAAGCGCTTCTTGGGAGGCAACCCATGTTTTATTTGTTTGTTTGTTTGATTTTATTTGTTTCCGTATGCATGCTTTATTTGTATTGTTTGTGGATCATGTTTCTTAATAAATTGTGAAAATGATTTACTTTGTTGTTTGTCTTAACTTTATAAAAAGGTATTTCATAAAAGATAAGTGTAAGGGAAACCTAAATTTGTTTTTAAGAACGGAAATTGAACATGAACCACAACAATATTAAATGAACACGTATATTAGTATTTGTTTGAGTCAAATGCTTGTATCGAGTCATAATGATGTTTTGCAGGAATTCCAGGAATTAAGGCGTAAGTTTTTCCATAAATTTTTCAGAAACTTAACATAAGATTTCTGTCAGAATACTCTGACAACGTCAGGATCATAACCTGACAGCGTCAGGTGTAAAAATTCTGAAAATTTTTGCAAGTTTTGTTTTTCTAAAGGAGTCTTAAATTTTTTGTTAATTCTTTAATTTTATAAACTCCAGGAAATCTGCAAACGTTCGTTCCACAAGCATTATATCCTTATATATATATATATATATATATATATATATATATATATATATATATATATATATATATATATATATATATATATATATATAGATTGCCGCCGATTTTACGCAATGTTTGCCATGATTGTTTTCTCAGGTTTAACAGGTTATATTGGACAAGAAGAGGATTTATATTTATGGAGGGAAGCTTTCAACGTTCATTTTTTTGGAGGAGGATTTAACCTTGTTATCCATTTATCCACACTGAACGAATCAGGGGAGTATTTGTTTTCATTCTTTTACCTTCATTACTTTTACATCTTTAAATTAACATTGGGGACAATGTTCTGCCTAAGTGTAAGGGGAGGGTAAATGATGATACCTTAGAGAATACAATTGCACTTGAGTTTGTTTGTTCAATAGTAGGTGTGTAATAAAACTAAGAGAAATACTTGTTAGGGCAATTTTAGTGCCAAATTTAAATTTTTTTACAACATTTAGGAGTGAAGCTTTAGCCTTAATGAGCATCTCATGGATAGGAGTTGTATGACAAACACAAAAATCGTACCACTCAAAAAAAATTTCCACCCAAATATGTGAGGTCCGCCTTTAGATTTGTTAGGAAAAGCATTCATTATTAGTGCTTGTGAGTGTACCGGTAGTACTTAGATTCTAGAACTTGCGTTAGTGATGCATCCCGAGACCGCTAGTGAGACTACATTCATGTAGTAGGATTTACTACATGATAAGAGGCACTAGGATAACCCTTGTGTTAAACCCGTATCATAATTACTTGACCAATGAAGTCATAATTACTTGACTAATAAAGTCAATTAATTTTCCCACACCTTTGCGTTATACTCACTTTTAGTACACGATGCCCCTAGTACACCCCTCCGAGCCTATCTTTTCGTTTCTAACTTTAAGCATTTTACTTAAAGGAAGAATTTGTTTACAATCCACCCCAAATGTGCAACCAAATCGCCTTAGCCTTCCTTGTATGCACTCATCTTTAGTGCATTATTGTTATTTGTTTAAACCCTTAGTTAATTGTCTAATTGATTACATGGTTGCTAAGTCGAATCATATCTTGTACATATTGTTTTGGGACGATTGGGACTCATGGGTAAAGTACTAGTGTTATGAAAGTATTGGGGAAGAACATCATATATTACCCCCCATATGTGCATTAATCTTAAAAAGTACTCCAAGTGTTTTGATTATCTTAATTCGAATCATTAGAATAGTTGATTGTAAAGTATGTAAAAGTTCAAGTGTAAGAGGAATGTAAATTCTCTATGATGTATTATTTTGGATGGTAGGGTAAGAGTGTATGCAAAAAAAAAGTACTAGTGTTAACATTTATTTCATCCTCTCCTTAATTCTATACCTTAAAATTAATATGGTTTATGTTTAATCTTCATCCAAACATGTCTGAAATCAATCCTCTTCCACCAAACCCAGATCCCATAAACCCTAATTCTTTTCCACCTCCGGTGGCAAGTGATGTTGTGAGATCTAAAAGAAGTACTAGAAACTCGGGTAATGATTCTAAGCAATCTGTTAAGAATACTAGTGGTGGTACCAAGTCATCATTGGGTATTAAGAATGTGGAAAACTAGAAAGGGGGGGGGGGGGGTTGAATAGTTTTCCCCTCTTTTTCATTTTATAAAAACTTTGTTTCAAAATGTTGATTCAAATTTATTCAATTGTTTGTTTGGAAAACCTTTAATCAGAGTTTAGTATGAAAACACCATATAATCAATGTGATCAATTATATACGTAAGCTTTTGGAAAAACTTAGTTTTATGAATGGAGCTTTGGTCGGTCTTTGTGTGAATACGTTTTCCTTTTAAAATCTTAAAACGTTTTGTATCAAATTATCTATCAAGTTAAACTTAATATGAGAAGTGTGAATAATAATCTATTTGACCATATCATATGATTATACACACAATCACAATATTAACTTATATGTACAACACAATCAATCATCACAACTATATAAGCAACAACTAAGACATATAGGCAAGCATAGATGTAAAGCGATAAATGCAAGAATAAATGAAAAGAGATAAGAGAAAGGAAATGCAAACCGGACACGATGATTTATAGTGGTTCGGCTACAAGGACACCTTTCCTTGCCCTACTCCACTCCCCGAGTCACCTACTCGAGAGTTTTCTTCACAACTAAACAAGCTCCCTTTTGGCGGAGAAAACCATACACAACTTTTGCTTACACCATTTAACGACACTAAGCTAAATGTCGAGTTCTAATAGTAGCTAGAACCAATCTCACAACACTACTTCGATCACTACACAACTTCTACACGACTTCACGACTTCTTCATGGCTTCACGACTTCACGACTTCTTCACTACTTCACAACTTCTTCTATGCTCCATTACATGTTCACACATCTACTTCTTCACAACTTCATGACTTCTCCACACTACTACTTCTTCTCACTACTTCTTACTCACTCATAAACTCACTACTAAGTAAGATCATCTTGATCTACTTATTACATATACATAACTCACAACATCAAATAAACACTAACTAGAACCTACTACATCTTTGGCTTTATGATAGGGAGGATTCTTCTCTTGCACTTTGAGTGGTGAAGGATTGGATCACTTGAAACAAAGACTTATAATCTTATGATCAAAGGATTTAGAAGGATGTTTTGAAGGGACTGAGACTGAAAATTTTCGTGCAAAAGGTAAGAAAATTATGTGGGATGAACCAGTATTTATAGGGAGAAAAATACTGTTTGGGAGCGTGGCCGGTCCCCTTAATTGGGTGCCGGTCCCCTTAATAATTAAGGGGACCGCCTAGTATAATTAAGGGGGCCGCCTAAGAAAAAAATATTTTTTCTTCAGATTTTTTTGTCTTTTTGTGGGGGAGGTTTTTCTTGAAGAATGTAGCCGTTTTTTGGGTTGAAATTTGAATTCAAAATATTTATTTTGAATAAAACATTTCTTATAGATACAAAAATGTTTTGTATAAGTTTAAAAATGTTTGTCCCACTTTAATAAAATGTAAGGTTTGTAAAAATAAAAATTCCTTTGATCATAAAATGCATTAGACACTTTGTTTATTCATACCTTAAGTGATTTGGATACTAAAGTGAATATTTACTACGAAATACTTGTTTACGTCATAATTTGTAGTTCAATGAGTTTACGTTTTGTGATTATCAAAACATAGAAATATCGATATATGTTAATAACGTTTTAAGGCATTATTTATATCAACAAAGAAAAGTTCTAAGAAGGGTAGTAGGAATAAGGGGTTAACTAAAGATATGGAAGGTGTGGTGTTTGAAGGTGATGAAGCAGAAGAAATGGATGCTAAGGATGATGGTAGTGAAGGGGAAAGTGAGATAGGTATGACCTCTAGTGTTCAGGGTGTGTCTGGTGATGTTAGTGGTTCTAAGTCTGGTGTTCATTCTCATGGTAAGTCTCATGTTCCTTCTACTAGTGGTAAGGTAAACGATGGTAGTGGTCATAGTGCTAAGAATAATGGTAATATGGTTGTTAATGAGTCTGATGTGGGTAATACTAGTTTTAGTAGGGTTAATAATGATAGTAATGGGATGCCTGTGCCTGTTGAGTTGAATCCTGTTTTGAATCCTAGTCTGGGTAAGAAGGATAATTCTGTGAATGTTAATGTGGATAAGGGTGTGAATGCTACTAAGGCTAGTAATTAGTGGCCTAGTCTTAGTGAGACTGTTAACAATGGGAGTGGTAAGAATAATGTGGTATTAGGCAATAAGAGTAGTGATACTGTTATGGCTGATGAGTTTGTTCAAAGTAATCTTTCTTTGCTTCTGATTTTAAGGGTCTAACAGGGTATGGTAATAATAAGTTATCTAAGATTCCTGTTAGTATGAATGAACATGGTAAAGTTGTTGTGGATATGGATCCTTTAATTGAAGAAGGCAGTAAGAAATGGGATTTAACTTTAGTTGGATATTTTGTTGGTTTGAAAATGAATTACAATGAGATATCAGGACATTTGAGGAGAATGTGGAGGCTGCATCAATTAGCTGAGATTATTACCAATGAATGTGGGTTGCTTTTTCTAAAATTTAAATCTGTGGAAGGTATGAATTTTGTATTGGAGAATGGTCCTTGGCTTGTTGATGGTAAACCATTTTTTGTGAAGAAATGGGAGGCTAGTATATGTATGGAGAGGCCTAAACCAGCCAAGGTTCTAATTTGGGTTAAAATTATGAATGTTCCTCTTGAAGCTTGGAATGTTCAGGGTATTAGTAGAATTGCTAGTGGTATAGGTAATCCTATTATTATGGATAGAATAGCTACTTCAATGTGTGAAAAAGCTTATGGTAGAGCTAGTTTTGCTAGAGTTCTAATTGAAGTGGATGCTACAAATGAGTTGGTGGATAATGTTGAGGTTTGCTATAAGAAACTGGGTAGATCTATGAAATTGGAAGTTGAGTATGCTTGGAAACCTCCTCTTTGTACTCATTGCAGTGTTTTTGGTCATGATTTTAGAACATGTATTGCTAGAGTTAGAACAGTGGATGAGGTGAATGATAAGAGTAATAATATTGATATTAATGCTGATAAGAGTTGTGATAAAGTTAAGAATGGTGAGGAATGGCAAGAAGCTGGGAGGTTTAACAGGAATGGTGCTAGTACTAGTAGAACTAATGGGCAACAAAATTATGGCTTTTTTTGTGAACAGGGGAGGTTTTAATGGTAGATGAAGAGGAGGAATGCAAGGTAGGGGTGGTATGACTCAGAGAAGTGGTAATGAGAGTAACAATATGAAATATGTTCCAGTTGAGAATAATGGTAAAAGGGTAGATGAAGGGCTGGTAATGGATGGGAAAACCAAGGATAACACACAGAATAAGGGTAAGGGTATTTTAGGATCAAAAGAAAATACAAATGGTATGGCTAAAGCTAAGAATGTTGTGAATATGAAGAATAGTTTTGATGTGTTGGCTACGGATGGTATAGATAGTGTGGATGTAGGTAGTGATGAATGGGTTCAGATGAGAAAGAAAATAGATTTAGCTTGTGATTTGGGTATGCAAATTGCTGATGGTGAGAAAATTAGATGGTCTAACGATTTGAAGAAATATTATGAGGACAAGTGTAATAGTAAGGCTAAAAATAGAATGATGGCGGGGTTGAAGTGGAGAGTTGCTAAGTTACAAAAAGATATAAGTTATGGATATACTAATATAGCCATGAGTGCTAAGTTGAAGGCTGATGAACTTTGCAAAGAAATTATGAAGGATACTGGTGTAACTCATAATCAAGCTTACATGAAGGCATATGATGAATGTTATAGAGTTGAGCTTGGTAGCATTGAGGAATGGGTTAAGGAGAAACAGAAGGCTGAAGTTGAATTGTTTTTTCTATCTGACTTAGTACTAACTGATGTGGTTAGAAACACTTGGACAGAAGAAATGATTCAACAATTTGAGAGCCTTGTTAGTCTGAAAGTGGATGATATGCTTCAAAAACAGTTTGAAGAGGATATTACTACTAGCATGATTGATGACTTTTCTAAGGAGAGTCATGGCAATGCTGAGTTCATGACTAAGGATATTGTATCAAATGTGGTTGAGAGTAGTGCTACTCAGGTGCAAGATGATATTGCACCAAACTCCTCTCTTTTTAATATGTTAAAAATTGCTTCATGGAATGTTAAGGGAGCTTGTGACTCTCTTAGACAGGATGAAGTTAAAAAGTTAATTAGTAGTAATAATATTAGAGTTTTTGGTTTATTAGAAACTCTGTTGAGAAAGAAGTTTGTTAATAATGTTTGTAATGATGTTTTTAGGGGGTGGTCTTGGGTTTCCAATTCTGTGGATAGCCCTAAAGGTTGTAGGATTGTAGTGGGGTGGGATAGTAGGGTTGTTTCTACTACTTTACTTTCTCAAACCAGTCAAGTTATGCATTTGGTGGTTAATGATATGAGTGGGAGTATGATTAGTTATGTTTCTTTTTGTCTATGGGAGTAATTTTGTTAAGGAGAGGCTCTTGTTATGGCAGAATCTTATTGACCATAAGAATATTATTTGGAATCATCCTTGGGTGATGTTAGGTGATTTTAATACCACCCTGTTTCAAAATGAAAACTTTAATTGTTTCAATGTTAAGAGTGGAGATGGGATGCAGGATTTTAAAACTTGTGTAGATAGTTTGGATATGGATGATATTAGCATGAGTGGTTTGTTTTTTTACCTGGATTCAAAAGAGGAAGGATCCTGAAGTTGGTATACTTAAGAAGCTAGATAGAATTATGGGTAATGGGAGTTTTATGAGTCAATATCCGGCAAGTCAGGCCAAGTTTCTTCCTTACTTGATTTCTGACCACTCTCCTGCTATTCTTTCTATCCCTTTTGCTGAGTGTCAGAAGAAGAAGGGTAGTTCTTTTAGGTTTTTAAACTACCTCACTGAGAAAAAAGATTTTCTTCCTATTGTGGAGAAAAATGGGGATATATGTATTAAAGGTTATAAGATGTTTATTTTGGCTAGAAAGCTAAAAGTTCTCAAAAAGCATCTTAGGAGTTTGAATAGAGATAATGGGAATGTATTTGATAAAGTGAAATTTTTAAGAGTTGAGTTGGATAGAGTTCAAAGTAATCTGGACAAAGACCCATTGAATGTTAAATTAAGGGAGGAGGAAATGATATATGCTACTGCTTATAAGAAAGCTACTATTGATGAAGAAAGGTTCTTGAAGCAAAAATCTAAGATTCAGTGGCTTAAAGAAGGAGATTTTAATAGTAATTATTTTCATAATATGGTTAAGGGTAGAGTGGCTAAGAGTAGAATTGAGGAAGTTAGGGATGGTCATGGTAATATCTTTAAAGGATGTGATGTTTCTAAAGCTTTTGTTGATCACTTCCAGAAGTTTTTCAATGCCGATGAAGAAATTTATAACATTGAAGAGCCTAGTAGTCTGTTTTCTAGGAAATTAGATCCTGAAGTTGCTTTGGGTTTGATCAATGAGGTTTTTGTTGAAGAGATTAAAGTTGCTTTGTTTGATATTGAGGATGATAAAGCTTCTGGGCCTGATGGTTACACTTCTAAATTTTTTAAGGCTGCTTGGAAGGTGGTGGGGAATGACACTTGTCCTGCTGTTAAGGAATTCTTCTCTAGTGGTAAGTTACTTGGTGAGTTCAACTCCACTCTCATCTCTCTTATCCCTAAGATTAAGAACCCTATGAAAGTCACTAATTTCAGACCTATCTCTTGTTCCAACATTTTCTATAAAATTATTAGTAAGGTGATTACTAATAGGATTAAAACTATTCTGAATGAGTTAGTAGATGTTAATCAATGTGCCTTTATTCCTGGAAGGCAGATAAGTGATAACATTTTATTAACACAAGAATTTATGAGAGGTTATGGGTGGAATTGGGGAGCTAAAAGGTGTGCTTTTAAAGTGGATATTCTTAAGGCATATGATACTGTTAATTGGAATTTTTTAAAGTTTATTTTGCTTGAATTTGGATTCCATCATGTCATGGTGCATTGGATAATGACTTGCCTCACCTCTGCTCATTTCTCTGTTTGCATTAATAGTGAGACTACTGGGTTTTTCAAAGCTGAAAGGGGTCTAAGACAAGGGGATCCAATATCCCCTTATCTATTTACTTTGATAATGGAGGTGTTGAATTTGATGGTCAAAAGGCAAGTGAAAGTTGAGAAAAAGTTCCAATATCATTAGGAATGTAAAGAATTAAAGATCACTGGCATGTGTTTTGCTGATGATCTTTGATGTTGTGCCATGGTGATTTATTATCTGCTTCTGTGCTCAGGAGAGGCTTGGATGAGTTTGGTATGTCTTCTGGACTTTATCCTAGCATGATTAAAAGTGAAGCTTTCTTTAGTGATATGTCTGATAATGAGATTGATAGTATTAAATTAGTTATGCCTTTTAAGGATGGAGTCCTGCCTATTAGATATTTAGGGGTTCCAATGGTGTCTAAAGGGTTGAGGTTTAATGACTGTAAATCTTTAATTGATATGGTGGAAAAGAGAATTATGGATTGGAAGAACAGGACCCTTTCTTTTGCTGGCAGGTTACAATTAATCACCTCCATTTTGGCTTCTATTCAAGTTTATTGGTCTTCTCTATTTATATTACCTTTGAATGTTTGTGAGGCTATTGATAAATTTTTTAAAAGATTTCTATGGAATATAGGTGAGTCTGCTAGTGGTAAAGCAAGTGTGGCCTGGAAAGATGTGTGTAAGGCTAAGAGTCAAGGTGGATTGGGTATTAAGTCTGTTCATCCTTGGAACATTGTTCTCATGACTAAACACTTGTGGAATATCCTGAATAATAAGAATTCTGTATGGGTTAGATGGATTAACATTTACAGGTTGAAAGGTAGAAGTTTATGGGATATTAAGGTTAGTAAGGGGGCGCCTTGGAGTTGGAAAAAACTTCTGGACCTTAGAGAAATGGTGAGAAAGTTTATTTGGGTGAAAATTGGTGATGGTAAAAGTTGTAATTTGTGGTTTGATAGGTGGCATAGTAGTGGGCCTCTGTGTAAGTTTATTGATAATGCGATTATCAATGATGCTGGTTTGGATGCTAAAGCTAAGGTTTCTGATCTTATTGTTAATCATGAGTGGAATTGGCCTATTGAATGGGATGGGAAGTTTGATAATGTTATGAATATTCCTGTTCCCAACATTGATGCTTGTAAAAAAGATATTACTGTGTGGGTTAACAAAAATGGCAGGGAGGTGAATTTTTCTACCAAAGAAGTATGGAAAGCTTTAAGTGATGATTCTCCAAAGGTTATATGGGCTAATCATGTTTGGTTTAATCAATGCATCCCTAGGCACTCATTCATTCTTTGGACTGCTATTAAAGGAAGATTGAAGACTAAGGACAGATGAGCTAAATGGTTTTGTATTGGTGATAAGGGGTGTTTGTTGTGCAATAATGATGATGAGTCTCATAGCCATTTGTTTTTTTCTTGTCCTTTTTCCAAAATATTATGGGAAAGATTAAAACCTATGGCTAGGTTAGAGAATGTAGGAAATGACTGGGCTAGTGTGATCTCTGCTATTGTTAATAAACCTGCAACTAATACCATTTGGAGTGTGATTCAGAGGTTGATTCTTGGTGCCAGTGTTTACAATATTTGGCATGAGAGGAATATTATAAGAATTGACCAGGTTTGTAGAAGTGAAGATGGGGTATTTAAGTGTATTGTGGATACAATTAGATTGAAGTTGTTGGGTCTTAACTTGAAACATACTTCTGATGTGTTTAAGGCTGCTGAAATCTGGAATATCCCCATTAGGAAGAATGAATATTACAGGAAAATGGTTCATGAGTTGGCCAGTCGAAACAACCATAATTAAGCTAATGTACACTGATTATATGTTGTTGTTTATGCTTTGCATCTGGTTGTGCAGGTTTTATGAAGGTACAGGGTTTTGGAAATGCAATACCATTTACTCTCCTTTTGTTGATGATGCAAGCTAATTCTGAAGCAGGGATGATGTTTTGAGTATTGATGACTTTTGGTGATTATGGTTCTGAGTCACAAGAGTAGTGTGATTTGGTCTTTGTTTATTGATCTGGGAAGGCCTTAGTGTATGTTGTACTCTTTTTATCCTTCTCTATGATTTTACCTTCTAGGTTTTACATAGAAAGGTTTTTAAGGAGGCAAATATTCTAAGGCTGCTACACTGGCTCTTCCCTATATCATATTATGTTATTGGTGTGTTGTCTGTGGATGTTGGATGTTTATCTTTGGATGTGGTTTGTTTCTGCTGCTGCTTTTTTGCTTCTTATGTATTTACTCTTATATTTTTTGTCATGGCAACATTGCTTTCTATGTGTTGCCTTCACATGGTGATGTTTGGACATGCTTTGGTTGATTCCTTTGCGTTGTTTCCATGGATTCAGAGTGTGATGGTGATTCTAGATTAAGCCATTATCTGCCATGACTAATTTTATTTTGAGTATTTAGGCTTCTTTCATTGTATTAGTCTTGTTGCTTTTATTTTTTTGTATGTGAGCTAGGGTATTGTCCTATGCCATATTTTTTTGTGTGCAAAGTGTGGAAACTAAGCATGTATCTTAGTTTTTTGTTTACACTTTGCACTTTCATTTCTTGTACTGCCTTATGGCTTCCATTTACTTAATAAAATTTACCTTTAAAAAAAAAAAAAAAAAAAAAAAAAAAAAAAAAATCGTAAAAATCAAGAAAAAGAAAAAAAAAATAAGAAAAGAAAAAGAAAAAAACACACGGACTACCATCTCGTTTCCTTTTATGTTTATTTTATGTTTTTGTTAGTTTATGATTAGCTTAAGTCGAGTCGAGTCTTGGCTTAGCAACGCCACATTGTACATGTAATTGACCGAGATGATTAACTCGCCACCAGTAAATATTGCCTTTATCCAACAAAACTGTGCTTATCATATCCCTACATCTCATGTTATAACCCTTTAAAAGACCTCTTTGATAGTTTATCCTAGGTGCTTACGCCAAGTGGTGGAGGTTTGATCCTTTCCCAAGCCTATGGTAATCTATTTGCTATGACAGGTAGTGAGAGATGTTTTCCATTTCCAATATTGTGATATATACTTTATTACACCCGAGAGATGTGAGTATCTAAACACTATTTGTGAGGTGCTAGTGTATAATTTCCGTGCTTGTTTTTAGTTGAAGCGGAACGATTATTTGTTGCAATTACTTTTATATTAGTGTTAAATGACCCCTAACTTGTATTTTGATTAGAATAAAAGCGCATTTGCTTGAGGACAAGCAAATCTCAAATGTAAGGGTATTTGATGAAGCGAAAAGTGTACCACTTTTGGGGGGTCATTTAAGGCCAAAGTCAAGATTATTTGATCAAATATTGCCCTAAATTGTTCCTTTTGTCATTTTAGGTACTTTTGAGTGGAAATTTACAAAAGGACGCATTTTGGACGATTTTGGAGCGAAAAAGTGAAGAAAACGACAAAGTCTCAAAATCATGCTGGAAATTGTACATGACGGCGTCACATGATGCTAGTGACAGCATCAAGACTTGACAAAGAGGTGGATAAATCAATTACACGTGACGCGTCAGAGAGTTTTCTAAAGAGTGCGTGACGGCGTCACCCTTTAGGGTCGCCAAGGCCGTCACGTATAACACAAAGAGAGACGACCCATAGTCCATAAAGAGTGATGACGTCAGAAGTGGATCTAGGCAATACGAGTATTATTTTGGCGGCGAGTTAACGGCGTCACACCTATCTCTTGACTAGTCAGGATACAAAATCTATATATAGTTTTCTAGTTTTCATTCATTGTGTGCAACTTGGAAGGGAGTAAACTGATGCGTGGGAATCGCAACAGGCTTTACCTCTCGAGGGATCTCGAGAAGCTTACAACCCCCACCAGGCAGTGTACCTGATCGTTGTAGTATAGTATAGTGACAAGTACCGGGGGATTGATCGTTCAGCTTAGGAATAGTGTCGCTAGGATTAGAAAGCCTAAATACTAGTTCTAAGAGTGAGGAATGATTATTTTTGTATTTTTATATTTTTTAGAAAGCAAGTAAATATCTCGGGGTTGAAGGATTTGGGCGGAATTAGTTGCTAATCAACTAACCCAATACTAAGATGCAATCAAAATAAAATACTAAAAATGAAATTAAACTAATTTATACTAAAGTTGTGAGCAGTAAATGGAGAAAATGTGTTTACTTAGATTTCATTACTGCCTAGACATCTTTTACACGTTAATTATTTGTTATAATTGCATGGATGACGGATCGTATTCCTTAATACCATTCATGGGGTGGCACACATAACTCCCCAATTCTATGAGCTCTTATCTCCTCCTACACCATGCCCAGCACAACTATAGGGATTGTAAACAGTGGCTCATGCATTAAATACAACCAATAAAGACCTAGTGCGCCTCGGTTCATGTTTCTTAAGACGTTCAAGCATGTTACCAAGTGGAGATCTGCCAGTTTTCTTAAGCCTAACATATAAATCATTCATCCAAGACAAGAATAAACAAGTAATCAACACATAATTAACATCTAGGTTTCATTAGATCTAAGCAAACACAAGATAGATCTAGCCTAGCATGATAGAATTAAGACAAGAACAAGATATAGACAACCAACACATAGACATATTGATTGAATTAAAGGAATACTTATCTTGATTAAACATGCAAGGTATCAAGGGTTTGGAACCCTTGAAAAACCTGTAAAGTTACACCAAAATCGTACTTAGGGTTTCTCCCAAAACTTCTCTCTTTTAATGTGTGAAAATTAGAAAACTATATATAGAAAAATAGGTCTGACGGCGTCAAGACAAAGCTTGTGACGCCGTCACCTCGCCGCCAAAACTCTTCTCGGACTGCCTTGATCTACATTTGACGCCGTCAAGACCAAATCATTTCCAGACCGTCATGACTTTTTACTCTTGACGCCCTTCCTTCGTGACGCCGTCAAATCTGTACTAGGTCGTCATGGACTTCTGCTCTTGACGCCGTCAAAGAATTGCTCTTGACGCCGTCACCTACTGTTCCCAGCATGGAAAATTAAGACTTTGGCGTTTTCTTCACTTTTATGCTCCAAATACGTCCGAATTGCTTCCTTTTCCAGATTTCTCTCCCAAAGTACCTAAAATCACAAAAGGAACGATTTAGGGCAATATTTGATCAAATAAATTCGGATTCGGGCTTAAATGACCCCCTAAAAACGGATCATTTTTCGCCTCATCATAAACCCTAGACGAATTTTACAGATATTTTGAGGGTTTCAAACCCTTGTTTCATCCATGATTAATTGAAGATAAGTCTTTCATCAAATCATTCAATATGTCTATGTGTTGTTTGATTATATCTTACGCTTGTCTTCTCTTTAACATGCTAGGCTAGGTTTTCCTTGTGTTTGCTTAGAGTAATGAAACTTAGATATTGATTATGGGTTGGTTGTTTGTTTATAATTCTTGTGGATGAATGAATTCGATGTTAGGCTTAAGAAAACTGGCAGACTTCCAATTGGTAACTTGCTTGAACGTCTTAAGAAACATGATCGGAGGTGTACTACGATATATTGGTTGTATTTAATGCGTAGGTAACTACTAAGGAGGCCATGTTAGGAGCTAGTAGTCGGCTCAACATAGGAAGAGGTAGAAGCTTATAGAGTTAGGGAAGATCATACATGGCCCTACGAATAGTATTAAGGAATATAATCCGTCATCCATGCAATTGTAACAAACTAATCAACCGGTAAAAGATAGCTAGGGAGAAGTGAAATCTAAGTAAACACATTTTCTCTCATTATTGTTTTCGCCATAATTTAGTTTAAGTTTAGTTTATTTTATTTTGATTGCATCTTTAGTTATTTAGGTTAGTTGATTAGCAACTAATTCCGCCCCTCCTTTCAAAACCTGATATTTTTACCTGTTTTCCATAAAAATAAAAATACAAAAAGAATCATCGCTCACCTCTAGACCTAGTTAGATTAATTTCAATCCTAACGAACACTATTCTTTGAGTTGAACGATCAATCCCTTGGTACTTGTCACTATATTATAATACAACGGTCAGGTACACTGCCTGGTGGGGATTGCAAGCTTCTCAAGATCCCTTGAGAGGTAAAACCTTTTGCGAGGGCGCAATTCCACACATCAGAAGCCTTTTTGATTCTACAAAAATGGGGAGAAGAAAACGAGAACTCGTTTTAAAACTCACTAATGCCTAGTTTTATCTAAAATGAGTTTATATTTTGTAATCATCAAAAAAGGGGAGATTGTTAATACAAATAATTTCAAAAACGTCATTTGCATTAATCGGTCTCTACTAGTTTTGATAATCACAAAATACAAACACACGTTATGTAAAACTATGACTAATAAGTTTTTAATCAAGAAAACTCGCTTTCGTCTTCAACATCACTTAAGGTATGTATAAACATCTACCAACTTATGTATGTGATCAAAGGATTTATATTTCATCAAAACTTTACATTTCATGTCACAAAACATTTTTACATAAGAATTTTTGTATAATTAAAAGAAATGTTTTCTTAAGAAAATGTTTTCAAATTTCAAATGCATAACAGCCATATTTCTCGCAAAAAAGCGACAAGAATTTTTCACCAAATAAATTTTCACCACGTCAGGACAAAAATAAGAGTGTCTGTCGGGACGGTCTCTTAAAGTGGTCGGTGGTCCCTTATTGATAAAGGAACCTCTGGTATTTAAAGGACCGTCCCTCTCTTTCCTGGCGTCTATAAATATAGAACTGTTTTCTTTCAGAAAACTCACCTCTTATGCACTAAAACTTTCTGTATTCCGAAATCCTTTCCAAATTACATTATTTGATCACATTATCGGGTTCTAAGTTGTTTACAAGTGATCACACTCATCAAGTGCAAGAGAAGAATATTCGTTGTTGTCAAGAGACGAAGTGTTGAAGAAGAGTCTTTCTCATCTCATACCATTGTTGCGGATCTATCATCATTATTATTCATTGTTGCTTGTATGTGATAGGACTTGAGTGCAAGTCTTATATTGTGTGTTGTGTTGTATCGCGCCATCATGTTGGTATGAGGTGTGAAGCCACGTGGGCTTTGATAGATTCATTCTAGCTAGGATTAGGACTCGACATTCCGCTTAGTGTCATTAAACTTGGTGTAAGCTTGTGTAAGGTTTGTTCCGCCATAAGGGAGCGTGTTGATATAGTGTTTGTGAAACTCTCGAGTGTGAGACTCGAGGAGTGGAGTAGGGGTGAAGGAGTGAGCTTCATGGCCGAACCACTATAAATCTCCATGTGCCGGTTTGATCTTTCCTTTCTTTATCTTTACTTATTTACTTGTTATTGCTTATATTTATTGTTGAGTTGATTTCACTTAAAGATTGAATCGAATCATTTTGATAAACACAACTTGTAAAGCAAATGTTATAAAACGTAAATAATAACGGTGAAACTATTCAACCCCACCTTCTAGTTTCCACATATACCTTTGTGAGTCTTCTGATAGCTGATTGTGATCAGCTGTGCTAATCTTTAGCCAGGGAGTAAACTTGCTCATGGTTTAAATTTTGACTTTATCAGAGAGTGAATTGGTTATTTGATTTAATCAGTTATTTAACTTAGTCATAACAAGCACGAAATACTTGTGAGGGATAATTTGGTGAAAATTTGACTCAACACAACTCAATCTACAATAGTCATAACAAGCACGAAAATTATATACTAGCACCTCACATAAAGTGTTTGGATTCTCTCATCTCTCGTGTGTATAGGTTATATAACATGTATGGAAATGGAAAAATAAACAACCACCTATCATAGCACATAGATTACCATAGGTTTGATAAAGGATCAAACCTCCACTGCTTTGGCGTAAGCACCTAGGATAAACTATCAAAAAGGACTTTTAAAGGGTTGTAATGTTAGGTGTAAGGGTAAGGAAAACACGGTTCTGGGGATATGGGAAATTTACTGGTGGCAAGTTAATCATGAAAGTTAGTTACATGTACAAAATGGCGTTGCTAAGCCAAGGCTCGACACGCTAGCTCTAACTCTTTTTGTGTTTTTCTTAACTCTTTATTGACTTAAACAAAAGCAGGATGACAGTCCATATGTTTTTTTTTTCTTTTTTTTCATACACTTTTGCCTTGTCATCTCTTGATCTGCTAAACATAAATGTCTAGGGATTTATAACTGCATCCGTACACTTGCATTTCTGCATAAATAAAAACCAACTAATGACTCGAATTGCGAGGATCAAAACACGTGGAGTACTTAAAACATTGACGTACATTTGGGGGGTGGGGGGGGGGGGGGGTAATAAATGACTTTCTTTCCTATTACTCTATAATAAATAGTACTAAACCCATGAGTCTCAATCATCCCAAAAATGTATCTACAAGATATGACTCTACTAGCAACCATGTAATCAACTTGATAACTAACTAAGGGTTTAACATAAATGTCTTAACAATAATGCACTAAAAATGAGTGTATATAAGGTAGGCTAAGGCGATTTTGGTGTAACATTTGGGGGTAGATTGTAGACAATGCTCTTAATTACTCCCTCCGTCCCAAAATTATAGTCCCTTTTTGACTTTTTTGGTCTTTCTTTCTCAACTTTGACCTTAAATATTTTTGTTTATATTACATAATACTTAATGCAAAATATATGAATGGATTGAGTTTTAAATGTATTTTTTATTGGTATAATTTTAATCAACTATTATATAACACAAACAAAAATATTTAAAGTCAAAGTTGAGAAAGAAAGACCGAAAAAGTCAAAAGGGGACTATAATTTTGGGACGGAGGTAGTAATATTTTAGAATCCACGAAATATCATGAGAACCGCGAAAAGGATAGACTCACCTTATTTTTAGTTGTTTGGTAAAACTTGAGTTTGGATTTAATCCTAAATATTAAGGAGTTAGTAAAAGATAAGTAGTATGGTAGGTTTTATGACAAAAGTGGAGCCCACCTTATTTTCTCTTTATTTCTCTCATCTCATTTTTTATATATATAGTTTATAAATTATTTTTAAAAAATATAAAATAATTTTAAATATTTTTCTCCCTTCAACATTAAATCGAAATCCAAATCCTAATCCAAATTCAAATCCAAATCTAAATTTGTAGGACCATAGATCTACCTTAATCACCTAAGAATATGATGTTAGAGAGAGATGGAAGATCTAGAGAGAGAAAGTAGAGAGAGAGATGGAAAGCACTATGTGAAATAAAACCTTGAATAAGCATAAACTCCCACCCTTCCTAACAAGCTTAGGAGGGTATTTATAGTTTTTACATATGCCACCATGGGCTTTCTCTTGGGCCTTCTTTTGGGCCAAGCCATTAAGGCTTTTACATAACCTTAATAGACTAGCATTTTACTAAGTATTACATGAATATCTTTAACTAACTATTTGACTCAATAATGATCGTCACTTTTAATCCTAACAATCTTCCCCTAAGGGACGATCATTGAGATCTCTCTTTGATTACATAAATGATCAAAACTTCTAATGCTAACAATCTCCCCCTAAGGGTGATCATTGAGATCTCTCTTTTGTGACCTTGATTTTTGATCTTTGAAGCTTGTTCTCTTTGAACTTTGAGTCTTATTGTGTAATAGTTTTGCTAGTTTCTTTGTTCCAATCATGCTTTGTGATATTTCTTGCCTTTGATCAACATCTTTACTCTGTTGTCTTTACGTCTTTTCCAACATGCTCATACTTTGTTTGACTTTGAATCTTTGAGAAGTTCTCTTTTCGTTGACTTTTAATCTTTGTTTCTTTAGTTTGTAGATTCTTTGACTTTGACTTAGAAACGTTCTGAGCTTTGCATTGCTTTGATCTTTGAAGAGAGCTTTGCAGGATATGAGCATGTGGATCTTTAAGTGATGGTAACGGTCTTTCTCCAAGGAACATTCATGAGTACCTGCATAAAACAGTTAGCAATAAAGTATCCGGTACTTATAGGTTCGGAATTAAAGATTGTCAACAGCATAGTGTGAAGACTCCTTCTAACCCTTACCAAGGCCGTTCCTGAATCAGATACCCCTGAAAGGGCTTACTAGATCCACCAAAGTACATCAATGATTCAGGTGAGTTGTTGGAGATCACCCCACAACTGTAGACCGTTTGAGACATAGTAACCATCATGATAGAAAAGGCAAGATCCGTAGATCTCATAAAGACTCTTACAACTTGTGTCCTTTTTGGCGAACACAAGTGTATTCATAGGAAGTGTATCCTAAGAGATCTTTTAATGACTCTCATGGCTCTAGACTCGATAAGTGCATAATTTGGTTTTCCTATGCGGAGACTAGGGAGGGGTCTCCTGCTTCAATATCAACCATCTCTAAGAGATAAGTTGATAGATTACACTGGTTCCCCGTGAGAATGAAACAAGCTCTTTTGAGAGAACTTGAGTGGCTAGAAGGTTAAGTGCAGTGCGTCACTGGGTCCATGACGTCTTGTCTTCAATACCGGTGTAACCTTAGTAACAACCATTAGCATATGAATTGAACCCGGTTTCTGCCCTAAGGTTGAACATTTTGAGGGCTATTTCTTTTCACCCTTTTCTTTACTTTTCCTTTTAATTCTTCGGCCCCTTCTTTCTCCTTTCTCATTTTCTCCTTTTTTTTCAATCATACCTAAGGACTTCTAATTCTAATCTATTGGATTTGTCCTTGGGTAGATCCCTCCGGCTCTGGCGGATCATAGGACGGTTTTTCCTAACCTTAGTCACCTTATAACTTCATGACTATCCTATTGTTGCCATCAAACCATTTGTGAAAAATCTCTCAAAGTGTTTATGATAATAAAACATACTTTGTTAACACTTCGAGAGTTTTGCATTTCATGAAGGACTCTCCCTTCACATGTGCTCATGTAATTTTTAAGAAATTCGCACATGCGAGAGGAGTTTGCACTTTTTGAATTGATCCACTTTCAATGAACACAACCGATTCGAGACACGCTTACATCACTAGTTAGACTAGCTTGAAGTTATTACCCGGCCTGGTCAAGTACAAAGAAAGTCTCTCGATACGGTACATTCTACTCAGACAAGTCCTATTCGAGACACGCTTACATCACTAGTTAGACTAGCTTGAAATTATTACCCGTCCAGGATGGACAAGTCTTTTCGATTACTGACATTTTAAGCTTCGTCAATTTATTAGTACTTTCTGAGTCGAGCCCTTTTGAGATTCAAGACTGTAAAACCCAGAAATTTTGAACATCTTAAATACCCAAAATACCCCCTCAAATTTGAAGTTATGAAAAGATTAATAATTCAGGACGTTGCGTTATACTATAACCTAAGTTATAAAAACCCTAATGCTTGGATAATATACATTTTATATCATTAATAAACTTTAGATAATACAAAATTTCACAAATTGGCAACCTTGAATCAATCCCACGTTTTAATGAGTTATGGCCGAAAGTTTTGGCAAATTAATACCCAAATAAAAAAATAAAAGTTTGATTGATTTTTCTTCCCCTTTTATGTCCTTAAATCATATAGCACATCCTCTTTAAGTTAACGAAACATAAAACAAAACTTTGAAACTCTAAAAACAACAAGAACAAAATGGCGGCCACCCTATTTCTTTGCCACTTTTCTGTCGATCAAGGAGGTACAAAGGAGTGTCTTTGTGACCGTTTTTGTAAGCTTACGATCGAGGGTTTGCTACTAATTCGATAGGAGTATTGAACGTGTTGTATGGCTGGTCCAAGAGGAGTTCGAATGTGAAGTGTATTTCTGGTTCGAGGAGTTTGTTATTCGTGGGTTTTTTTAAGCTGATCGAAGGGAGTTTCTGTTAGGTTTCGGCAGATATAATAACTAACACTCGACCGTGTATTGTTCTTCTCTTCGTGTCACGCTTTAAAGGTATCCTACCATAACCTTGTTTGACTCACTTTTGATCGTTTCAGCTTCGACCACTTTTCTGTTCTCATTATCAAATAATATACCACACATTTATCATAAGACCTCATACATAAAATCATTATTTGGTAACTAATAAAATATGTATGATTGTATTGACTCGACACAACTTATTAACAACTTTTGCATATAGTCGAATATATAAAAGAGTGGTAAAGCATGTTGTGTATTTTCGTTTGGCTTAAAAACATCAAGGAGAAACTCCCAACCTGGTTTCGAATGAGAAAAAGGGGTCGATATATATGTTCTGTTGGGGTCTTTGAAACTTAAAATGGTGGCAAGGGTAACATTTTGAGTTTAAGAAATTGCATGTACATAGGGGTAGGGTAGTGGGGTTGAATGAATAAGTCCATATTATGTAAAACATTCATGTGGAAATCTGGTTTTAAAGATTATATTTTGGTCTTGTTAATAACACCTTATGGCTCGCTAGTTTGCTATATTGAATGTATGACTTCATAAACAAGTTAATGTGCGTTTATCGAGGGTCAGTCGAATGGGAAATGATGGGTATGTATAATGAGTGTACGCGAGTCATGCACTTATACTTGTGATAATAACATATTTTGGTCGTCGCGATATAAGGTTAATGTCAAAGATACGTTAAAAAATTATGAACCACGGGTCTAAAATTATCATTTTAATATTAAATTATAGTATAAACCTTAAAATAATTTATTTAACATTATTAATATTAAATTTTGATCATTTACCTTTATGACCTTAAACTTTATCAAATTGACGTAATTAACTCTAAACTACTATAATTGTCATTTTAACCCTTAAATACTATTAATTGTCAATTATAATCTTAAAGCGTTAAATTGCTCTTTCGAAAAACTTATTAAATATGGCAAGTACTAATTCGGAAAGTTACTAAAAATGGAAAGCCGACTAAAATGAGTAATATGATTTAAAATAGTTCTTAATAATAAGACGATTATTAAATCGTGTAGATTCACTGAAGAAGGATGTGACTTCCTATTCTTATGTTGTGATTTCGTTCGCTGTTAAGGTACAGATATTCTGTCTCTATTCAGTAGAGATTCCCTTCAATCTATGTTACTATGATCCTTGCAATTGCTATGTTCCCTTTGTTTGAACTTTGATATGATTCGTTGCTACCCATTTTGTTAGATTACCTGATTACTATCTCCTGGTTGAGATTCTGTTTGATTATGATATGATTCATTTGTTATGAATATGCTTTGTTTGATATGATTCATTTCGTTCTTATGCCCGAGTTTTTATTCTACTCATGGAGGTACCATGGGCGTGTCAGTGAAGGCACCACTGGCATGACACTTTCTGGGGAGGTGTGATTGATCCCTGGCATTCCCTTTTGTTTGATATATGTGCACTATGGCCAATTAGTTATATATGTGTCCAGTCATGAGCTGGCATGTGTATTTTGTTTGATTCAGGGAGTGTATGGATGCATCCTAGGTTCTGTTTTGTTTAAGAAGACAGTGACTGGCTGTACGTGCCTTGTACCCCTTTCACTTCTGGTACAATGGAGTCTGCAGCTCCTTGTACAACATTTGATTTGACGGATATGTGATTATGTGATTTTGAGACCTATTCGAGTATCTCGTTAGGTCGGCTCGCGGCTTTCCTATGTTTCTTATGTCTATTCGAGTATCTCGTTAGACGCACCTTTGTTGATACCTGATTTGTACGTTCCCTATGATTATGCTTATGTGATATATCTTTGATACTTCATTTCCCTTTGACTTATGATATTCGTTCAGTGTATGTTGATCACTTATGCATTTGACAGATGATATTCTTTTCAGCAGAAGCTTATGATGTCTTGTTTCTCATACTTATATACATTTCGTTTATCCGTTTGCTTTGTTATATATCTATTCACTGGGCTTTTTAAGCTCAGCCGCATTTCCTTTCCTGCGGCAGGTTTTAGGTTGGAAGCTGGGTTTGGGTGAAGAGTGCATAGGAGCATTAGTGGACTACCTGATGACTAGAAGCCCATTTGCATTGGACTTAGATTTTGATCCAGCTAGATTTGTTTTGACTTGTAATTCTTTTAGTATAAAGCTAGCATTTCATTTTGTACCCTTAGAATACCTTTGTAACTTTATGTTTAAAGTCTCCCGCTTGCGTTGTATGCTTTGTATGCTTTGATATGTCACCATACTGTAGCGCTCCGGACCCATGTCGGGTTGGGGTGTTACAAAGACGATCACATTTTAATCACATTTCTCCCCCTCAAAAATAGCATATCCATGGTATTTTTGATACCGATTGATTAAAACATTTGTATTTGGATAGCTTATGGGAGAAACGGATGTTTGTTATTTCTGTATAAGTTTCCTTTAAGCATGATCATTTTGAAACATCATTTTATTACTCCCCCTCAAAAATAGAACATTTTGAGTAAATATTTGTTTTGAAGGAGGGAGTAATATCGTGAAAAGTTTTGAAAACCTTTAGAAACATTTTTCAAAATTTTGCTCAAAAAAAATTAAGAAGACTTTGATAAGCTTTTTGGTGAGAAGTCTTCTTTTTAGGATTGTCGCACATAAATGTACAACAGGGTCATTTCTTTGAAAATCGCGGGTTATACACTGTTATGTGTGCATAAGCCATAATGTTTTTAGGAAAAGTGCACGGAAAATCTTTAAACCTTTGTTTGATTAAGCACTTTCCTTTCTTTGAAGAACGAGTCCTTAGCTGAAGTACTAAGAAGTCATTATGTTTTTGGATTAGACAACAACTTTTGGAACCCATTTAAGCACGGCGCCAACGGGTTTACCATATTTTGAAATCCATTTGAATGTTGTGTCAATCCGAGACAAACAATTTGAATTCCAATGAGGACTGAAAACCAGTGTTTCATTTTGAAATAAAGCTCGTGGAATCAACGGTGATTTAAAACTCTTTTGCTTTTGAAAGTTGTTTGAGATGAATGAAAACCTTCCAGAATTGGGATTTTTTAAAGCATAGCCATTCCTTTGTTGTAGCTGAAGCATTTCAGAGTACGAATATTTCAAATGTTGTGAACGGCTTTGCTTTGATTTCCACACTGGCTTTACCGGAGTAAAACGAGAGTATGGAGTTTGAAAACCTCGATTCTTTTCTTTATGAGCACTTGCTTTTGAAACCTTTTGAGGAGTAAATGTTTCAGAAAAATTGTCTCTTTGAAAACTTCCTTCCTTTTTGAAAAGAATATGTGGTAAACTGAGAAACCCTTTTTGAAAATGGTTTTGAGGATTCTCCCGTGTAACCCTTTTTTGAAACACTTACTTGTGGTTTAGACTCGTTTGAAACTTGAGATTTTCCTTTTGACCGGTTAAGAACATCAAACTTTGCTTTTAAGGCATTGTATGACGTTCTCAAATCATTATATTCTTTTTGAAGAGAAAGATGATTTGATGATGTCAGTTTTTCTTGCAAAGAAGCATTTTGATTTTCAAGATGTGCAAAATATTTTTAATATTTGTCTGTTTCGATTGAAAAATCATTTTTGGCATCACCAAAATCCTTGGTTTGTTGTGCAATCGTTTTTTCCAATTCAACAATTTTCTTTTGAAGCACAGAATTTTCTTTTTCGAAAAGATGATTTGGTGTGATCTGAGAGTCAGATTTGTTTGAAGTTTGATTCTGAACTCTTCACCGCTTGATTGAATCAAACAAGTTTTTGTAAGTCTGTTTCAAATGCTCATTTTCTTTTTGTAATGATGCCACAACATGTTCCAATTCAAGATTTTTTGTATCAAGTTCGTCGAAATCAAACTTGATATTGGTATCATCACAATTTTCTTCAAAAATCTTTTCTTTTTCTTTAAGCATTGATGTCAAAGAGTTTTCAGAAGACATTTTCTCATTCTTCTCTTGCAGTTTTAGTTGGAAAGAGATACTTTGTGCTTCGAGTATTGCAAGATGTTTCTCAAACTGAGCAGTTCTTTTTGACAGTTCTTCTTTGACATCAGCTACTTCTTTTGAAAGCTCGGTGAATTTCTTTTTGAGACAAAGATTTTCAGATTTCAAAGAAGATGTTTGTTCAAAATGCACATTCTCATACTCATGGCTGACAGATGCTGACTTGAACGACTCTATTTGATTTGTGAAAAATTCTTTTTGAATGTCCAGAATTAAGCATTTTTCATCAAATTCGTCTTCAAGAGAGTGAATGTACTTTAGATCTTCTCTCATTTCAGTTACAAGATGTTTTTCAAAGTACTCAAAACATAAGTTGATATCTTTCGCACGAGGTTCAATCACATATTTCAAAATCTTTTTGACTTCTAACTTAAGGCGTAAATCTGATGAAAGAGGATTAGAGAAAACGTTGTTTGTGATGTTTTCTTGCTTAAACCAAATGACCTTTAATGTTTGCTCAATGTGGTGTTTAAGACCAAAAAATTGTTTCCTTGCTTTAGTTTGCCATAAACTAGCATCATAAGTAGCAAGTTGAGCTTCTTTGAAAAATCTTTTCACATTTGTGTCTTTTCTTTTGAAAGGTTCTTTTGGTATATCTGTCAATTGTGTACAACCATACACAAAGCCGTGGTACGAGAGTGGGTTTTTTGTTTGTTTTACTATCAAACTTTTTTCCTCTTCAACTTTTAAACCATCTTGAGACTCATACAAAAGGTCAGCTGACAATCCTTTTCCCATATCTTCAGCGTTATAGAAAGTAGGTGTCAACTTTTGCACTTTATTTAAAAAACAAGGTTTTTCATTTTCCACATGAGCACTATTCTCAAAACCAATTCCAGATGTTTGTTTAGAAATTTCATCATCTTTGGTAGGTAACATGTTGACAGTCTGAGAAGTCTGTCCCAATTTTCGAAGTTTGTTTTCAAGATCGTTTGTTCGTTTAAAAAATTCTTGATTTTCATTCTCAAGTTTTGTATTAACAATCTCAAAATTTGAAGTGGTTTTCTTAAGCCTTGAATTTTCACTTTTTAAATCACTGTTCTCTTTTAAAAGCGCTTGAACCTTTCTGTTGTTAAGAACCATTTGAGCATCTAGATTTTGAATGGAACGTTTTTCACGAAGAACAGCTTCTCTATAACCAACTTCAAGTTCCTCATTTCTTTTTAAAAGTGGTTTGACAGACTCTCCATACATTTCAAACTTTTGAGCGTGAGATTTAAGGTTTGAGATTTCAATTTCAAGTTCAGCATTTCTTGTTGTTGCATTTTCAAAACGTTTTTCCATTTCCTTAAATCTCTCAATCACTTTGTTCAAAAAGACATTCGCTTGCTTAGCTTCACGATTGTCGTTTTTGCACTTTTCAAGTTCATGTTTGAAATTATTGATTAATGAAGCAAATAAGGCACGATCTTGTTCATAAGAAGATCCATCCTGGGCAAGCTCATCTATATTAGGATCCATATCTGGAGTATCAAAAGTGATATTACTATCATTTTGTTCCACCACATAAGTGTCACTAATAGACTCAGGATGCCCAGGATGTGTCTGATCATGAACAAACATATTATCAAATATATCAACATTATCATGAGCATGTGAATGTTGTACCGTAGCCAATATCTCTGTGTCTGATGACGGTCTGATATGATCATCTTCGGTGTCCCAAACAGCTTCATTCCTTTGTGTACCATCAGTATCTGAATCATAGCTAGGACTACTGCTTTCAACCTGCTGTTCTGAAGATGAATCACTTCCCGTGAAAACCAAACTATCATATGATGCATCACCCTCATTGACCGTTTTCTATTCTGTTTGAAAAGCTTTGTCTGTCTCACTTTCAATCACCTCTGTTTCCTTTAACTGCAACTCTTTTTCAATCTCCTCAATTAGCTCTCTTTCTCTTAACTGCATTTCTTTTTCAATCTGCTCTCTTTCCTTTAACTGCATATCTTTTTCAATCTGCTCTCTTTCCCATTTCTTCTTCTCAATTTCATTTAACTCAGCTTCCTCAGCATCAAGTATCTTTTCGAGTTCCCCCATGTCATTTATGCATTGAGTTCTGAAGGTCGAATAGCTTACCCTAAATTTTTGTTAAAATGCATCGATAAACTCTGACTGGTTCATTATCCAAGTGTTAAAGATACTCTGAAATTGAGTTTGGATCACTAAAAGAGCTTCCCTGCAGTCACATGTATGAAGTTCTTCTTCATTGAGTAGTTTTTCAAGTTGATTCAGGTTTTGATTGAGTTTTTCTTAGAAATAATGAAATCGGTCTCTGACGTAGTATTCAAATGCTTGATCGAACCTTGACTCATATCCAAATATGTTTATAACCTTCTCAACTTGTGACTTGAATGCTGTAAACTTTTTCTTAAAATCTCGCTCTTGGATTTGCACTTCCATTTCCATTGTTTAATGATGTGTGATAAAGTTGATCTTAGGATCTTTTAAGATAACAAAGGTTGTTGTTTGAAGATTAGATGTTTTTGGCGAAGTTTGAAAAGCGTATATGGTTGATTTTAGTGATTTCGAATTTTCCCTCCAAAAATAAATTTTGAAAATTTTCTCCCTCAAAATTTGAAAATCACGTTGAAATGCAATTTTAAGGTTACTAGAAAAAGTTGAGTTTTAAAAATTTTTACGCCAAATTTTACCCAAAAAATTTAAATTTTGGCCTAAAAATTCAAATTTCGGGCCAAAATTTTCAACGTTATACCAAAATTTAAATCTCGCGTAAAAATTGATCGTTTAGTCTCCTGTAAAAAATAAATTTTACTCAAATTTTCCCGTCTTTTTTTTTTTTTTTTTTTTTTTTTTTTTTTTTTTTTTTTTTTTTTTTTTTACAAACTCGGTAAAGCTTTCTGGAGTACTAACTTGATAAAATCTTGTAACTTGGTATATGCTAGTAACTCGGTAACACTTTTCAAACTAGGTAAAACCTTTCAAACTCGGTAAGGCTTATAACTCGGTGAAGCTTCTACCTCGGTAAGTGTTGTCTAACTCGAAATTGCTCTAACTCGGTAAATGTTTCTAACTCGATAACCCAATGAAATTTTGGCAGCGTTTCGTTTAGGTAAACACAAGAGAAATCCTTACTCGATGAACGATAAGGAACCAAGGCTAACTCGCCAATATTGTAACTCGGTAAACACAGAATATCTAACTCGATAATTTTGCTCGGTAAAAGCACCCTAACTCGCAATTTTTTTTTTCTAACTCGCAAATTTTTTTTTCTAACTCGAAATTTTTTTATCTAACTTGCAATTTTTTTTTTCTAACTCGAAATTTTTTTTCTAACACGAATTTTTTTTTCTAACTCGCAAAAAAAAATTTTCAAACTAGATTTTTTTTTCTAACTCGATAAATTTTTTTTCTAACTCGACAAAACGCTGATGAACAGTAACCGATCCGAGATTTTTCACCCAAAAACACGATTTTTCACCCGAAAACAATCTAGAACAACCTAAAATTATCCCTAAGCTCTTGATACCACTTGTAGGACCATAGATCTACCTTAATCACATAAGAATATGATGTTAGAGAGAGATGGAAGAGCTAGAGAGAGAAAGTAGAGAGAGAGGTGGAGAGCACTATGTGAAATAAAACATTGAATAAGCATAAATTCCCACCCTTCATAACAAGCTTAGGAGGGTATTTATAGTTTTAAAATGGTATTTGGCGGAACCATCTCAAGTCCGTGTACCTTTTTGGTACCGAGCCCCCCACCCAACAAGGAAGGCATACCCCGGTAAATTACCTAGGCAACACTGGCTGACCAAGTTAGAATCCGGATTCGAACCCCCGCCTTTAAGCTTTGACTTGGTCAACTGTGCGCTTTTGCGGTAGTTGGTGGCCAACTGCCCTAAGGCAGCTGGTTTATATAGTTTTTACATATGCCACCATGGGTTTTCTCTTGGGCCAAACCATTAAGGCTTTTACATAACCTTAATAGACTAGCATTTTACTAACTATTACATGAATATCTTTAACTAACTATTTGACTCAATAATGATCGTCACTTTTAATCCTAACAAAATCAAAATCCAAATCATAATCCTAAACTCACCTGCAAACCAAACGTGTACTATGACACAATTTTCAAGCACTACGCATCATTTCTTTTCTCAAACCCACATATAAATTTTCTTTGGTACAAACCTCTATTTGAGGGTGTCACACAGACTTTTGAAACCAAAATTTTCAACCAAACAATTAGGGGGCATTTGGTTTGTGGGGTTGATGGAGATCAAGAAAAAAGCAATTGTTTGTTTGAAATACATGGCTTTTGGATTTAACTTTAAAGACCTGTTTGGTTTGTTGATGAGTTTAGATTAGGATTAGGATTTGAGAATGGTATGAAAGAAATTAAGGATAGAAAAAATATGTAATAAAATAAGTAAATTATTCTTTTTACATTAATAATATAAATTTCATTACAAATTAAATATACTTAATTGTAGAGAAAGGAGAGAAATAGAGAAAGAAAGTGGGACCCGCATCATTTTCATAAAAGTCACCTACCTTGTAGAATTAGACAAAAGTATTATTCATGGGTATGAGATCAATTTTTTAAATCTAAATCTTAAAACAAACAATATTTTTCACTTTCATGCCCAAATCTTAAAGCTATAACTCCCAACCAAACGGGCCCTAAGTCATAAAATTTGAGGATGTGGTAAAGAGATGAAATATGTGTGTTTATAGAGAAATTGTGGCTCTTTGCTAAAAAAAATTAATAAAATAAAATAAAAAAAAATAAAAAAATGTGGCTCTAATTTTGATATTGTCTTTATCTCTCCAAATCTTAATCCAAATTCTAAACCCATCTAAAACCAAACGAACCCTTAGTTTTAATTTGAATCAATTCCAAAAGTAACAAAAAATACCAAACGGGCCATGTAGGGGAAAAAGAAGTCAAGGGAAGGGAGCGACTTGCAATAAAGTCGAAAACAAGAAAAATTTGGGGAGATAAAAAGTTTTTCCCACTTAAAAAGTTGAAAACTCCCTCCAAAAAGTCCTAGATAAGAAAAAGATTTTCACATATTACTACTACTGTACCATTAGGAATCAATTAAAAAAAAAATGTCAAGAATGGCAGCAGACGGCGATGATGATTTAGATATACTTTTATCCCTTCAAGATCGAGTACCTGAAACCCCTCCTCAATCTCCTACTCATGGTATGTATGATTTACACCATTAATTAGTTTTCATTAACCGACGAGGTTTTTCATCCCGCAAATGATGAAAAAGCACAGCAGATTATTTTACCCTAAAATAAATAGATAGGCAGAACCGTAGAAGCAGGTCTTTTTTTTTTTTTTTTTTTTTTTTTTTTTTCAATGTGTTAATATTTATATATGTATTCATTTGCAGGATATTTATCTGATGATGGATCGGCGAGGCCGAGGGGAAAGGCAGACATGTCTGTGTTCAGGACTGCTGTTGAGGATTGTCTTGATTACCAGCCCGAAACCTCCAAAAACAAAAATGTCAAATCTACCAGCCGTGCCAAGACCTCAAATGACCATGTTGAGCACTTTTCCGGTTTGAAAATTCGGTATGTTAATTTAAAACACACACTTTGTACATAAATTTGAATTTGTATGTCATAGCTAATTATCACTTGAAATTTGATAACCGCACAATTGGGCATATCAGACTGTATTATGCTAGATATATTCTAGTATCAGAAGCTAACACTTTAGTACTTTAAAAAGAAATGTAATATAGTTCAAGGCATATGAGGACTATTTTATACCGGCTGCAATAAAAATAACCACTTTAGGTGCTTGACCAATGGGAATCACCAAATTAATTACGCACTTTGTATTAGAAATGAAATACGGAGTAGTATAAAAACACAATTTTTTTTGAAAGTGATGGAATTTGGGTGGCTTCACTTTTGCTTATAAGTTTCTTCTAATTCAACCTCGTTATGTTCATCCAATAGATTATTATACTTACGGTTATACACAACCCTGATCATTTCAGGAACCAATTGGTCTCACGAACAGAATTGAGTGATCGACTTGCAGATATTCGATTTGTTCGCTTAACAACAATAAAGTACATCACTAAACTTCACTGATTATTTTTTTTCGTCACATAACAGATATATGATAACTGATGCTATAACTTTTGTGCCACTTAGGACTCTTTTATCAGGGGACACTCTTTCTGGTTGTTGGGCAACTGCCGGGGTTTTATGTGAAAAGGGTGAGAAACGGATTAGCTCTACAGGAAAGCCCTATGCGATATGGCAAATTGGATGTTTAGATGAAAAACTCATTTCTGTTTTCTTGTTTGGAAATGCTTACCAAAAGAATTGCAATGAGGAAATTGGGACAGTATTTGCTCTTTTTAACTGTGATGTTCGGAAGAATGCAAAATCGGTAATAGTTTTTAATGTGCTAGTGGTATTTCTTTTGTTATCGTATTTGTGTTTGAATTTGACAAATTGTTAACTCGGTGCTTTTTCTTTCAGAAAGAAGGATATACTTTGACGGTTTTTAATGCTCCACAAGTGTTAAAGATGGGAACTTCTGCTGACTTTGGAACATGCAAATCATGCTCACAAGTTATCAACAAGTATGTCGTTGTAATCCTTATGTTTCTTGTTTTAATGTTTAGACACAACTCATGGTTTCTATGTTCTTGGTGCACTCTAGTGGCTACTTCAACTTTGTAGTATTTTTTAATATTTTAAAATGAGTTTTCTACATACTTTATGCTCTTTGTTATGCAGTCCAATTTTCATTCTCAAATAAACATTAACATGAGAAAAGTTTTCTTATCTATTAATTACTTTTATAGGAGAAATGTAGATACAATCCACAAAAATAAAGGGAGAAGGGAGGAAAGTGCCTGACAATTAGGGAATTTTTTTGCAAGTTTACTTGTTATTCTATAAATCTTTCATCCTGCAAGGATGATACGCCTCTAAAGGAGTTATTGGCTTTTTTTTGGGCTAAAGTAAATTATTTTAGATCATGTATGTTGTAGGAAATTTTTTAGAAGGAGTTATTGACTTTTTTTGCTTCTCACTGCCAACTAACAGTTTTTTTGTAATAATGTAAAAAACCTTATAGTTTTGCAAGAATGAGTTATTTTAGACAAATTACGATAATATAAATACTTAAAGATTTTTGTCTAAACTTGCTCTTGCAAGGGTTTGTGTTATAAATTTTTAAATTTTGCATTTTGCCAGAATTATAGTTTATCTACAAATGGCAAACCATATATTGTGGTTAGAGAAGTCATACTATTAAAAGGAAATGGGAACTTTTTATCGTCTATACAAAGGTGGAAATTTTGTGGCACATCTAATTTGCACATTTGTATAAATGGATATGGAACATATATCTGTTTTATGTCATAGTGAGACAAGTCCCTCACGTGCTCAAATTTGCTTTTTGCTAGCTATATCAGTAAATTATAGAATACACTTACGGTTTTCTACTTTAGCTCTCTTTATGATTCATATTTGATGCTTGTAACTATTCATTGGTGTTCTAGGAGTTGCGGAATACATTGCAAGTACCATAAAAAGGTACGGATTCCTTCTGTCATGATAATTTTTTTGTTTTTCCCAGTTCTGGGAACATATTAGTTTTGCTGACAAGTGATATCTTGATGATTTGACAACAGAACGCATCGGATAAATATTCAAGTAAAAGAGGAGAGTTCATGGGAGGGTATGAAAACACATTTGTATCTTATGTTTTTCAATTTTTTTCAAGATGGATTATGGATGTGCCTTGTAAAGTGATTATATTGAAAAATCATTTTTAGTAAAGATGTAGTGTAGTAGATATTGTTTGAGTTTCGTCCCCTGCTGTTAGAAGCTGTAATGGATAAAATTAGGTTATATCTACTCAACCGTTTGATAATTAATATTGTTGCAACCGTTATTAAATTATTTCACTCTAGAATATTCATAAGCAGAAGAACATTTTGCAAAAACTAAAAAAAGCACGCTAAAATTAATATTGTTGCAACTGTTTAATATGCCAACTTTTTCATTTTATTGTGTATGTTGTGTTAAGAAATGAAGCTGTGATTGTGGGTTTATCAAATTAAGTCTCCCACAAACGAGCTAACTGATATGGAGTATGTAATATCTAGCTTATCTTCTACACATTTGCTTCAGGAATTTAAGGATGGCTTTCAATGCTAAAGAGAAAATGCAATCAGAAGGCATCTACATGGTTGATCGGACAAATGTAACAAAGCCTGGACAGCCGAAGAAAGTTCTGTCTGTTGAGGGATTACGAAAAGCGTTAAGGTTTACCTTTTAAACATTATCTTACTTTTATTTCAAAGTCTTGAAGTCTCTTTAGCATTTTCAGCTTGGGATCGCATTATCTGTAACCATTTTGTCAACTGCACTTGAAATAATCACAGATGGGTAAATTTGTAAAACTGTTCTAGAGAATCCCCTGAAATTTGTGGTATGGGGAGACACAACTGATCAATAATCCTGAATGTAACGAATTAAAGATGGGCCCCACAAAAATACTACTCGTAGAAAAGAGTAATAAACTTATGAACTGTTAATATGCTCATACTTTGTGTTTGACAGTAATGCAGGAAAAGTGACCACTAATGCTTACTCACAAGGAATAAGATTTCTATCTGAAGTTGCAGGTATCATATTATGTTCCTTAACCCTTTTACAATGCCATATCTGTGATTAAATAGTCAACATAGTCAATTTGAGTTTTTGACTAACAGGGAAACCAAGTTCAAGTTTAAACCAACCAGTTAAGAACTCGGATAAAAGGTAACAAGTCATGCTTCCTTTAATTTTGTGCTGCCTTTTTCAGAAAGTTAGTGTCTTTCTAATTCTTTGTATTTTTTGGTTTGTCGATACAAAAGGAAATCGTCGGATGCGGGGTCAAATATGCCTGAGGTCAAAACAAGTCAACAACTAAATGCAAAGAGAATAAAGATTGAAAAAAGTCAAACGCCAGCAGCAAAAACCAAAGAAAGTACAGAAAAGATGGTTGAGTTAGAAATTCTTAGTTCAGATGATGAGTTCTGAGTCTTTTCTGATACTTAATGTGTTGTTGACAAGAAGTTCACCTATTTCATTAGTTATCAACATTTGTAGTCTAGTGAACATATGAAGTGAATTAAGTTTGCAGGTTGACGTTTTCTACACTGAAATTTTGAGTAAACTTGTAAGAGATCCATCTTCTTGTCAAGAAAGTTGGGCTCATTCTGCATGTCCAACATGATATTTTTGTACAGTTGGACGGGGATCAAAAACTAATCGCAGTATCATATTCATAATGTTACTGGATATTTTCTGTTTGACTTCGACATGTTAGGTCATTGAATCTTAGTATTAATTTTTCTCCAGCTTTTTGCTTATATATTTATAAGAGGTGGTTAGTTGATTCACCATGTAGAACACTAGACGAATCTGATTGTTGTGATGTGATGAACTGCTTGAAAAAATTGGATTGAAGACAGTTGTACGACATTGTTCATAACAAGTCGAAAACTATACGTTTCATCAATAAAAGGGATCTGTTTGTTTCACCTACATTGAGTTCTAGCTTAAGAATATTGAAGGGCGGTGTTCTCGTGAAAGTATTGTCAATAGGTCGAAGACGATATTGTCCATTTTCTTAGAAAAATCCAAACAAGTGTGAATGTAATAAGATAGAGTTGATGATGCATGCACATGGAGTTGGTACTTGACCTATCTTGTGATTGTGAGTTGGAATCTTGTGTTTGTTCTTTTTGAAATCTTATAGTTGTTACCTCAACTGGCATATGAACTTACGCTATGTTAAATGACTAAGCAATTGTATGTGGAGTTGCTGCAAAAATATCACATAAACATTTTTATTTTGTTCAAAAAGGTTAGGTGTATAAATCAAAGCAAACCATATATTTGTAATGCACGTTATAGTCGAGTAGCAGACTATTTATAGATATCAACCGACGATATTAAAAGACCATGTTCGATATGTTATCTTTTATATAATAAATGAATTACATCATTTCGGAGTATTTTTGACAAAACAATCTTAGTGGAAAAAAAATTGAACCAATACGAAAGCTCGATTTTGACACATAGGAGAAATCGAGAAATATGATTTGCTAATAAAAAGTCAAAATTAATCAATTTTGGTCAAAATTTAATAAATTTGGTGGAGAATTTGATTGAGAAAAAAAAAAAAAAAAAACACATAAAAATATAGGTGTCAAATTTATGAAAATAAAAACTTAAAAAAAGATGAGGTAATTAATAAAACATTAATTGGTTGAATTTTAAATATATTATATGGAGTTAAGTGTAAAATTATAAATCTCCATATTTTTTGATAACTTTAGATAATAAACAAATAACCCCTTACACTTTATACCCTCTACACTTTATAAAATAAACTTTGTTTACAATTACATGAGTATTATTATTGGTTTGAGACTTTTCATCTATTAAATTTACAAAATTTTATAAATATACAAATTAGTTTTAATATACGTTAAATACTTTAAAATAAATATTGGTTTTAAACTTTTATTTATTAAAATATCTTTTTACTATGTGCGTTAAATATAAATAAGAACTCATGTTATCCTGTTTAAAAGTTTAATCAATACGCACACGGGTTTGAATATTAAATACAATTAAATTATTATTAACGGTAATATAAATATCAAATGGTAAGTACGAGTTAATGTGATATGAAAATAAATATACGCGATTGTACTTATAACGGCTCATGTAATTAATATTTAAAGTTTATATACGGATATCCGGAAAAACATTCTTAAAAAACTTTACGGAGTATATTTTAACTTCATCAACGCTCATTATGTGCTATTGAACTTGCACATTTTGTACAACATAATATTAATAATTAAAGTTAAACAACAAAATCAACCTCAACATTAACATCTATGTCAGCTAAATAAAGTTAAATCTTTCATCCAATAAAATTTTCACAAAATATTAATTGATAAGAATTAAGATTATTTGAGGACCAAACATTTTTTACATATGAAAAACTCGTGCATACTTATTAGTTGTACTTATATCATAATTTTCACGGTTAAATTCTTATAAGCCCATATAGTAAACAAAATTTTAAAATAAATTTAATTTATGTGTAAACCCATGTGATCAAAGAACCTTTGACCCAATAATATTATAAGAAGACAAGCTCAAGAATCAAATACAAGGTCGATTCAACGGTTATATTTACAATTTCTGCTAACTATTTTTCTTACTTTCGCACATGTTCATGCTCTAACTTTTTAAAATATACATAAGATTTTCTGTTTTTAAACGATAATACTATATAATTTTTTTTTTGAAAAAGCACGGATATTATAAGTAGTGTTGAACTAAAAGGCTACACACACCCAATGTGCTTTTGTGTCGAGTTTTGTTGGTCCTGTCACGAAACACAAAAATGGGTACATCACTTTCTTATGAATATCAATTAACAAATTAATATATATATATATATATATATATATATATATATATATATATATATATATATATATATATAATAAAAGAAAAGTTTTTTGAATTCCATATCCCTAATTCTGACGTCATATATTGACGTCACTAATCCACGCTGTCATTTTTCTGATACCATCTTGACTTCATCCCGTTTTTTATGGTTTCCTCATATTTTTGAATTTACGGAGTATAGTCATCAAGTGATTAAGGTAATAATCTATTTGTATATATATATATATATATATATATATATATATATATATATATATATATATATATATATATATATATATATATATATATTTTATACCCGATTCATATTTGGGTTTTTTCATCATAATGATTTGTATTAGGGGTTTCATTATGATCATTCATTTAGGGAGTTTTTGTTACTTTGAGATAAGAATCTTCATTTTAATTTTTATTGTTGGAAACTAGAAGGGGGGTTGAATAGTTTACCGCTTTTTAGATTCTTTTTAACTTGAATATCTTTTACGTTTGCTTAAAGATATAATCACAACGTTATATGTTTGATTCTTTGAAAAGCTTTTTATGTAAATATCAATTTTAACTTTACTAGTTTCATACATTGAAAAGCTTTGCTTGTGATAATCTTAACTTTGCTTATTTAGTTATTTGGAAAGCTTTTACTTTTGTTTGAAGATACAAACACATCTTTACTTGTTTAGTTCTTTGAAAATCTTTATATGTAACTAGCAATTCTAACTAAAGAACAACATGCAATAAGCAAAGATAAAGAAAGAAACGATCAAACCACAACACGATTGTTTATCGTGGTTCGGCTATAAGGACTCTTTTTTCTTACCCTACATCCACGCCCCGAGTTTCCAACTCGAGAGTTATAAGCACTAATCAACAAGCTCCTTTCACCGGCGGAGAAAACCTTTACAACGTCGCTTACACTTTTACCGACACTAAGCTAGATGTCGAGTTCTTTTACACGGGTACAACCACTCCCATCGTCGCTTATACTTTTACCGACACTAAGCTAGATGTCGAGTTCTTTACCAAGGGTACAACCACTCCCGTTAGTTCTTTTACAAGGGTACAACAACTCCCGACACACTACGTATTTTGAGGCCTAAAATACTAACCACTTACTTCTATATACATGACACACATGAAGTATAACCTATCAAAGCTTATACATGACCAAGCTACCAAGACTTGCAACTTTAGAGTTGAAGCTTGTAACATCTTGAATGATCTTGTGAAGTCCCTTGCTACATAAGAGAATCACACAAATCAAAAGGTTACTGAGTTAGTTGAGAGAGTATGTGAAAATATGTCCTAAAAGGGTTACCAAAAACTAACAAATGGTTTGGTATTTATAACAAACAATTCTGCAGGTATGGCGGATCAGGCGGACCCCTCAAAGGGGTTCCGCCCGTGTACCCCCAGGGTACCACCAGGGCTGCAGTTGGTTTTTGCAATAAATCTTGCAAACCAAACAAAGTCACATCTCATTACTCTTGCAAACCAAACAATGTCACATCTCATAATATCAAGTCAAACACTAAACTTGCAAGCTACCACTTAGTAAGTCAAACACACTTCTTACCATAAATGTATAATGACAAAGTTTGCCCTAAATGTGATGTGACCTTACTATATTAAGAAATAAATGTGATGTGACAAGACTCATTTTAGTTTAAGAAATAAAAACAATGTTTTGTTTAAAAGAAAATGTTAACCTTAGTTAAACAAGACTTAAACACTAAAAGTGATGATTTACTTATAGCTAAACTTCATACTTTGTCATTAACAAAACTTAGCAAAGATCGTAAAATATAAATAACGTTTTTAGGCGATATTTGTATTAATAATCTCGCCCTTTTTGTTGATGACAAAACATAAACTTTATTTATAAGTAAGTCACTAGTTTTAGTATTAAGTCTTATAAAGTTAGGTATGAAAACTTGTTTTTGCTAAGATGATGTGATTTACAAAATAAATTTGAAACAAGTTTATATCTAAATTCTCCCCCTTTTTGTCGAAACAAAAAGAAGAGTAGCGAAGCGGAAGTAACCACTTGCTCCCCCTTGGATGATACTCCCCCTAAATGGAGTGCCAAGAGAGGAGACATGGATTTTGAACCTACAAGAAAAAGGTTAGTTGTTGCACAAGATAAGTCATGAAATTATTTCATGTTTAAACACAACTAAGAGTTGTGAAGTGAAATAGTACAACACTCATGCTCCCCCTTGAATATTACTCCCCTAAATGGAGTATCAAGGAAGGAAAACATGGAAAATGGTCCTTCAAAGAAAAAATTAGTTTAAACAACTCAAGATATATGTATGGTACCATAGCAAGGTATATTTCACTTATTATACCTAAAAGGTCAATAAACAATGAAAACCTTGTAGTGTAATGAAATTCATTTCATGTTAAATTTAGACTCTTAAAAAGTCAAAGACAAGAAATTTCAGTTACACCATCCTACCTCTAAAAATAAAGAAAAACTACAAATAAACTACGACCATACAAAGCTACAAGGAAATCATCATTTTCCTTTGTGAGAAACATTTTACAAAAATAAGGCTAAGGTTGTTTAAGGATGAAAACGTGGGTTGTGGTTGTAGCAGGCTTTATTTTGAAGGTTGAAAGGATGACATGGTTTTGGTTTGTTGGTTTAGATGGGAAACAATTTCCAAAAGAAACGGTTTTGTTTCATTTTGGAGATTCTAGGGTTGAGGTGTGTGAGACGAGGATTGTAGAAGATCCAAAATGTGGTTTAGTATGAACCTCATTTCTTCAGATAGCTCACGAATTTTCCATCGACACCCTTCACTTATGTGAGCGGTTCTTTCGCAATGATTGCAATCATGGCGGGGAAAGTTTGGTGGAAGAGTGGTTTGATATGTTGGTGGTGAATGGTTTGAACTTTAAGGAGCAAAGGTGGAAGGTTGAGTAGTGCTTTTGCTTCCTTCATTTGTTGATTGAAGTGTTGTTTGTAAAACCATGATATGGTTGATTTGAGAGTCAACCATACGTTTGAAGGCATGAAGGTGGTTTAAATGAGTGTCAATCTCATTAGGAAGGTTTGGAGATTTTTCCCATATGGATGCTTCTATTTTCTTATAAGAAGAAAGTAGAGATTCAAGATGTTGGGAAGGTTCTTGTGGTGATGGTTGTTGTTGTTGTGGTGGTTGTTGGTTTTGAACAAAATGGCGGAAGCTTGGTTCACCGGAAGGATTGCCATGAAGGTCTTTGTAAATTGGGTGAAACACAAATGATTGTGAGTGGGTATGACCTTGATCATTTGGAAAAATGGATGGTCTAGCATAACGGTAAGCCAACCGTTCTACTAATGATGGTTGATGGGGTTCATCATCTAGTTGCTCACTAGGTTGTTGTTGGGTTTCCATTTGAGCAATGGTGTCAAAAAGTGACAAGGATGGTGGATTTGATGATTTGGGTGATAGGTCTTCTAAAGTTTCCAAATAAGGTAGTGGTGATGTTGGTGGTGTATGGAAAAGTTCCATTGGTGAAATTGTTGGTGATTGAGGTGATGAGGTTTTTGATAGTTGAGCTTGTTGAGAAGGTGATGATGAATCACTTGAAGGTCTAGTTGTTGGAGGAATGGTGGCCATGTTTGTGTAGCAATGTGTTGGAGAGGGTGTTGGAGTATCAAGATTAAGCAATTCTTGAAAGGTCATAACATTGGTATTACAATGTGTTAGGGATTGTGTTGAGGTAGTGAGATTAAGGAAATCTTGGATAGGTGAAGAAATGTTAAGTGAAGCATCACTTGAAGAAGATGAGCTTGACTTGACGGTTTTGTTAAAACAACAAGGTTTAACACTAATCCTAGTGATTTTTGAAAGGGATTTTGATGACTCGGATGATGTGTTGGATTTGGTCATTTTCAAAGGTGTGGTTTTGATGTTTTGAGAGAAGAAGTTTTGATGGTGATGGTGTGATTTGAATTGTTGCAAACTTTCAAATTTATAGGATGAGGAAGATGTTGAATAGGGTGTTTGGGTTTAATGTTCTACCACTCAAAGATTGAGGTTTCAAATGATTTACAAAATTTTCATGAATATGTCAAATCAATGCATGTCATTCCAATAGAATAAGGTGGAGTGAAAGACCAACAAAAGCACTCAATGCTTTGTGATCATGGGATGTGATTTGGTTGAAAATGTTTAAATGGTTTTGAAGGATCCTTTAAAAGGGTTCCTTGGGTTGGTTATGTTTGAATTTGAATTTTTGGAGGGAAGTGGCTTCCTAATTGCTTTAGTGAGTGAAAGTTGTTCTAATATGGTTATTGGAGTTAATGGAAGATGTTTCTCACTTAGGATAATGGTTTTGACACATTACAAGTTTTGGACTTAAGAAAAATAGAAAGATTTTCTGTAGGTGTCTGGCGGAACCCTCAGAATACACTGGCGGAACCCATTTGAGGGTACCGCCTGGTCCGTTGGGCCATTTCTGGAATTCCCAGAAAATACACTGGCGGAACCCAATTTTGGGTACCGCCAGATCCGCCAGAGGTAAAAAATTAGGTAGTCCGCGTTTTTGACCCGCGAGACGATTTTCAAAATTTTCGAAAACTCCTAAAATAAAAAAGATAAGGCATTTTTGGTTAGGCAATGCAAAAATTAGACACGTAAACATACATATCATGGGACTTTGACCTTGAGGTCGAGGATTTCACTATATTTAGTAAGAATTGCCATAAGCATAGAAAAAATGAGAAACACCTTAAACATTGTCATTATGCATAAAGGTTCATACAAACATAATCCAACAAGCGTAATAAACCATGAAAGTGAAAAAACAAATCATTCACGTAGTTTTAACAAAAAGACGATTCTAAAGCATTCATAAGCCAAACACTCCTTAATCTTCTCGCAACCGGTCTATCTTCTTGTTGAGCTTGTTTAGGTACCTTCCGAAACACTTGAACATTCCTTTGGTTTGCTTGAATTCTTCGGAAGCATTGTCAATGATGGGGAGAGCTTGAAGGTATTCTAAAGGGGGTAACTTAGAGTTGGGAAGTTTATCATCCTCGCTCATTCCGGATGATGATGATGATGGTGTAGGTGATCGAGTACGTTTGCCCTTATTTTTGAAAACTCGTTTATCACTTAAAGGAACGAAGATGTGAGGAACGAGAGAATAGTCAAGGCGCATTCCATTTTCGTTAGGAGAAATGGGTGAGATTGCTCGAAAGAGGCGGGTAAGAAGCATACCATAGGGAAGAGCGGTTGTTCCAACTAAGGATATGTCGGCCATTCTTTTGGCTAGGTAGTAGGCTAAGTTGAAGGGTTGACCAGTGGAAATGCTATAGAGCATATAGCAAAGACATGTGTTGATGTGATCTCTATTTCCTATGGTACTTATGACGTGAGCTCTAAGAATTTCTTCCCACTTCTTAAATTGCGGTTTAAGCTCATTGAGCTCCATACCAAAAGGATCCTTATCTACAATATTCCCCGAACGATTCACCCTAGTGGTAGAGGTTCTAACAAAGAGGTGTTCCTTAATAGTTTCCTTACTAGCAAGAGGTGTATCGTATGGATAAAAATGATCAATAGAATCAAGACTTGAAATGGGCCACTTATCCGTGTAGAGGCAAGTTCCCTCATTTGGTACACCAAGAATTATAGCTAAGTCTTTTAAATCTATGTCATGTGGTATTTGATTGGTTGTGAAGTTTAATGATATCCTACCACCAGCACATGTGGAAAGGTTTACGGTTGCATAAAATTCCAAGATGAACCTAGGACAAATTGGCTCATCTATATCAAGGAGACAATCAAAGTTAATTGCGGCAAAGTTTTGGCGAATAGATGTTCCTTCTAGAAAGGATGGATCAATGGTTCTACCTTCATGCACATAGCGTTTTTCTAATGCCTTAAAGGTTTATACTTGAACCGGGTTGAGACCTTTTGTCATATGATGTTTGGGCATGTACTTAAGGGTTTCTTTATGATCGGATTTGTTTGCGGGAGGCATTTTGATTCCTAGAAAACATAAAATTGTATGTTAATGACTTTTAACAATGTGGATGTTCTAATATGTTCCTATATGCAAAACAATGTGAAGACTTGATTATCTTGACTCATTTTGATTCCCAAATTGTTTTGTTATGCAAATTTTGTTGTAAAAACAAAAGACAACCAACACTCTCCTAATTGAATGTGTCTTCGATTGAATGTACCCGAAAATACATATTAGTTATGTATCCCCTTTAGCATTCAAGAGATAGTATGCAAGTGATGTTTAAATGATGTTTTTCATTTGTTTTAACAATGTGGTGATGAATCATGTTCTAATTTTGGATGCAATTTTGAAAGATAATGCACTTGGTGTGTGTGGCAAATCAAAGTAACAATAAAAGGATACAATTCTTAATTAATGAAATACATAATTGACTAGCCACCAAGTTTTTCATGAATCATGAAGTTTTATTCAAAAACCCTAAGATTCTAGTTAATGATTGTAAGCAAGAAAGTTATAATTGAATCAAAGATGCAATTGTGATTAGAATACTTACAAAGTTAGTTGGATTTGAAGAGATTGGATTAGAAGCCCTAAAATTCGTGAGGATATGTGTTTTTGAGAGGGTGATGGCAGTTTGAAAGTTTTTGTTAAGATTTAAGAGGGTGTTTGGTTTTGAAATTACAAATAAAACACTCTGAGGTTTTGGCGGACCAGGCGGAACCAAAAAATGGGTTCCGCCCGTATGGTCTGAAGGTGCCGTGGGTTCTGCAGGGAGAAACTTAAAAAGAAATTGTCTTGATTTTTATGGTTTTATCCTAACGTTCAAAACTTAAGGTTTTAGGTCTTATGAGTCTTTGACTAAGCCTAGGAATTATGAATGCTTCACATTCAAGAGATTTTGTTAACGCGTTGATGAAATAGTTAACGTAGAAGACTTTCTTAGTTAAGACGTTCCTCAATGAACAATATTACCAAGGCGATGATGATGGATCACAATATGTCTATTAAGAAGCATAATGGATAGAATTGTCGCCGAAGTCGATGCTTCCTTTGTTGAAGGGATAACAATGTATATGAGATGAATTCCGTTGTCGATATGGCTTAGCGTACTCAAGTGGAGCTTGTTGATGTGCTTCTTTATTCGATAATATTTTGAGAATCTTACGCGTTTTGGAGAATCATTGGGTAAGTAAGTATAAAAGTGCAAGTACCACTTGTGCTTTTCTTATCAACTTATTACCGACATAATTCCATTAGTCATACACTATGGTTTCTATTCCCGTTCTTTTGGGATACCATAATCCTAGTTGTGTAGTACCTTATGATGTATCCAAATAGGTTCAACTAAAGAGTTGTTTTAGGATCTTCTTTAACACGAGCACATAGACAAAAGCTAAACATAATGTTGAATCTAAATGTTATGAGAACAAGTAGTCTTCCAAACATTTCTCTATGTTTAGTTTTACCTACGGATTTACTAATCTCATTCTTGATAAGTCATCAAAAACTTAACTATTAAGAACAAGAGAGAAACTAGGAATGTCTTTAAGTTAAAAACCCTTGCTTTTGTGGCTTGCTTTTATTGTCAAAAAGTCTTTCAAATATTGACACTATACTCACTTGATTACTTTGAAATATCAATTTTGTTTCACTAGTTGTTTTATTCTAAATTCCAAAAATTGTTTTTGTTGAATTTGTTTAGACACAACTGTGACCTATAAATCAAGTTTTATAACTTATGTCAATTTTACTTGATTCAATGTTTGACTCAAGGTGAGAAGATGTTGTTCTGTACTTTTACTCCATGCTTGTCTTGCCATCATTGGACTTTCGACTAAGTTATCATCTACCAAAGATGATATCATAGAAGGAGGAGATCACCCGTTAAATGTTATATTCAACGACTCCTCGACTCTTTGGGTTTTCTTACTTAAGACACTATGAACTCTATTTATTATGAAAAAGTCCAAGAGGTACAATATCATGAGACTATGTGTCACATTTGATGTGTAAATCCTAGATGTTGAAAACTCAATTTCTTTCACACATCCTAATATATGCTAATGTGATTTATTTCACCTTGTGTGTTTATGTGAGATTATCATAAAGGAGTGATTGAAGAAAAACACAATTAAAGACTCAAAGTATGGTGTTTGAGAAAATTGTTTAACAAAGGTTTGTTTTGCAAGCATCACAAAAGTGTTAGACATTTTAACATTTAGGAAATTCTTAGTTATCTCACTTGTAAGCAAGAGTTGAGTGAGACTTACTCAAGAGTTTTTCGTGTTTATCTCTTGATGGTTAAAGAACCAAAACACCTTGTATCTCCTACTAGTACTAAAGACTAAATTCCTTGTTGCATAGAATCTAATCTTAGCTATTTACACATAGCAGGTAGACACTCTAGAGTATTACAAATAACACATATTCGAACACATAATGCTAGAAGCAAGAGACAATCAAAGTCAAGTTGAAGTAATGCGTACCTTTTAAATTGCATAGAGATGCTATCAAACGGATAAGCATTACGCGTAAAATCTTGGTTTGACAACACGCTTTGAAACTCAATAACTCATGTATCCAAGAAGGTTAGATAATCATATAAAGGCATAGAGAATGATAGTCTTAATCCTTTTATCATGAGTTTCTATTAGAGATTGAATTATCTCTAAATCTCTCTTCTAGGTTTGACAAATTTTACATGCTGTGTTTTATTAGTTGATGATGCTTATGAGTTAAATCCTAATCCGGTTTTATCTTTAAACAACCTTTGAATCCTCAACAATCTTTCAAGAGATTTTGAGCTTTCATCAAATTTAACTAATAATTTTTCCTTTCTCATTTTGCATTTTAATCTCATGTTTGTAATCTAGTCATAATTTACATTCTAGATCAATTTCAACATTACTCTTAATTCTAGACATTCTATCTTCTAATAGGATTTCCTTTTCAAAGATATTTTTAAGATATTTTGAAGACTCATTCTTGAAGATAGTTTTTAGGTCCATGTTGCATAAACGTTTAGACTCATTTTCTAGTTTAGAAAACTCTAGGATTAATTAATCAAAACAAAAGTGTTTGGTTTTAAGGTGTACCTTGCTTGGTGTTTAATCAAGTTTAGAATTGCGAACCGAATGATTGACTACATCTTCATCCGTGTTATTCCATGAATCACAAGCAAGTCTACTAGGAGCTTGACACGAATAATCACCTTTACTAACACCTTGCTTGTTGTTTCAATAAATTGACAATCAACTACCGGATCATTGTCTTCGTCAACATCCATATCATTCCAAGATACGCAAGCAGGTTCATCAAAACACACGTACTCATCTTCACTTGTACCTTCATTTAAAACATTTAAACTAGTCGCACATGTATTAACTTCTACTAAGTGTCTATCAATTAGTTTTTCTAAAACTTCTATATGTAAGATCAAATTGATCATCTTTGACTTGACATATTCCTTAATGAAAGTCTACCATATTTTTCCAAACATCATTAACATTTTGACAAAAATACATTCTTTCATGTTTGGTACTAAAGCTTTGTAAAGCATTGTTTTGGCTTTAGTATTTTTATCAAGTTTAAGATAGTTATCTTGGTTTTCAAAAACTTATTTTCTTTGGTTTGAAATTACCAAAAGAAATAATATGCCAAAGATCTTGATCAATTGATTTCACATAGTTTTCAAGATTACTTTTCCATTCAAGTAAGTTTTCTTTTTCAAATAGCGGTTGGTTTTGAATAGTTGCCTGATTGAAGCTAAACCACCAACTTATATTGACCAAGGAATGGTCAACAATGTCAAATAGCCTAGATCAATGCTCCGGGTAATATAAGGTATCACCAGGTCGTTAAATCCCGTTGAGGTGTGAATTGTAACTTTAGCGTGCTTTGTGATTGGGTGTTTATTCACAGAAAGGGTTTGTTGTGAGAATTATTTGGAGATTATTAACAGAAATAGCTTAGGAAAGCTATGTGAATGATTACTGGAATAGAGATTGAGAAGAAATCACCAAAAACTTAAAAACCGTACGTTTGCCGAAGACGTGAACAAACGTACAAAAATGTGAATACGGTGATCTGGAAAGGCTACTGGTATGAAAATTTACTTTTTACAAACCTAATGATAAGAGAAAATTTTTGAAAATTTAAAATTAATTTTTACACTAATTTTATAATTACTATTAATTAAATACTAATTTTCTAATTACTCTTAATTAACTAATTTAACCTAAATTATAAATAAATAGAAAATTTACTTGGAAAAATAAAAATTAAACTTAGAAAAATCTAAAATACTATAAAACTAATTTTAGAAATGAAAATATATTTTTAAGACTATTTAATTAATTATTACTAATTATTAACTAATTATTAATTATTTAAAATAACCTAAATTCTAATTAAATATTAAAATACACTAGAAATTTGAAAATAAAATTTGGAAAAATTAAAAATAACTAAAAACTAATTTTAAAATTTAATTTATATTTTTCTGATTTACTAATTAATTATTATTAATTATTAACTATTTATTAATTACTTAAAACTATTTTAAATTAGGAAAAATACTAAATGATAAAAGAAAAATCTGAAGAAATTACAGAAATTGTTTTTACACACCAGAAGCCTAGGAAAATTATAAAAATGGAAATTGCTTATTAATAAGCTGATGAATAAGCCAATTGGCTTAAATAGAAGCTATCACTTCTATTAAGTTGGGCTTATTTGAGATTTTCTTTTTCTAAACTGCTTATTACAAGTTTTTAGACAACTTTTGTGAAATGAGTTTGACTGTGGTCAAGGAAATAAGCACTTAAAGTGCTTAAACCTATGACAGTTGACTTTCTTTGACCAAGAGTGGAAATAAGCTCAAATGAGCTAATGTGGGGTCCACTTTGGAGAAAACTGATGAAAATAAGTGCAATGAACAATTTTAAACAAGTAACACACAAATAAGCTAACACAATAAGCCACAACTCAAAATAAGCACTTGGCTTATTGAGGTTCTGAGTCAGATTGGGGACAGACTTGGGAGGTCAAACAAAGTGGGGTCCACAGGTCTGGAAGTCAAACAATTGGTCAATACAGCTTCCCTGGTAGGAGGGGGGTTGTATGGAACAAAAATGGAGGTGTGGGACCCACTGGGTTAGCCACAACCTACCACCAAAGGTGGTGGGTGAGCTGGGGTCTGCTGAGACAGGGCAACTACCTTGCCCTGCAGGTCACTTCAAGGGGCAATTTAGTCCATATAGAAAATTCACAAAAATATAAAACTTATGAGAATCAAAAGTTCTACTGATAGACTAAACACACAACAATTTTCAGACCTTGAATCAAAACACAAAAATCTATAAAAATCTTGCCATTTTTGCAAAAATCTGAGATTAAACTTTTTGACTTTTTGAAAAACTTTAGGTTTTGACTTTTATGAACTTGGATTGCTGATTTAAAGATCAAATGTATTTAGATAGGCTATATAAAGACTAACTTAAGTAAAATTACCAACTTATGAAAAGGTGTGATTGGTTTTGGACTTGAAAACTCACCACAGTTAACTGTGGTGACCACTTCCTTGTGGATTTGACTTTGGTTGTGTTTTTGAACAATTTTTTGGTTCCCCTAACCTTATATCTACCCAAGCAATGAACTGAAACACAGAGTTGTGTAAATAAACAAGTAAAGTACCACAAACAGACTTCAACCAAACACCCCTTAACTTTGACTGTCTTGAGTTTTTGTTGATCAAAATGAGATTCCAACCTTCACAACCACTACTCACTGATTTGTAATGGTTTAATGAGTGATTATGAACTAGAAAACACAGTTATATATTCCAATCACTAAGAACTACCACAAATCCTAAAATTGACAGTCAACTAGAAACTAGAAATTACAACACAATTTAGATTTCAACCAACAAAGCACAAACTTAAATTACTCTAAGCTATGCTAATTATGCACAAATAAGACAGAATCAAGCTAGGCTACACAGTTTAAAAGAAAATAAAGAATAAAATAGTACAAGAGCTCACAAAATGCAATCCAAGCTCAGTTGAGAACCAAGGTCCACATAAACCAACCTAGTGACCTCCCATGAGGTCTCTAACCCACTGCCATCCACAATAAACAGTGCTCTTTGCTTTCTTCTTCCCTTTCACCAAATTTTTTTATTTTATTCTTATTTTTTTGTATTTTTGCTATTTTTCTTAAACTTAAATAAAACCTTTCTCAATACTTGAAAAACTTATGTAAAATAGATACCAGATGGATTATGTGAGTAGATAAACAACTATATAACAATAAGAACCTTTGAACAATAATTTGAGATTTCTAAGTGAACTTGAAAAATTGTAAAAGAGAGTAAACTTAAAACAGATGCTTCATTAACTTAAAAACAGATTACATAAGTATATTAAGATACTACAAAGACTTAAACTAAAACTACACACACCACAAGGCTCAAATGAGCTACATATATATAAACGACATGAAAATAATAGCCTAAGTCTCCCACATGGCTCTGTTTTGAATTCTGATAGTCCCACAAGACTTGTGTTGACCTCTTGACCAAATCCCAGCCATTCAATTAGCTTTTGATCAATCTGAGCTGTTGATTAGCTTTTGGCGCCAAAATGGATACGGGGCAAAGATGAGTGGTTCTGGTGGGGGGTTGACGTGGGAATTTATGGTGGTGGGAAAGTTTGGTGTGGGCATTAATTGTGGGGGGCTAGTGGGTGAAAAAGGTGAGGAGGGGGGGGGGGGGGAAAGGTTTCCCTGGTTTTGCGCTTCATTGTTGGGGGAAGAAGACGGGTCAAAGGTCGTTTGACCAGCGTTGACCGTTTGACCCTGCTTTTATTATTTTGGGATTGGGCTGGGCTTAGGGGGTGGATTAGGATGGAATTAGATTGGGGTTTGGTTTTGGGTTTTGGGGTTAAATAATAATAAGGGTCCGGTTTGGTATATTAGCACACAAGGACCAATTTTGCAATTCCTCCAAAGTATAGGGGCTGAAGTAATGTATTTCCCAAAGTGCTTCCAAGGACCACTTATGCCAAGATTCCAAAGTTCACAAACCATTTTTCCATTTTCCAAATTTCAAAATTTCCCAGGGACCTATTTTGCCATTTTTGGATTTTCAGGGACTAAACTTGTAATTTTGGAAAACTTGTTACCCAAGTGTAATATTTTGTGATTTTTGACTTTCAAAACCTTGGGTTGACTTTTCCTTTCAAAAACAAATGCATAGGGACTAAAATTGACAAGTTTTGAAACTTGGGGGACTGAAACTGCCAATATTGCAAACTTTGTACGTTTTTTCTTTGTTTTTGCATATTTTGCATTTAAAACACATAAAACACAATCCCTGGGATAATTTAAGTATTTTGATATCTTTTTGATTGTTTTTGTATGTTTTGGCAGTTCAAATACGTCAAAAACGATGAGTGTTTGAGCACTCATCAATCCCCCACACTGAACTATTGCTAGTCCCTAGCAATCTTTTTAGAAAACTTGATGGATTTGAAAAACTCTTTACCAAAAGCCATCACTTCTGGAGTAGCCAGGTGTAGAACTGTGGCACACCTGATAACCGTGTGATTTTGAGCAAACCACCAGCTTTCAACGGATTTGTTTAGTCTTTACCAAGAGCCGTTTGCTCCTGGACTAGCCAGCATCTTGATGGACCTAATCAACATCTTGGTGAGCTGATTACCAATTATGGATTTTCCACTGCCTTTACCACAAGCCATAATCTTGCGGGCTAGCCAACTCATTAGCTTTTGAGGATGATGGGGAGTTGAGGAACCATACAATTTTGGGCAAATTGCAAGCCGTAAACGGATTTGATTTATCTTTACCAAGAGCCGTTTGCTCCTGGATTAGCCAATCCCTTTGTCGGTTAGACTTGGCGGACTGATTACCACAAAAATTTTGAAATAAAGTGAAAAAATTTTTGAAAATTTTGGCCAAAAACGGGGGTATTAGAAGATATATTTTGATAAAATTCGCTAGAATTTCCCCCCCCCCACACTTAGAAATGAATATTGTCCTCAATATTCAAAGTCCCGGCTATTATGCCGACTCTTTGAACGTAAAAAGATAATATTCGAATCTAACTGCGGAAATACCAAATTTCACTTTATTTCTATATATATACAACTTTTTTTTTCTTTTTTCTTTTTCTTCTTTTTTTTTTTTTTTTTTTTTTTTTGAACTTATATACATATATACATTTTTTCAAACAGCAGGGGGTTGGCCATTCCCCCACACTAGGTGGTAGAAAATAGAAAGAATCAGAGATACGGGTGAAAACCCGTATTGTGCTATTGTTTTTGTTCATCGAGTCGCTAGCTTGACTCGATCCCCGAATTCAATTGTCCTTGGGGAAAGTTTGGAGATCCGGGACAACCATGGATGGTATGTCCTCTCCAAAGTAATGTTTCAACCGATGTCCATTCACTTTGAAATTTGGACCGTCATTTTGAGATAATTCGACGGTACCATAAGGATAAACTTTTGCGATAGTGAATGGACCAGTCCATCGGGTTTTGAGCTTTCCCGAGAAGATCTTGAGTCTAGAATTGAAAAGAAGGACTCGATCACCAACGTTGCAAACGCGGTTTTTGATTTTTGAGTCATGAATCTTCTTTGTCTTTTCTTTTTAGATCAAAGAGTTCTCATAAGCTTGATCACGAAGTTCGTTTAATTCATTTAGTTGAACTTTTCTATGATCACCCGCCATTTTGAGGTCAAAATTGGCATGCTTGAGGGCCCAATAGGCTTTATGCTCAAGCTCGATCGGAAGATGGCACGCTTTCCCATACACAAGTTTATAAGGCGTACACCCAATGGGTGTTTTGTAAGCCGTACGGAAAGCACAAAGTGCATCATCTAATTTATCCGACCACGATGCACGATTTTCACCTACAGTTCTTTCCAATATTCTTTTAATACCCCGATTGGAAACTTCGACTTGTCCACTCGTTTGAGGGTGGTACGTAGTGGAAAGACGGTGAGTTACACCGTACTTTTGCATGACTTTGTCAAATTTGTCATTACAGAAGTGCGTACCACGATCACTAATAATAGCACGTGGAGTTCCGAATCGGGCAAAAAGAGCTTTTAAAAATTTCACAACTACTCGGGCATCATTTGTGGGTAAAGCTTTCGCTTCAACCCATTTTGACAAGTAGTCAACTGCCACGAGTATGTATTTGTTTCTGTGAGAGGATGGAAATGGCCCCATAAAGTCGATGCCCCAGATGTCAAAAATTTCACAAACTTGAATTGCGTTCTGAGGCATTTCATTCTTTTGTGAAATATGCCCGTGACGTTGACAAGCGTCACAGGACTTGACTAATTCTTGGGCATCCTTGTAAATCGAGGGCCAATAAAAGCCGGAATCAAACACCTTTTTGGCGGTGTAGTTGGGATTGTGGTGGCCCCCCGTGGGACCAGCATGGCAAGCCTTTAAAATTTCCGTGGCTTCCTGACCATACACACACCGCCGGATGACTTGATCCGCGCATATTTTGAACAAGTAGGGGTCGTCCCAAAAGTAATGTTTTACATCTTTGAAAAATTTATTTTTTTGTTGGGACGACATCCCTTTCACAATGAAGTTACCCGCAAGATAGTTTGCAAAGTCGGCAAACCATGGGGTAATCGAGTCTCCACGAAATGAAACCGCATTGAGGGTTTCGAGAGGAAATGTTTCATTTATTTCATTTTTCTCGAAAGCATTTTGGTGAGGGTTTTCAAGACGGGAGAGATGATCAGCAGCTAGGTTCTCAGCTCCTTTTTTATCACGAATAATGATATCAAATTTCTGAAGGAGGAGAACCCAACGGAGGAGTCTCGGCTTTGCATCTTGTTTTGCAAATAGATACTTCAAAGCCGAGTGATCCGTATACACTATGCTTTTGGTAAGAATCAAGTATGGCCGGAATTTTTCAAAAGCATACACCACAGCTAATAATTCTTTTTCAGTGGTGGTGTAATGACTTTGAGCCTCGGTCACAGTCTTGCTGGCATAGTGTATAGGCTGAAAATGTTTTGTTTTGCGTTGCCCCAAGACTGCCCCTATCGCATAATCACTAGCATCACACATGAGCTCGAAGGGCAAGTCCCAATCGGGGGCAACAAGAATTGGTGCCTCGGTAAGCCTTTTCTTTAATGTTTCAAAGGCTTCGATGCACTCAGGAGAGAAGATAAAAGGAGCATCCTTCTCGAGGAGATGGGTCATAGGCCGGGCGATTTTAGAAAAATCTTGAATAAACCTATGATAGAAACCGGCATGACCCAAAAAGCTCCTAACACCTTTCACAGTCGTGGGATGAGGCAATTTTGCAATGACGTCCACTTTGGCTCTGTCAACCTCAATCCCGTTTTTTGAAATTTTATGGCCGAGGACAATGCCCTCTTTGACCATAAAGTGACTCTTCTCCCAATTTAGACATAACTTTGTGTCTTCACAACGTTTTAGCATGCTGTCTAAATGGGAGAGACATGATTGGAACGATTCCCCAATGACCGAAAAATCATCCATAAAGACCTCCATAGTTTTCCCGATCATGTCGGAAAAAATGGCCATCATACATCTTTGAAACGTGCCCGGAGCATTACATAAGCCAAATGGCATACGTTTATATGCGAAAGTTCCATAGGGGCACGTAAAAGTGGTCTTTTCTTGGTCTTGCGGGTCAATGGGAATCTGAAAGTAACCCGAGAAACCATCGAGGAAGCAATAGTACTCATTCCCCGCTAATCTCTCGAGCATCTGATCCATAAAGGGCAGAGGAAAATGATCCTTACGGGTGGCGTCATTCAATTTACGATAATCAATGCAGACGCGCCAACCCGTAACCAAACGAGTTGGAATCAACTCATTCTCCTCATTTGTGAAAACAGTAATGCCACCCTTTTTTGGAACACAATGGATTGGGCTGACCCAAGGACTGTCCGAGATAGGGTAAATCAATCCGGCATCAAGAAGTTTTAAAACCTCTTGTTTGATAACCTCGTGAATTTTTGGATTCACCCTTCTTTGTTGTTGGACTGCAGGTTTGAAGTCGTCCTCCATTAAAATCTTATGAGTACAAAACTCAGGGTCAATGTCCTTGATGTCAGAGAGACGCCAAGCAATTGCTTGTTTATGAGACTTCAAAACCTTTATAAGGGCAGCCTTTTCCTCAACACTTAAGTTTTTAGCAATAATGACGGGTAATTTATCATCACCCTCCAGAAATGCATATTCAAGGTGAGGTGGCAAGTCCTTAAGTTCAACCTTAGGAAAGTCATCAGTTATTTCAATATTTTTGACTTCCTCTTTATGAAGTACTTTTGGAGGAAGAGGGGGAGATGGATCTTCGTTTAACAATTTTTCTAGCAAAAGAATATCCCCATCAGGATCAAGATAGTCCTCATCAAATTTACCCGATATTGAACTATCTTGGGCGATAAAAGCTTCGACCTCTTCCAAAAGGAAGTCACTTCCCTCAAAAGGAGTGAGAGAAGGGGAAGAGTCGGATATGATAGGCTCAGAAGATGGAGTGGGACTGCCACTCGGAAGGTAACCTAGAAGTTCTTGAGAATACTCTTCAGATGCAACATCAATGACATCAATTCGGTTAACCGACTCGGCGTCATAATTAGAGGAGTACCTCGAGGTTTGATCGAGGTTAAATGTTACTGCTTCATTACCAACACGAAGAGTTATTTCCTCTTCGTGCACATCGATTAACGCACGACCCATCCTTAAGAATCCTCTTCCAAGGATGAGAGGAACTCGTGGGTCGGCGTCGAAGTCAACAATCACAAAATCCGCTGGAAAGTGGAACTTTCCCACCTTTACAAATACATCCTCGGCAATGCCGATGGGACGAGATGTTGAGCGGTCTGCCAGCTCAAGAGTCATACAGGTGGTGGTGAGTTCTGGAAGAGAGAGCTTTTTCCATATTGAATAGGGCATCAAGTTGATGCTCGCACCTAGATCGGCCAGGGCGAAGCACTCAACCATTCCGGGAAAAACACATGGAATGAGAAATTTTCCCGGATCTCCTAGCTTCTCGGGAAGCTGTTTTAAAAGAACTGCCTAGCAGTTTTCATTGAGCGGAGTTCGTGCCATTTCGAATAGTTTCTCCTTATTGTTCAACAGATTTTTGATTGTCGATGCGAACTTAGGCATCAAAAGGAGAGCATCCGCGAAACTGATATCAAAATGAATATCTCGGAAAATTTGAAAAAACTTTTCCATTTGATGATTTACTTTTTCGCGGAGCTTCTGGTCTTGTAACCTAGATGGATATGGTTGTGAAGGTTTGGATTTAGGGTTCTCTCCAGGAGTTGTGGGTGGTTCAAAGACAACTCCCGGTTTTGGTACAATTTCTCGTACAACCTGAGGGTGGATGTGTGTGGTACTTCGTGGGCTAGTAGATTGCACCTTGTCCGTGGTTGCCTCAGGCTCAATTTCCACTTCCTCGGAATAAAGAGGAGGAGGAATGGGAGGAAGAGAAGAAGAGGTAGTCGGGGCCGTGGGTCCATCATATGCAACACCGCTTCGGGTAGTGATCGCCTAAACATCGCCCCTCGGGTTAGCGATCGTATTGCTCGGAAGTTTTCCTGAGCCCGAGGGTTGATCATTTAAAGACTTCTTAATGTCAGCAATCTGAGTCATTATCACTTTGTTCATCTCCTCCTGAGATTTCATGAATTGTTTCAATAACTCATTATTCGATGGGCCGGTTGGAACAATTGCTCGAGTTGGGTTAGGAGGAGCTGGATTTGGGAAGTGCTGAGCAGTTGGAGTGATGGCTTGATTTTGATTTGGAAAATTCTGGCCCCGGTTATTTTGATGGGAACCGTGGTTTTGGAAATTTCCCTGATTTTGGTTGCCATATCCATGAGAGTTGTTTCCCTAAAAGTTGTTTTGACCTTGGTTTCGATTATAGTTTCCTTGATGTTGGAAACCTTGGTTTTGGTTATGATGGAAACCCTGGTTTTGATTGACATTTCCCGAATTTTGGTAACCTTGGTTTGTTCGATTCTGATTTTGGTTCTGGTTACGGTTGTTTTGGACATTATTGTTTTGATTGAAACCGGGTGGTCCAAGGAAATTGTTAGAACGATAGCTTAGAAGATTGCGGTCCCCTTGTGGTTGGTAGCCATTACCTCCCGAATTATAGGACCCTTGAATAGCATGTACGTTCTCTTGAGTGTAACCACCGGTGGTTGGACACTCGAAGTAGGGATGTGGACCTCCACAAGTTTCGCAACTTTGATTGACAGCTTTGGCTTGTTGATTTTGAACTTGTTGATTTTGCATAGTTTGGTTCATTCTCAACACAGCCGTAGAGATATCATCCATCCTTTTAGCGAGAATTGCTATTTCAGAGGATGAGGATGCTGAAGTGGCCGACTTACATGACTCTTCCCTCTCGGCTGAGGAATCCCAGAAATTATGATGGGCAGTCATGTTCTCAATGAGGTCGTAGCACTCTTCGGGACGCCTTTTCATAAAGGTCCCTCCAGCAGCAGCATTGAGGATGTCTCGGTGTCTAAAGGTCAAACCATTATAGAAGGTATCTATAATGGTGACTTATAACATATTGTGGTTGGGACACCGATCAATCGTAAGCTTATAGCGTTCCCAAGCTTCGAATAAAGATTCGTTGGGAAGCTGACAAAAGTTGCTAATGTCATTACGCAACTTGGTAACCATGGATGGTGGAAAATATTTGGCTAAAAATTTAGTGACCATCTCATCGAAAGTGTGAATCGAATTTTTCGGAAGTCGATCAAACCATGCAGTGGCATGATGTGTTAGAGAATAGGGAAAGAGAGATAGATGAAGGGCATCATCGGAGACACCATGCTGTTTCATGTTTTGGGTGACGGTAAGGAATTTATCAAGATGCTTGTTTGCATCGTCACCCGGTAAACCGTGGAATTGGCATGAATTCTGGACTTGTTGTATCATATGATGTTTAAGTCCAAAATCAGTGGCCGCAATATTAAGAGGGGCAATGGGTCCTCCCCTCCCTTGCATTGTGGGTTGACACAACTCCTCCATCGTTCGGAGATCAGGAGCTGCATCATCTTTGGGTGGTTCTTGGTTGTCGTTTCCGTCCATTTTCGGAACTGGATCCTCAACTATAGGACGTAACTCAGTTACGTTTCTTGGTTGACGATTTCGTTTCGATTGTGAACGAGTGCGCATGCACTAGGGATAAAAACTTTTTGGAGAATATTTTTGAAACCGTCCCGTAATCTAAAATTGTTTTTCTTTAAGAATCACCTTAAGAGAAACCCGAATCAGAAAACGTTACGATATGTTTTTGTTGTTTTTTAATTTTTTTGGTGTTCTAACACTTTAGGAAAAGTGTCAATGACTTTTTTATGAGTTTTCTAGATCAATGCTCCGGGTAATATAAAGTATCACCAGGTCGTTAAATCCCGTTGAGGTGTGAATTGTAACTTTAGCGTGCTTTGTGATCGGGTGTTAATTCACAGAAAGGGTTTGTTGTGAGAATTATTTGGAGATTATTAACAGAAATAGCTTAGGAAAGCTATGTGAATGATTACTGGAATAGAGATTGAGAAGAAATCACCTAAAACTTAAAAACCGTACGTTTGCCGAAGACGTGAACAAATGTACAAAAATGTGAATACGGTGATCTGGAAAGGCTACTGGTATGAAAATTTACTTTTTACAAACCTAATGATAAGAGAAAATTTTTGAAAATTTAAAATTAATTTTTACACTAATTTTATAATTACTATTAATTAAATACTAATTTTCTAATTACTCTTAATTAACTAATTTAACCTAAATTATAAATAAATAGAAAATTTACTTGGAAAAATAAAAATTAAACTTAGAAAAATCTAAAATACTATAAAACTAATTTTAGAAATGAAAATATATTTTTAAGACTATTTAATTAATTATTACTAATTATTAATTATTTAAAATAACCTAAATTCTAATTAAATATTAAAATACACTAGAAATTTGAAAATAAAATTTGGAAAAATTAAAAATAACTAAAAACTAATTTTAAAATTTAATTTATATTTTTCTGATTTACTAATTAATTATTATTAATTATTAACTATTTATTAATTACTTAAAACTATTTTAAATTAGGAAAAATACTAAATGATAAAAGAAAAATCTGAAGAAATTACAGAAATTGTTTTTACACACCAGAAGCCTAGGAAAATTATAAAAATGGAAATTGCTTATTAATAAGCTGATGAATAAGCCAATTGGCTTAAATAGAAGCTATCACTTCTATTAAGTTGGGCTTATTTGAGATTTTCTTTTTCCAAACAGCTTATTACAAGTTTTTAGACAACTTTTGTGAAATGAGTTTGACTGTGGTCAAGGAAATAAGCACTTCAAGTGCTTAAACCTATGACAGTTGACTTTCTTTGACCAAGAGTGGAAATAAGCTCAAATGAGCTAATGTGGGGTCCACTTTGGAGAAAACTGATGAAAATAAGTGCAATGAACAATTTTAAACAAGTAACACACAAATAAGCTAACACAATAAGCCACAACTCAGAATAAGCACTTGGCTTATTGAGGTTCTGAGTCAGATTGGGGACAGACTTGGGAGGTCAAACAAAGTGGGGTCCACAGGTCTGGAAGTCAAACAATTGGTCAATACAGCTTCCCTAGTAGGAGGGGGTTGTATGGAACAAAAATGGAGGTGTGGGACCCACTGGGTTAGCCACAACCTACCACCAAAGGTGGTGGATGAGCTGGGGTCTGCTGAGACAGGGCAACTACCTTGCCCTGCATGTCACTTCAAGGGGCAATTTAGTCCATATAGAAAATTCACAAAAATATAAAACTTGTGAGAATCAAAAGTTCTACTGATAGACTAAACACACAACAATTTTCAGACCTTGAATCAAAACACAAAAATCTATAAAAATCTTGCCATTTTTGCAAAAATCTGAGATTAAACTTTTTGACTTTTTGAAAAACTTTAGGTTTTGACTTCTATGAACTTGGATTGCTGATTTAAAGATCAAATGTGTTTAGATAGGCTATATAAAGACTAACTTAAGTAAAATTACCAACTTATGAAAAGGTGTGATTGGTTTTGGACTTGAAAACTCACCACAGTTAACTGTGGTGACCACTTCCTTGTGGATTTGACTTTGGTTGTGTTTTTGAACAAATTTTTGGTTCCCCTAACCTTATATCTACCCAAGCAATGAACTGAAACACAGAGTTGTGTAAATAAACAAGTAAAGTACCACAAACAGACTTCAACCAAACACCCCTTAACTTGGACTGTCTTGAGTTTTTGTTGATCAAAATGAGATTCCAACCTTCACAACCACTACTCACTGATTTGTAATGGTTTAATGAGTGATTATGAACTAGAAAACACAGTTATATATTCCAATCACTAAGAATTACCACAAATCCTAAAATTGACAGTCAACTAGAAACTAGAAATTACAACACAATTTAGATTTCAACCAACAAAGCACAAACTTAAATTACTCTAAGCTATGCTAATTATGCACAAATAAGACAGAATCAAGCTAGGCTACACAGTTTAAAAGAAAATAAAGAATAAAATAGTACAAGAGCTCACAAAATGCAATCCAAGCTCAGTTGAGAACCAAGGTCCACATAAACCAACCTAGTGATCTCCCATGAGGTCTCTAACCCAATGCCATCCACAATAAACAGTGCTCTTTGCTTTCTTTTTCCCTTTCACCAAATTTTTTTATTTTATTCTTATTTTTTTGTATTTTTTCTATTTTTCTTAAACTTAAATAAAACCTTTCTCAATACTTGAAAAACTTATGTAAAATAGATACCAGATGGATTATGTGAGTAGATAAACAACCATATAACAATAAGAACCTTTGAACAATAATTTGAGATTTCTAAGTGAACTTGAAAAATTGTAAAAGAGAGTAAACTTAAAACAGATGCTTCATTAACTTAAAAACAGATTACATAAGTATATTAAGATACTGCAAAGACTTAAACTAAAACTACACACACCACAAGGCTCAAATGAGCTACATATATATAAACGACATGAAAATAATAGCCTAAGTCTCCCACATGGCTCTGTTTTGAATTCTGATAGTCCCACAAGACTTGTGTTGACCTCTTGACCAAATCCCAGCCATTCAATTAGCTTTTGATCAATCTGAGCTGTTGATTAGCTTTTGGCGCCAAAATGGATACGGGGCAAAGATGAGTGGTTCTGGTGGGGGGTTGTTGTGGGAATTTATGGTGGTGGGAAAGTTTGGTGTGGGCATTAATTGTGGGGGGCTAGTGGGTGAAAAAGGTGAGGAGGGGGGGGGGGGGGGGGAAGGTTTCCTTGGTTTTGCGCTTCATTGTTGGGGGAAGAAGACGGGTCAAAGGTCGTTTGACCTGCGTTGACCGTTTGACCCTGCTTTTATTATTTTGGGATTGGGTTGGGCTTAGGGGGTGGATTAGGATGGAATTGGATTGGGGTTTGGTTTTGGGTTTTGGGGTTAAATAATAATAAGGGTCCGGTTTGGTATATTAGCACACAAGGACCAATTTTGCAATTCCTCCAAAGTATAGGGGCTGAAGTAATGTATTTCCCAAAGTGCTTCCAAGGACCACTTATGCCAAGATTCCAAAGTTCACAAACCATTTTTCCATTTTCCAAATTTCAAAATTTCCCAGGGACCTATTTTGCCATTTTTGGATTTTCAGGGACTAAACTTGTAATTTTGGAAAACTTGTTATCCAAGTGTAATTTTTTGTGATTTTTGACTTTCAAAACCTTGGGTTGACTTTTCCTTTCAAAAACAAATACATAGGGACTAAAATTGACAAGTTTTGAAACTTGGGAGACTGAAACTGCCAATATTGCAAACTTTGTACATTTTTTCTTTGTTTTTGCATATTTTGCATTTAAAACACATAAAACACAATCCATGGGATAATTTAAGTATTTTGATATCTTTTTGAGTGTTTTTGTATGTTTTGGCAGTTCAAATACGTCAAAAACGATGAGTGTTTGAGCACTCATCATTGCCCTTCTTTGAGATTTTCAAAATCCATGGATCGATCCAAGTTTTAAAATACATTCTATTTTAAAGATCTTGAGTAACGTAGCTCCTGATGCCAATTGTGGAAAACTAGAAGGGGGGGGGGGGGTTGAATAGTTTACCGCTTTTGAGATTCTTTTTAACTTGAATATCTTTTACGTTTGCTTAAAGAATCACAACGTTATATGTTTGATTCTTTGAAAAGCTTTTTATGTAAATATCAATTTTAACTTTACTAGTTTCATACATTGAAAAGCTTTGCTTGTGATAATCTTAACTTTGCTTGTTTAGTTATTTGGAAAGCTTTTACTTTTGTTTGAAGATACAAACACATCTTTACTTGTTTAGTTCTTTGAAAATCTTTATATGTAACTAGCAATTCTAACTAAAGAACAACATGTAATAAGCAAAGATAAAGAAAGAAACGATCAAACCACAACACGATTGTTTATCGTGGTTCGGCTACAAGGACTTTTTTTTCTTGCCCTACATCCACGCCCCGAGTTTCCAACTCGAGAGTTATAAGCACTAATCAACAAGCTCCTTTCACCGGCGGAGAAAACCTTTACAACGTCGCTTACACTTTTACCGACACTAAGCTAGATGTCGAGTTCTTTTACACGGGTACAACCACTCCCATCGTCGCTTATACTTTTACCGACACTAAGCTAGATGTCGAGTTCTTTACCAAGGGTACAACCACTCCCGTTAGTTCTTTTACAAGGGTACAACAACTCCCGACACACTACGTATTTTGAGGCCTAAAATACTAACCACTTACTTCTATATACATGACACACATGAAGTATAAACTATCAAAGCTTATACATGACCAAGCTACCAATACTTGCAACTTTAGAGTTGAAGCTTGTAACATCTTGAATGATCTTGTGAAGTCCCTTGCTACATAAGAGAATCACACAAATCAAAAGATTACTGAGTTAGTTGAAAGAGTATGTGAAAATATGTCCTAAAAGGGTTACCAAAAACTAACAAATGGTTTGGTATTTGTAGCAAACAATTCTGCAGGTATGGCGGATCAGGCGGACCCCTCAAAAGGGTTCCGCCCGTGTACCCCCAGGGTACCGCCAGGGCTGCAGTTGGTTTTTGCAATAAATCTTGCAAACCAAACAAAGTCACATCTCATTACTCTTGCAAACCAAACAATGTCACATCTCATAATATCAAGTCAAACACTAAACTTGCAAGCTACCACTTAGTAAGTCAAACACACTTCTTACCATAAATGTATAATGACAAAGCTTGCCCTAAATGTGATGTGACCTTACTATATTAAGAAATAAATGTGATGTGACAAGACTCATTTTAGTTTAAGAAATAAAAACAATGTTTTGTTTTAAAGGAAATGTTAACCTTAGTTAAACAAGACTTAAACACTAAAAGTAATGATTTACTTATAGCTAAACTTCATACTTTGTCATTAACAAAACTTAGCAAAGATCGTAAAATATAAATAACGTTTTTAGGCGATATTTGTGTGGTAACTTGGTCCAAGTCTTTAACTTTTTATTTTGAAATTTGGGGATGTTTTTCTTTCTGTATTTCAAACTTATGCTGATAGTAGTTCAAGAAGGGGATATAACTAAGGTGTCAGCTTTTATTTGTTTTTGCACTTCTGTAGTTTTTTTGTGAAAAAATCAGTTATTTTCTGTTAATAGAAAGAAATAGTGATGGTAATGGCTGCATCGTTTTAAATTGTTTGCAGTAACACTTTCACTTTCGTGGCATCCACAAAGTTCATCTTCAAATGTTTTTTGGCCTTTGTAAAGTGCAAAATTGTTTGGACTGAGGAGCGTAATGTGAAGGATTAGAGATTTACGGAGGTGGTTCGTTGCAAAATCGTCACTGATGTTCTACTTTATAATCCTACATTCATTTATGACATATCTTTGACTGAGGAAATTTGAAGTGTATATGACCTGGAAAATTTAGACCAACAAGAGGCTCCACAATACTATATCACATGTAGAGAATCCCACTTTGATGTATAATAAACATGCTCACTCTTTACTTAAGGCATCACCTAATGTCTATAGACCAATTTAATTTTTTAAGCACTTAAAAACTAGCATGGGAGACTTTTGACCCGTTTGACCATATTGCCATGTTTGACCCATTTCTATTTTGTGTTAGGGTGAAATTATTAGATCCATAACAAGCTGGTGTTGTTTGTCAGTGAACTTCAGTATTAATGCATTTCATACTCTCAGTCCATAGTTTTTAGTTTCATGTAATGCATCGTTGTTAAATGTTATAGCTTTTTTCTAAGGATATCTATAGCATCTTTCTTTTGATATTAATAGCCTTTATCTTTATGAAAGCAATAATCTTTATTGTATTTATAGAAAGCAAAAATCTTTATGAGACACTGAATTGTCTATGGTTGTTGTTTTGTTAGGGGTGTTTGGATTAGCTTATTTTCCTGCTAGATGGCGACTGTCAGTGGGAAGAAAGGTATGGAAATGTAAAATAGGGCACGGGTGAACTTTTGCACGAGTAGGTCTATTGTGAGTTGCCTTTATAATTTTATTATGTTATGGATGTTAAATTAGTGAGAATGCTAACCAATTGAGAGTTCTATTTTTTATTTTATTTTATTTATTTATTTTATTTTTTTTAAATCTGATATGGACAGGGGTGTTTGGTTCTGCGGAAAATGGTTCTTCTTTTGTATTAACGAGTTTATCTGTTCATTTGGTTTTGCCATTAGAGGTAATTCGCGAGTTAATATAGGAGATAGTTCGTTTTCTTTGTAAAAAATTCTCAGCTTTATTATGATACTAGAGTTATGTTTTTCCTTTTTTACTTTATTTTACCATTTCTTATTTTCGGACGTATTTTATAACCACACAAAATATGATCTACGAATTTATTTCTGTTTTTATTCAGAAGTCCCAGAAACATGCATGCTTTTTAACAACAATGATGAAATCAGTTGGAAATTTGGGTGTTTTTTCGTTCAGAGTATGAATAACTGTTTCTGGTATGTGCAAAGACGAAAGGACATATGTGTTTGGTAATAAAAAGGAACCTTCAAGGCGCTGATGAAGCAGTTACTGCCATAATAGAATCGTTAAATGCAAAAAGTGCTTTATTGCGACATGAGGTCAAACAATAAATATTTTTTGTTCCGTTTGAAAGTCAACCGTCATCATCAAATGAGGGCAGCAAATTGTTGAAGTCAATCTACAGGTAACATTTTATGATCAATTTCATACCTTATGTTTAAATGGTTTGAAAGTTGTCTCAAGTATCTTTTATAATGCATAAACATACTATGTCGATTTGAATTTTAAGATTACTAATTTAATATGCTTTTGGTAGTCATATTTAGAGGGTGTTTGGGATAGCGTATAAGTACGTATATTGTTGTTGTGTTTTCTTATCTACTGCTGCTCTAGGTACTATAAGGTTGTTAACGAAAACCGATTTTATACAAGATGGTCGAACGTCTGAAACGTACATATTTTTGACACCTAATTAATCGATATAACTTTATAATAATCAAGACAATGCCACTATCTTATACATGAGAAAGATGCAAAAAAGTTTATTTGGTTTAACAGTTTGTTTTGTCTATTGTAGCTGCATATGTATTATCATGCGACCTGGAATGTGAAGCTTTTGGATTCAATGAAGGATAATTTCACACGTGGATCGAGTTTTGCAATGGGTGGTGCAACCGTAGGCGTGTGAATGAATCATGGTTCGTGCACAATGTTAGCCCATTTTCTCTTGACATGCAAGTTGAGCTTTTTGACCCATTTAAAGATCGCACGACTTATCTAGATAATAAAGGTATAATTTCTTAAACAAGCTTATACTCTTATCATATGTTGATCATAAGATGTATAAAGTTTATAACAAGATATATTGCTACAAGACTACAACACTTATGAAACTTTAGTTCACCACCATCTTTAAAATTTTACGGCTGTGATTCTAGATTTTGTACTCTTTTAACCCATGAATTGTAAGTTTCAATAGTTTATTGATAACGTTAAATAAAAACACATTTCTATTGCCACCCGCGAAACCCGCGGGTCTATAGTCTAGTATATATATATATATATTAAATCCAAGGGGGTCATTTCGTGCGATATCACAAATTCTCTAAATATCAAATGCACAGAGATTATTATTATTATTATTATTGTTGTTGTTGTTGTTATCATCATTATTATTAAACTATGAAAACCCACTTTCATCTTTCTTTTTAAAAGTTAAATATCTCAAAAATCACTGTTGGCCAAGTAGGACATCAACTCGAGTGAGCATGAGCCAAGATTCAAACCCTTGATCTTTTATCTACAAAATCTTTCCAGTAAGCTCATACGTCTTTCAAAAATGGATACCAATTGAGCCAAAATCATTTGGTTATGTTTAGGCTTTTAGAATAATGACACATATCATCTACTCGTTGCCTTAAACAATTTTATGAAACTATCCTAATTAAAACACCAAATTTGATCTAACATGGTAGTACTGAATTGAACAATCAGTTGTAAAAAAGTTCAAAATTTCCAATCTTTAAGTAACCTACAATGATCTTTTAAGTTGTAATTACCACTTTATGAACAAAGGGTATGTTTGGCACGCAGCGGTATAGAGCTTTTTAAGAGGGCGATAAGTGATGAGCAATGCGTATTTTGAATTTTAGTGGTCGTTTGACAAAAAGTGGTGAGTTTTGCTAAATTTTAGAAAAGTTAATTTTTTAATGCTTGTTTAGGAAGCGGTGAGCGATGAACTGTGACTACTGCTTACAGCTCGCAGCTACTGCTCACTGCTAATTTTAACCGGCACACCCAAAATCCTCATTATATAGAGCGGCATAAAATTGTTTTGTTTAAAAAAAATACACGTGTATAAAAGGGGCAAAATTTTAAACCATAAAAATAACTGTTTTTTATAGGAAGGTCAACTATATAGGTCACCAAACCATATTTACAAAATGTAAAAATAATATTGATGAAAGAAAGTGTAGTAATATAATAACACCTAAGGGCATCCATTATGGTGGTTTATAAAAAGGTTTATAAAAAAATAAAGAGGTCCATAATATTGTTAACCATAGTGGACATCAATTTCATGCTTACATGGCATGAAGAGGTCCAATATCTTAGACCTTTTCACAATTTAATGCATTGAGTTATGTTATATATTTATAAAGCTTTAACAAGTTTATCTATAGTGGAAATAAGTTTATAAATCTAAAAGGTTTATCTATTTGTGATGTGGCATATTTATAAACCTTTGTAAAAGTTTATCATCCGATTTTTCTTATGCTTTACACTTAAACAACTACTTAACTAAACCCTTAAGAAATCATCCGATTTTTCTTATGCTTTGTCACTTTTGTGATGATACCAAAACATATAAAGCTTAAAATAGTTGCTTTGAAAGGGAAGCTTACTAATGTTTATTGCTTTATTGAACATATATTTAATTAAAGATATGATTTGACAAGAAGAAAATTGGCTTTTTAATCATTCATTTATAATATATTTGTAAATCTAGAAATTTTTATATATAATAAGAAAACTCAACTTTTAGCCAAATTGAAAAATTCGATTAACAAATAAGAAGGGTCGATTTTTTAATTTTGAGTTTTCTCATGGTCAATTGATAATTCAATGCAGAAAAATAGGCCAGAATTGGAGGTTTTTTTTTTTTTTTTTTTTTTTTTTTTTTTTTAACCTCCCCAAATATAGGTGTGTCGAAATAAACTTAGGATGAACTAGGTGTGAATTTTAAAACTTTGGTGTCGAGAAAGTCTAAACAATATATTCGTCCCATCAGAAACGTGTTCCTAAATATAAGATGTACATTTAGAAGGTTTAAAAACGATAGTTATCTTCATCGAGATTTTTGCTATATCTAAATTACGTTTTCTATGGAATACGAATACGAAACCCTACTTCGGAGCCTATGTATACTCACCCAATGTGGGTGTTCATCGTTTTAGCCTTTTAACCTTTGTCTATTTGTTTTCTTATCACATGCAAATTTATCTTTATTGATGATATCATTTCTGTTGCCATCAACATCATCTTTTTATCGTAACACACCTATATATACTCTCACAAGATTGGTTTTAACATTCATTAGTCTTCTAACTCTTTTGTATTGATTATCTCAGTTTCTGATGTAGATTGCACGACTGGTGAGTGGTGAGTACATCATCAACCTCAGAGTCATCTTTTTATCAAAAGATATCATTGAAAACATTCAAGGTATAATTTATCTATTAATATTGATGATTATCTTATATTTAAATTATTTTTTGTTTTTGGTAGATGTTATTTTTTGTGGATGTTGTTATCAAGTTCTTAATTCAGCACTTTGACCTAAAAATATTTTTAGGGTTTATGCTACAATATTTGAGATAAGATGCTAACAATAATATTTTATAAATTTGTATAGATATGTCACGATCTCAACCAGATACATATGACTATAAGTGTTGTTTATAACATTTAACTTCGTTTAATTACATATTAGTTCTATGTTTCACCTAACTTAATGTATGAATTACATGCAGTTGATGTCAAGTTGGATTCGTATTGCGTTTGTAAAAACTTTGGTTTTGATTTACTTAGCAAAAGTATGGGCATAAAAAGATGTACAAAAAAACTATATTATTGTATTTATTACTTTTAATTGTATCTGTTTATTTATAGTGTGCATGATAAGTGTGTGATTCTCCTTCTCATTGGTTATTTAAACCCCTTTCAAAGTGCTTTCAGAATATAAAAAAGGATATTATGAGGTTTATGAAGAGAATGTACAAATTAGGAACAATTGTTTAGTTAATTGTTATATATATACTAGTTATAATACACGGGGTGAAAGCTGAAAACACGCAACATGCTTATTCAAAACACACGATGTACTCAACGAACTTTCAAAAAGCTGAAAACACGCAATATACTTTCAAATTTGGAACAATGTACACAATATGACCTGGAACCAGCAGGTTACCAGGTTTCAAACTTTGAAAATTGACAGAAATAGTCCCTGTGGCTTGCGTTGACTTTCGCTGGTCATCCTTGGACTTTTTTTCACTTACAAAAGGTACAATAACGGTCCTTATGGTTTGCGTAGACTTTCACATTTGTTCGTTTTTAAACTTTTTCACCCGTTCTCTTACGTTTTTATCTGTTTTCGTCTGTCTTTTTTTATGTTTTCGTTCGTTTTTATACAATTTCATCCGTTCTCTTACGTTTTCGTTCATTTTTTTTACGTTTTCGTTCGTTTATATACGTTTTCACACACGTTTTTACGCTCGTTTCTACACACGTTTTCACAAACATTTTTACACACGTTTTTACATACGTTTTCACACACGTTTTTACACTCGTTTCTACACACGTTTTCACAAACATTTTTACACACGTTTTTATATACGTTTTCACACACGTTTTTACACACGTTTTTACATACGTTTTCACACACGTTTTTACACACGTTTTCGCACACGTTTTTATATACGTTTTCGCACACGTTTTTACACACGTTTTTATATACGTTTTCACATACGTTTTCACAAACATTTTTACACACGTTTTTACATACGTTTTTACACTCGTTTCTACACACGTTTTCACAAACATTTTTACACACGTTTTTATATGCGTTTTCACATACGTTTTTACACACGTTTTCACAAACATTTTTACACACGTTTTTACATACGTTTTACACTCGTTTCTACACACGTTTTCACACACGTTTTCACAAACATTTTTACACACGTTTTTATATACATTTTCACACACGTTTTATACACGTTTTCACACACGTTTTCAAAAACGTTTTTACACACATTTTTTTTATACAATTTTACATACATTTTTACACATGTTTTAACACACGTTTTCGTTCACATTTTTACACATGTTTTTTCAGAAATTCCGAAAAAAAATTATGAGAAAAATTCCGAAAACGTTTTTACATATGTTTTCGCACACGTTTTTACACATGTTTTTATATACGTTTTCGCACACGTTTTTACACGCGTTTTTACACTCGTTTCTACACACATTTTTTGGAATTTTTTTCAGAAATTTTTTTCGGAATTTTTTTCCGATTTTTATTTCTGATCTTTTTTTGAAATTCCTTACAATTTTTTTTGTCAAAATTCTTTTTCTAATTTTTTTATGGATGAACACTTAAAAAAATGGACAAAACGTGTGTAAAAAAATTCGGAAAAAAACCCGAAACTAATTATGAAAAAAGTCCCGAAAAACGTGTGTAAAAATGTGAACGAAAACGTGTGTTAAAACATGTGTAAAAATGTATGTAAAATTGAATAAGAAAATGTGTGTGAAAACGTTTTTGAAACCGTGTGTGAAAACGTATATAAAAACGTGTGTAAAAATGTTTGTGAAAACGTGTGTGACAACGTGTGTAGAAACGAGTGTAAAAATGTTTGTGAAAACGTGTGTAAAAACGTATGTGAAAACGTATATAAAAACGTGTGTAAAAATGTTTGTGAAAACGTGTGTAGAAACGAGTGTAAAAACGTATGTAAAAACGTGTGTAAAAATGTTTGTGAAAACATGTGTAAAAACGTATGTGAAAACGTATATAAAAACGTGTGTAAAAACGTGTGCAAAAACGTGTGTAAAAACGTGTGTGAAAACGTATGTAAAAACGTGTGTAAAAACGTGTGTGAAAACGTATATAAAAATGTGTGTAAAAATGTTTGTGAAAACGTGTGTAGAAACGAGTGTAAAAACATATGTAAAATGTTTGTGAAAACGTGTGTAAAAACGTATGTGAAAACGTATGTAAAAACATGTGTAAAAACGTGTGTGAAAACGCATATAAAAACGTGTGTAAAAATGTTTGTGAAAACGTGTGTAGAAGCGAGTGTAAAAACGTGTGTAAAAATGTTTGTGAAAACGTGTGTAAAAACGTGTGTAGAAACGAGTGTAAAAACGTGTGTGAAAACGTATATAAACGAACAAAAACGTAAAAAAAATGAACGAAAACGTAAGAGAACGGATGAAATTGTATAAAAACGAACGAAAACGTAAAAAAACGGACGAAAACGGATAAAAACATAAGAGAACGGGTGAAAAAGTATAAAAACAGACTAATGTGAAAGTCTACGCAAACCATAGGGACCGTTATTGTACCTTTTGTAGGTGAAAAAAAGTCCAAGGATGACCAGCAAAAGTCAACGCAAGCCACATGGACTATTCCTGTCAATTTTCAAAGTTTGAAACCTGGTAACCTGCTGGTTCCAGGTCATATTGCGTACATTGTTCCAAATTTGAAAATATATTACGTGTTTTCAACTTTTTGAAAGTTCGTTGCGTACATCGTGTGTTTTGAATAAGCATGTTGCGTGTTTTCAGCTTTCACCCTAATACACGTACACGCACTGGGTGTGGACATAAAAGCTTTAGTTATGTGTTAATACTTAATATTGTTTGTTTAAAACTTTAAATATTTCAATTAAAAGGTAGACATTTAGTTTGAGATAGTGATTGACACACTTCCAAAAGTTATTGCTACACTCAATTGTACAAGCTGTTAAAGCAGGATATACGTAAAGTACAACTGTTTAATGCATTAAGTAGAGTGTGCCAATAAATTTTGGGAGTGTCCCTTTTAGTTTGTGTCACACTAATACGTATAGCAAGTTGGACATTTAGTCATTTAAAAAGCGAGCACTAATAGAAGCTACTGAACCCCCGATCTTTGTCGGGCTCGAACCAAAACCGTTTGTTAATCCCTTTGAACCATATTAAATAGTTACTGCTTTAACACATTGTCCAACCCGCATAACCCACCACAAACAATTTTTAACTACTCAAAGTCAGCAACACCATAATTTATAATTTATTTTTAACAATCTCCTATATATTCACAACTAAAAAATTATTACAGTATATATAATCATAGATGGCTAAAATGATTACCGTCAACTCACGTTTGTCAAAATGAACGGGTAATCAGTTTTTGTTTTGTTGTCAATTGTTTTGTAATCACTAACTGCAGGTCGATGACTTTGTGACAGACCAATTATAAAACATATAACTATATCTCGATGACTCTCATTTCTGAAATTTTTACAGATACTCTACCACTAAAAACTAAGCCATACACAAAATCATATAAAAAATATTTAAATAGTGTCAATATTGTAGCATAGCCATGTTTCTAGAGCTTTTGTATTTTAATGAACTTGATCATAAAAAATCAAGTGGTCATACAAGCATCATGCATAAGTCCATGGAATTTTTTATCATTTACCTCAAGTGCACATCTTGTTACATACATACATGTGGGCTGTGTTTGGCGAAGGCTTATAGATGCTTGGGCTTTTAAAATAAGTCAGCTAATAAAATAAGTCTCGTTTGTCATGGAGTTTATGGAAGGGCTTATAAAATAAGTCGGCTAAAAACTTTAGCCTCATAAAAGGGCTAAAAACTTTAGCCCGGGGCTTTTAGAAAATAAATTATTTATTTACCCACAAAAATATCTAACATATACAAAATTTTATTTAATTATATCATTTTTAGTAATTTTGCAATAATAAGCTCCAGCCCCAGCTCATTTACCAAAAAAGTTTATAAAAATACAAATTTTAATTTCGACTTATAATATAAATCCCAGCCCTAGCCCCCACCTAGTCAATTTCGCTAAACATACCCATGGTATTAAGGATTTGATATAATATTAGTTAAGATTTATCAGTAAGTGGACGATGAGAGATCTCAACAGTCCTTTGCAGTTGTGAAGGCGTTGAAACTTGTGATGGATGCCTTTCAAAAGATCCTTTGATGTTGTCTCTCTCTCTCTCTCTCTCTTTCTCATGGCACTAACCAAGCCATCTTGTGTTTGAAGAAAGTTGACCCGAGATGCATTCAGCTGCATGGAATATCCACTACAATACACATTGTGAAATGCAATTAGATGCATCTTTATTCCTATTATAAAAATGCTTTGACCATTAAACTACAAAGTGTATTACAATGTGAATTAAAGGTAGAAGAAGGGAGAGTATTTGGTTAGATGAAAGCATGTCGGATTAGTCCATAAAATTATTAACCAACTTGACGTGTTTCCTTTATAATTGAATTTGTTATAGGTGATGTATGAATATAAAATATATAAGACTCAAATAAACGCAGCGGAACAACATCACCCACACGGATCCATATAGCCAATATGATCAATCAAATAATAAACAACAATAAGGTTATACCTTTGTAGCGTGATCGGTAGAATCGTATGGAGACCGTCACCAACGTACACGAATCACCAATGAAACCAAGTGATCAAAGGAGATCACCTCTATGCTTGATCCACACTACAAGTCACCGATCACCACCCGATGCTAGTCTTGACCCCGTAACACATGATCTAGCCTTGAACTACACTAGAATAAGGTAAGATGAGATCAAAAAACACCAAACCCTCATATGGTTGAGTTTTATTTCGTGGCTTTTGAGGAGAGCAAGGAGGAGAGACTTTGGTAAGTCTTTATTCTCATTGATCACCTTAATTGACCAAATCAATAGGAGGTTATAACAAATAATGTTACACTTAACCCCTTGCTCTTTTTCCTTTTGTTTCCCACCATGTCAGGCCATATGGGGGCCTTAAATGGGCTTGCCCATTTGTTGGTCCAATCCAATAAACTAAGTACTAGCTTAGTTATTAGTAGCCCGTTATTGGTCCCGAGTTACGTAGTTTATATATTGTAAATACGATAAATACAATCTATAAAATGGTGTCTCTGTTTATAAGTATGTGACCCCTTAGGCTCACATATGTCTAGCCATATAATTATTTATTATGACACGAGCATACTCCAACAGCTCCCACTTGTGACGTCATAATAATCAAGTAATTATACAAGCAAAGGTTAGCGTCTAGCAATACGCCAATGCCCCTAGAAATATGTGAGGGAAGTTTCTAAAACGTCTCATTTAAATGGTTTATATGCCATCCTTCCTTTTGTTACAGATACTATGTTGAACACTAGACATGGATCAAAGTCATTCCAATTGTTCAACTATTCTGTTTCTCGATCTAGATATTGAACAAGATTACCAAGTGAATTAAGATTCATCTTAATCTCATTTGGGTACGGCCATACAAACATCCGTTCAATTCATCGAGGGGCCCAATACTATCTAACTCCATGACATGTGGAGGAACAAATCCTATTTTGACTGCACGTGTCATTCATGTGTTTCAAATCACTCCTGAAAATGGTTTTTATAACTACCTTATTCAGGACAGCGTTTAACCATATCAAAGAATAAAATTCCGCACATGCAAGACCTACTTGCATCTCAAGTCTAAGGATAAGAGACATAACCATTTGCAAGATTCACTATTGACGCCGATCCATGCAGTGAATTCTCGAAGGTTGGGTCAGTCCAATGTTCATCACAATGAACAACATATGAGTTTGGCAAATAAATCACCAACACGCTCACATTTGCCTTAATTCGATGATACTCCCGTATCGTCAACTGGCAATGGACAATTTTAGAATAAATAAATTATTCATGGATTAAACATGCAAATATAGAACACAATAGTATAAATGAAGACGATAATACCCGGTATATCAATTCATTATATAATACGACTGCTTACAGTTCCATTATCCAAATACTAAAAAACAGATATGCACAAGACTACAGACAGATCGGAATCCGATGTTTCCACCATGATCAATTTTGTTGTACAAGACAACAAGTAGTCATCTGAGTAAACTTTGAGAATACTTGTTTCAAAATTCAAAAATGTTTTGAATGATGATTGTCCTTTTGTATGTATGCAATCAAGTACAATACGAGTATTGCAACAATACATTCCATAGTTTCCCAAACTCTAGACAGTCATAATAACAGTTTCCCAAACTGTAAAGTATTCTTATTCTTTTAATGTATAATGCATTAATGCTCTTAATCGAGCACATCTAGTTAGAGGTGTCATCATTCATGATGTCATCCTACTACGACTAGGGTTGAGCATCATCTCAATTATATAAGCATCAATGAATGAAAATATAACAGAGCTCCTCAAATATCCGTAAACATTTGAACAAATCTTTAGTCCTTTGCAGGTCCATTAGGTTGTTCGTTTAACAATTATCTAATGACCTTCACTTAGATATTTTTTGTTATCAACTCATCTTGCATTCATGCAAATGATATAAATAATCCAACACATAATATGACTTACATAATGAATCCTTTAGTTAAACTTAAGGTTTCCATTTATGCATTCAATCTCATCATGTAAGATTGATCATTGATACTTCGCTCAATGACATGTCATATTGTGTTTAGATTATTAACCGCTTATGTTTATTCTAATAAACACATGCAACAAGGTTGTAAGTTTTATTTTCTAAATTTCTTAAGAAAAACTTTATTCCAAGCTAAGGATTAAAATCAAGCTTAGATGGAATAATGTTTCTTATATGTTAACAACATATGAGATTTAAGAAAATAAACTCATTTTCCCTACTTGCTCTCTGAGTTCTCAGGAGTAATCTTAATTAATCAAAATCAAATTAATGATTTCAGAATTAACTTAAGATCTCCGCTCCAAGATGCATAATTTAATCCACACTTGGATTCTTATATCTTGTATACATTAATAAAGATTATATGGATTCATAAACCCTTTTGATTACTCATCGTCCTCGCAAGGTAATCAACAAGAAAAGTGTTTTGAGATCCTATTGTCATATTTCATTTACATGAAAACAAGTATGACATTTAATCATCTTTATACATTTAATGTTTGTAGGTAGGAAGATTTAATCATAGTCAATTACTTTAGTGTGAGTAAACTCCTTATACCACGCGTGTATTAAATGTGCATACAAGTTTGTCCTTTTGAGTATTCTCATCAAGAAACTCATTTTAAACCTCACAGTCTAACTGATTGGTAAGAGATCAATCAAGCTCCATGTAACACCCCCAAAATTTGATACAGCGGAAGACTCAACAAGCTTTCGGGGTGCTATGGGGATTGGTATCCATTCAAAGTCATGAAAGAACGAGATAAAGTAAACATAAGAAAAACACAACCAAAACGGGTTTTAAAGTTTACATTTATCCCAAGAATTATCCAAAGTAAGGCCCAAAAGAAATAAACATAGGTCCACAATAGTTATCAGAGTTTTAGAAATATAGATCCATAACCGGTGCCAAAGCCAAGCCTCCAATCTCAAGCATCCATAGAGCATCACCTAATTACCTGAGAAAACGTGCTAAAAGTCAGCTTTTACTGGTGAGATCATAGGTTTAAATTCATAATTCGATATAGTGTACATATACGCAAAACGCTTGCTAGCTAGACTAGGCCTCAATCATCCAACCAAAATATCCAACCAAGATAATCCAACCGAATCAACTCAACCAAATCCAATCAAACCTATAGGTACACGCTATAGCTCAAATCTATCAAATCAAATAGCTTACCTAGCTCAAGTCTTGGCCTCGCTTTATAATCAATCCACGTTTGTGATGATTGAGTGTCACTTTACACTTAAACAACTACTTAACTAAACCCTTAAGAAATCATCCGATTTTTCTTATGCTTTGTCACTTTTTGTGATGATACCAAAACATATAAAGCTTAAAATAGTTGCTTTGAAAGGGAAGCTTACTAATGTTTATTGCTTTATTGAACATATATTTAATTAAAGATATGATTTGACAAGAAGAAAATTGGCTTTTTAATCATTCATTTATAATATATTTGTAAATCTAGAAATTTTTATATATAATAAGAAAACTCAACTTTTAGCCAAATTGAAAAATTCGATTAACAAATAAGAAGGGTCGATTTTTTAATTTTGAGTTTTCTCATGGTCAATTGATAATTCAATGCAGAAAAATAGGCCAGAATTGGAGGTTTTTTTTTTTTTTTTTTTTTTTTTTTTTAACCTCCCCAAATATAGGTGTGTCGAAATAAACTTAGGATGAACTAGGTGTGAATTTTAAAACTTTGGTGTCGAGAAAGTCTAAACAATATATTCGTCCCATCAGAAACGTGTTCCTAAATATAAGATGTACATTTAGAAGGTTTAAAAACGATAGTTATCTTCATCGAGATTTTTGCTATATCTAAATTACGTTTTCTATGGAATACGAATACGAAACCCTACTTCGGAGCCTATGTATACTCACCCAATGTGGGTGTTCATCGTTTTAGCCTTTTAACCTTTGTCTATTTGTTTTCTTATCACATGCAAATTTATCTTTATTGATGATATCATTTCTGTTGCCATCAACATCATCTTTTTATCGTAACACACCTATATATACTCTCACAAGATTGGTTTTAACATTCATTAGTCTTCTAACTCTTTTGTATTGATTATCTCAGTTTCTGATGTAGATTGCACGACTGGTGAGTGGTGAGTACATCATCAACCTCAGAGTCATCTTTTTATCAAAAGATATCATTGAAAACATTCAAGGTATAATTTATCTATTAATATTGATGATTATCTTATATTTAAATTATTTTTTGTTTTTGGTAGATGTTATTTTTTGTGGATGTTGTTATCAAGTTCTTAATTCAGCACTTTGACCTAAAAATATTTTTAGGGTTTATGCTACAATATTTGAGATAAGATGCTAACAATAATATTTTATAAATTTGTATAGATATGTCACGATCTCAACCAGATACATATGACTATAAGTGTTGTTTATAACATTTAACTTCGTTTAATTACATATTAGTTCTATGTTTCACCTAACTTAATGTATGAATTACATGCAGTTGATGTCAAGTTGGATTCGTATTGCGTTTGTAAAAACTTTGGTTTTGATTTACTTAGCAAAAGTATGGGCATAAAAAGATGTACAAAAAAACTATATTATTGTATTTATTACTTTTAATTGTATCTGTTTATTTATAGTGTGCATGATAAGTGTGTGATTCTCCTTCTCATTGGTTATTTAAACCCCTTTCAAAGTGCTTTCAGAATATAAAAAAGGATATTATGAGGTTTATGAAGAGAATGTACAAATTAGGAACAATTGTTTAGTTAATTGTTATATATATACTAGTTATAATACACGGGGTGAAAGCTGAAAACACGCAACATGCTTATTCAAAACACACGATGTACTCAACGAACTTTCAAAAAGCTGAAAACACGCAATATACTTTCAAATTTGGAACAATGTACACAATATGACCTGGAACCAGCAGGTTACCAGGTTTCAAACTTTGAAAATTGACAGAAATAGTCCCTGTGGCTTGCGTTGACTTTCGCTGGTCATCCTTGGACTTTTTTTCACTTACAAAAGGTACAATAACGGTCCTTATGGTTTGCGTAGACTTTCACATTTGTTCGTTTTTAAACTTTTTCACCCGTTCTCTTACGTTTTTATCTGTTTTCGTCTGTCTTTTTTTATGTTTTCGTTCGTTTTTATACAATTTCATCCGTTCTCTTACGTTTTCGTTCATTTTTTTTACGTTTTCGTTCGTTTATATACGTTTTCACACACGTTTTTACGCTCGTTTCTACACACGTTTTCACAAACATTTTTACACACGTTTTTACATACGTTTTCACACACGTTTTTACACTCGTTTCTACACACGTTTTCACAAACATTTTTACACACGTTTTTATATACGTTTTCACACACGTTTTTACACACGTTTTTACATACGTTTTCACACACGTTTTTACACACGTTTTCGCACACGTTTTTATATACGTTTTCGCACACGTTTTTACACACGTTTTTATATACGTTTTCACATACGTTTTCACAAACATTTTTACACACGTTTTTACATACGTTTTTACACTCGTTTCTACACACGTTTTCACAAACATTTTTACACACGTTTTTATATGCGTTTTCACATACGTTTTTACACACGTTTTCACAAACATTTTTACACACGTTTTTACATACGTTTTACACTCGTTTCTACACACGTTTTCACACACGTTTTCACAAACATTTTTACACACGTTTTTATATACATTTTCACACACGTTTTATACACGTTTTCACACACGTTTTCAAAAACGTTTTTACACACATTTTTTTTATACAATTTTACATACATTTTTACACATGTTTTAACACACGTTTTCGTTCACATTTTTACACATGTTTTTTCAGAAATTCCGAAAAAAAATTATGAGAAAAATTCCGAAAACGTTTTTACATATGTTTTCGCACACGTTTTTACACATGTTTTTATATACGTTTTCGCACACGTTTTTACACGCGTTTTTACACTCGTTTCTACACACATTTTTTGGAATTTTTTTCAGAAATTTTTTTCGGAATTTTTTTCCGATTTTTATTTCTGATCTTTTTTTGAAATTCCTTACAATTTTTTTTGTCAAAATTCTTTTTCTAATTTTTTTATGGATGAACACTTAAAAAAATGGACAAAACGTGTGTAAAAAAATTCGGAAAAAAACCCGAAACTAATTATGAAAAAAGTCCCGAAAAACGTGTGTAAAAATGTGAACGAAAACGTGTGTTAAAACATGTGTAAAAATGTATGTAAAATTGAATACGAAAATGTGTGTGAAAACGTTTTTGAAACCGTGTGTGAAAACGTATATAAAAACGTGTGTAAAAATGTTTGTGAAAACGTGTGTGACAACGTGTGTAGAAACGAGTGTAAAAATGTTTGTGAAAACGTGTGTAAAAACGTATGTGAAAACGTATATAAAAACGTGTGTAAAAATGTTTGTGAAAACGTGTGTAGAAACGAGTGTAAAAACGTATGTAAAAACGTGTGTAAAAATGTTTGTGAAAACATGTGTAAAAACGTATGTGAAAACGTATATAAAAACGTGTGTAAAAACGTGTGCAAAAACGTGTGTAAAAACGTGTGTGAAAACGTATGTAAAAACGTGTGTAAAAACGTGTGTGAAAACGTATATAAAAATGTGTGTAAAAATGTTTGTGAAAACGTGTGTAGAAACGAGTGTAAAAACATATGTAAAATGTTTGTGAAAACGTGTGTAAAAACGTATGTGAAAACGTATGTAAAAACATGTGTAAAAACGTGTGTGAAAACGCATATAAAAACGTGTGTAAAAATGTTTGTGAAAACGTGTGTAGAAGCGAGTGTAAAAACGTGTGTAAAAATGTTTGTGAAAACGTGTGTAAAAACGTGTGTAGAAACGAGTGTAAAAACGTGTGTGAAAACGTATATAAACGAACAAAAACGTAAAAAAAATGAACGAAAACGTAAGAGAACGGATGAAATTGTATAAAAACGAACGAAAACGTAAAAAAAACGGACGAAAACGGATAAAAACATAAGAGAACGGGTGAAAAAGTATAAAAACAGACTAATGTGAAAGTCTACGCAAACCATAGGGACCGTTATTGTACCTTTTGTAGGTGAAAAAAAGTCCAAGGATGACCAGCAAAAGTCAACGCAAGCCACATGGACTATTCCTGTCAATTTTCAAAGTTTGAAACCTGGTAACCTGCTGGTTTCAGGTCATATTGCGTACATTGTTCCAAATTTGAAAATATATTACGTGTTTTCAACTTTTTGAAAGTTCGTTGCGTACATCGTGTGTTTTGAATAAGCATGTTGCGTGTTTTCAGCTTTCACCCTAATACACGTACACGCACTGGGTGTGGACATAAAAGCTTTAGTTATGTGTTAATACTTAATATTGTTTGTTTAAAACTTTAAATATTTCAATTAAAAGGTAGACATTTAGTTTGAGATAGTGATTGACACACTTCCAAAAGTTATTGCTACACTCAATTGTACAAGCTGTTAAAGCAGGATATACGTAAAGTACAACTGTTTAATGCATTAAGTAGAGTGTGCCAATAAATTTTGGGAGTGTCCCTTTTAGTTTGTGTCACACTAATACGTATAGCAAGTTGGACATTTAGTCATTTAAAAAGCGAGCACTAATAGAAGCTACTGAACCCCCGATCTTTGTCGGGCTCGAACCAAAACCGTTTGTTAATCCCTTTGAACCATATTAAATAGTTACTGCTTTAACACATTGTCCAACCCGCATAACCCACCACAAACAATTTTTAACTACTCAAAGTCAGCAACACCATAATTTATAATTTATTTTTAACAATCTCCTATATATTCACAACTAAAAAATTATTACAGTATATATAATCATAGATGGCTAAAATGATTACCGTCAACTCACGTTTGTCAAAATGAACGGGTAATCAGTTTTTGTTTTGTTGTCAATTGTTTTGTAATCACTAACTGCAGGTCGATGACTTTGTGACAGACCAATTATAAAACATATAACTATATCTCGATGACTCTCATTTCTGAAATTTTTACAGATACTCTACCACTAAAAACTAAGCCATACACAAAATCATATAAAAAATATTTAAATAGTGTCAATATTGTAGCATAGCCATGTTTCTAGAGCTTTTGTATTTTAATGAACTTGATCATAAAAAATCAAGTGGTCATACAAGCATCATGCATAAGTCCATGGAATTTTTTATCATTTACCTCAAGTGCACATCTTGTTACATACATACATGTGGGCTGTGTTTGGCGAAGGCTTATAGATGCTTGGGCTTTTAAAATAAGTCGCTAATAAAATAAGTCTCGTTTGTCATGGAGTTTATGGAAGGGCTTATAAAATAAGTCGGCTAAAAACTTTAGCCTCATAAAAGGGCTAAAAACTTTAGCCCGGGGCTTTTAGAAAATAAATTATTTATTTACCCACAAAAATATCTAACATATACAAAATTTTATTTAATTATATCATTTTTAGTAATTTTGCAATAATAAGCTCCAGCCCCAGCTCATTTACCAAAAAAGTTTATAAAAATACAAATTTTAATTTCGACTTATAATATAAATCCCAGCCCTAGCCCCCACCTAGTCAATTTCGCTAAACATACCCATGGTATTAAGGATTTGATATAATATTAGTTAAGATTTATCAGTAAGTGGACGATGAGAGATCTCAACAGTCCTTTGCAGTTGTGAAGGCGTTGAAACTTGTGATGGATGCCTTTCAAAAGATCCTTTGATGTTGTCTCTCTCTCTCTCTCTCTTTCTCATGGCACTAACCAAGCCATCTTGTGTTTGAAGAAAGTTGACCCGAGATGCATTCAGCTGCATGGAATATCCACTACAATACACTTTGTGAAATGCAATTAGATGCATCTTTATTCCTATTATAAAAATGCTTTGACCATTAAACTACAAAGTGTATTACAATGTGAATTAAAGGTAGAAGAAGGGAGAGTATGTGGTTAGATGAAAGCATGTCGGATTAGTCCATAAAATTATTAACCAACTTGACGTGTTTCCTTTATAATTGAATTTGTTATAGGTGATGTATGAATATAAAATATATAAGACTCAAATAAACGCAGCGGAACAACATCACCCACACGGATCCATATAGCCAATATGATCAATCAAATAATAAACAACAATAAGGTTATACCTTTGTAGCGTGATCGGTAGAATCGTATGGAGACCGTCACCAACGTACACGAATCACCAATGAAACCAAGTGATCAAAGGAGATCACCTCTATGCTTGATCCACACTACAAGTCACCGATCACCACCCGATGCTAGTCTTGACCCCGTAACACATGATCTAGCCTTGAACTACACTAGAATAAGGTAAGATGAGATCAAAAAACACCAAACCCTCATATGGTTGAGTTTTATTTCGTGGCTTTTGAGGAGAGCAAGGAGGAGAGACTTTGGTAAGTCTTTATTCTCATTGATCACCTTAATTGACCAAATCAATAGGAGGTTATAACAAATAATGTTACACTTAACCCCTTGCTCTTTTTCCTTTTGTTTCCCACCATGTCAGGCCATATGGGGGCCTTAAATGGGCTTGCCCATTTGTTGGTCCAATCCAATAAACTAAGTACTAGCTTAGTTATTAGTAGCCCGTTATTGGTCCCGAGTTACGTAGTTTATATATTGTAAATACGATAAATACAATCTATAAAATGGTGTCTCTGTTTATAAGTATGTGACCCCTTAGGCTCACATATGTCTAGCCATATAATTATTTATTATGACACGAGCATACTCCAACAGCTCCCACTTGTGACGTCATAATAATCAAGTAATTATACAAGCAAAGGTTAGCGTCTAGCAATACGCCAATGCCCCTAGAAATATGTGAGGGAAGTTTCTAAAACGTCTCATTTAAATGGTTTATATGCCATCCTTCCTTTTGTTACAGATACTATGTTGAACACTAGACATGGATCAAAGTCATTCCAATTGTTCAACTATTCTGTTTCTCGATCTAGATATTGAACAAGATTACCAAGTGAATTAAGATTCATCTTAATCTCATTTGGGTACGGCCATACAAACATCCGTTCAATTCATCGAGGGGCCCAATACTATCTAACTCCATGACATGTGGAGGAACAAATCCTATTTTGACTGCACGTGTCATTCATGTGTTTCAAATCACTCCTGAAAATGGTTTTTATAACTACCTTATTCAGGACAGCGTTTAACCATATCAAAGAATAAAATTCCGCACATGCAAGACCTACTTGCATCTCAAGTCTAAGGATAAGAGACATAACCATTTGCAAGATTCACTATTGACGCCGATCCATGCAGTGAATTCTCGAAGGTTGGGTCAGTCCAATGTTCATCACAATGAACAACATATGAGTTTGGCAAATAAATCACCAACACGCTCACATTTGCCTTAATTCGATGATACTCCCGTATCGTCAACTGGCAATGGACAATTTTAGAATAAATAAATTATTCATGGATTAAACATGCAAATATAGAACACAATAGTATAAATGAAGACGATAATACCCGGTATATCAATTCATTATATAATACGACTGCTTACAGTTCCATTATCCAAATACTAAAAAACAGATATGCACAAGACTACAGACAGATCGGAATCCGATGTTTCCACCATGATCAATTTTGTTGTACAAGACAACAAGTAGTCATCTGAGTAAACTTTGAGAATACTTGTTTCAAAATTCAAAAATGTTTTGAATGATGATTGTCCTTTTGTATGTATGCAATCAAGTACAATACGAGTATTGCAACAATACATTCCATAGTTTCCCAAACTCTAGACAGTCATAATAACAGTTTCCCAAACTGTAAAGTATTCTTATTCTTTTAATGTATAATGCATTAATGCTCTTAATCGAGCACATCTAGTTAGAGGTGTCATCATTCATGATGTCATCCTACTACGACTAGGGTTGAGCATCATCTCAATTATATAAGCATCAATGAATGAAAATATAACAGAGCTCCTCAAATATCCGTAAACATTTGAACAAATCTTTAGTCCTTTGCAGGTCCATTAGGTTGTTCGTTTAACAATTATCTAATGACCTTCACTTAGATATTTTTTGTTATCAACTCATCTTGCATTCATGCAAATGATATAAATAATCCAACACATAATATGACTTACATAATGAATCCTTTAGTTAAACTTAAGGTTTCCATTTATGCATTCAATCTCATCATGTAAGATTGATCATTGATACTTCGCTCAATGACATGTCATATTGTGTTTAGATTATTAACCGCTTATGTTTATTCTAATAAACACATGCAACAAGGTTGTAAGTTTTATTTTCTAAATTTCTTAAGAAAAACTTTATTCCAAGCTAAGGATTAAAATCAAGCTTAGATGGAATAATGTTTCTTATATGTTAACAACATATGAGATTTAAGAAAATAAACTCATTTTCCCTACTTGCTCTCTGAGTTCTCAGGAGTAATCTTAATTAATCAAAATCAAATTAATGATTTCAGAATTAACTTAAGATCTCCGCTCCAAGATGCATAATTTAATCCACACTTGGATTCTTATATCTTGTATACATTAATAAAGATTATATAGATTCATAAACCCTTTTGATTACTCATCGTCCTCGCAAGGTAATCAACAAGAAAAGTGTTTTGAGATCCTATTGTCATATTTCATTTACATGAAAACAAGTATGACATTTAATCATCTTTATACATTTAATGTTTGTAGGTAGGAAGATTTAATCATAGTCAATTACTTGAGTGTGAGTAAACTCCTTATACCACGCGTGTATTAAATGTGCATACAAGTTTGTCCTTTTGAGTATTCTCATCAAGAAACTCATTTTAAACCTCACAGTCTAACTGATTGGTAAGAGATCAATCAAGCTCCATGTAACACCCCCAAAATTTGATACAGCGGAAGACTCAACAAGCTTTCGGGGTGCTATGGGGATTGGTATCCATTCAAAGTCATGAAAGAACGAGATAAAGTAAACATAAGAAAAACACAACCAAAACGGGTTTTAAAGTTTACATTTATCCCAAGAATTATCCAAAGTAAGGCCCAAAAGAAATAAACATAGGTCCACAATAGTTATCAGAGTTTTAGAAATATAGATCCATAACCGGTGCCAAAGCCAAGCCTCCAATCTCAAGCATCCATAGAGCATCACCTAATTACCTGAGAAAACGTGCTAAAAGTCAGCTTTTACTGGTGAGATCATAGGTTTAAATTCATAATTCGATATAGTGTACATATACGCAAAACGCTTGCTAGCTAGACTAGGCCTCAATCATCCAACCAAAATATCCAACCAAGATAATCCAACCGAATCAACTCAACCAAATCCAATCAAACCTATAGGTACACGCTATAGCTCAAATCTATCAAATCAAATAGCTTACCTAGCTCAAGTCTTGGCCTCGCTTTATAATCAATCCAACAGCTTACCTAGTTCGGGACTAGGCCTCGCTCAACAACCAAATCAATAGCTTACCTAGTTCGGGACTAGGCCTCGCTTAATCCTACCTAGTTCTATAAGCATAGCAAGTTTTGAAATAAATAAATAAAGCGATAATAGTCCACATAAAACATTTGCACGTTTCTCACCCCAAGTATTGAAAACAAAGTTCAAGAGTAAAAGTGGGGCTATGACTCACCTCAAGTCCAGAAAATCCTCAAAAGAAATCGATAGAAGAAAGACGTAAGCAACTCACGTAACGGCAACCACAGACTCGGTACTTCCTAACAATATCAAACTCGTTCAGAAATCATTTCCTCAAAAATCAAATATTCTCATTCCCGAACGTATTCCATTTTTACTTTCCAAAAATATCCATTTCTCGAATTAACTTCATATTAATTTGAAATTCGACGTTTGGTATCCATATGGGTGAAGGGTCGACACAACTCAAACCAAGAAGCCACAACAAACGAAATAATAAACCAACTATAGGTCTAATGTTAGCCCAACATATTATTTAAATAATTATCGAAGCTTATCAAATCCGTCGATTTGGTGATCTCCCATATTTATTTACATAATATATCGTTCCAAAATTATACCCAACCTAAAGCACATAGCACAAAGAATTCTATTTCGTATATATCGTAGTCCTATAAATTCCCTATATATATCGTCGAATCGGCCAAATTCCACGAGATATATAGTAATTTATTACCCTAAAACATATACCTCAACCTATGGGCGTCGTGGGATACGATGCCCATTAATATACTCATTTTATATAATCGAATAACTCGATCCAATCCGTCGATTAAATAAGTCATTTGCTATAGAAAATGTTTATATTAATCGTCATATATCCGTGACAACACAAAAGTCACAATATAAGCCCACTTGGACTTTAAATAACCAACACTCGTATAACTCGATAAGTTTCTAAATTTATAAACAAAATCACGTTTTTAATTATTATTTACCCGACTTATTATTTCGCCATTATTTATATAGTTATTATTTATAACAATAGTCCGACATTTATTACACTATTTGCATAGCATAATAACTATCGTTATATTATTATAACGTTTACTCGTGATCGTTTTATTATTAATATACGCATTTATATATATATATATATATATATATATATATATATATATATATATATATATATATATATATATATATATATATATATATATATATACGTTTAACACGTCTATATACGTATATAAACGATTATATTCTTAATAATAATATTACGAGTATTATTTTTAATATTGACTTTTAAATATTTATCGAGTCATAGAATTTGGTCACATGTCCGAGTCATGACTCTCGGCTCATTGTCCAAGTCCAAATATAAGAATCAAGTCAAAATAAATATATCATCTCCGTCCAAACAATCCCATATCCACGTGCTACAACATGAGGGTCCGACTACGGCACCCAACTAACCTATCTCCGTCATCTAATTGACCGTCTCACAATCGGTCCCCAAGTTCCACATTCGACAACACATCTCCATATCAAAACACAAGTATACCAAGTCCAAAAGCTTCGGTCCAAATATGCTACAACAATAATAATAATAACACAATATAAACCACAACCATATATGCCATACATTCGGGTCGATTTACCAAGTCAAACCCGGGTCAACAACGAGACCACAAAACTCATGATATAGCCTCACCCGAGACCATTTGGTCTCGGCTAGCTCTAATTCGAGCCATTCGACCCAAACAGCCCACGTTAGGGTGTCGGCCGAGAACCAAGACAACAACAACAACAAGTCAAGAATAACAATCCAACCAAGACACCAAATACCAATAACCAAACACTATAATCGGTCCAACAACCATCCTAGACTCCCAAACGAGTCAAGGAGAGGGTCACACCAAGACCTAGTGTCTCGGTCGAGCTCCATTCGAGCCGTCACAAAACCAAACGCCACCCAAGGGTCATGCATCGAGTACCAAACTCGAGTCACACCCAAACCCAAGATACCAAACGGACTATTATTATCAAAACTTCATTTCCCCATCATTATTTCATCAAAACCCAACATAAAAACGGCAAGATACCCACGATTTGGGTACACATCGGGGCGCAAGAATATATTTCGTGGCCACTCACCTCCAAACAAGCTCCAAAATCCGATTTCTTCAAAGATCCAAGAGAAAAGATGGTGTATATGGTGATAACGTGGTGATTTTGATTCATATGGGGTGTTAGGGTGGTCCAAATCGCGCGTGGTTTGCACCAAAAGATAGATCGTGAAAAGATGGTTAAGATGGTGGTGTTATTTTTGTTGTAGGAGTGGCGGTGGTGGTGCTATGGTGGTGATAAGGGGCGGCGGTGGTTGGTTGTGTTTGAAGAGAGAGAGAGAATGAAAAGTTGGTGAGGGTGTTGTGTTGTGTTGAGACCACAGGGACGATTTTAAGTAATTTACTCTTATTATATAAAAAAAACTTTTGATAATAATAATAATAATGAGGGTGTAGGGGATTAAGTAGCCCGGTGTAAATACACGGACCAAACCCGAAACTTAAATAACCAAACAACTTTCTCCAACCGAACCCGTTCCAAAAATAATAATATCCGAACCCATATTAAAAATATAATTAAAATTGTTAGGTCAACCTAGTGCCGGAGTCAATGTAGTGCCAAAGTAACAATCTTAAAATAAATCATCACGAACGAATCAAATCAAACCATAAATAAATAATCAAATCCCATAATTAACGTACGATCAAAAATCACATTCCAACGTTCTTAAAACATCTCGTCACAATAAACTTTTTCAAAAATTTCAACATTATAAGTTTTTAATGTAATGCGGGTTTTAAAAACGGCTCCCTATTTTGCCAGTTGTCACATCCTCCCAGCCTCAGAAGAAACCCGTCCCGGGTTTCTCTCGGAACAACCCATCTACGAAGTAAAAAGCTTCGGATATCTCTTTCGAAACTCATCCTCACGTTCCCGCGTGAATTCCGGTCCATGCCGCGAATTCCAACGAACTTTGATGAACGGGATGCGACTTCTCTTAAGTCGTTTGATCTCTCTATCCAATATCTCAATCGGCTCTTCCACAAAATTCAAACTCTCATCCACACGAATATCCTTGATTGGTATAACTGGCGTTTCCTCCGAAAGACATTTCTTCAGATTGCTAACATGAAACACATCATGAACTTTATTCAATTCCATTGGCAATTCCAATCGATAAGCTACGGGCCCAATTCTTTCCAAAATAAGAAATGGTCCAATGTAGCGGGGATTTAGTTTCCCACATTTCCCAAAACGTATCACACCCTTCCAAGGCGAGTCTTTCAGCATCACTTTGTCTCCAACCTGGAATTCTAGGGGTTTACGCCTCTGATCGGCGTAGCTTTTCTGCCTATCTCTAGCTGCTTGCAGTCGCTCTCGAATTTGCGTTACCTTTTCAGTAGTTTCCAAAATAAGCCCAGGGCCTGTGAGTTGGCTATCTCCAACTTCTGCCCAACCAATAGGTGAACGACATTTACGACCATACAAAGCTTCAAATGGTGCAGCCTTAAGACTTGTGTGGTAGCTATTGTTGTAGGAGAACTCCGCAAGGGGTAGATATTTCTCCCAGCCTTTACCAAAGTCTATGATGCATGCACGAAGCATATCCTCCAAAGTCTGAATGGTTCTCTCACTTTGACCATCGGTTTGGGGGTGATATGCAGTACTCATATCAAGTCTCGTCCCCAAAGCGGTTTGAAGTGATCGCCACAATGCTGACGTGAAGCGGCTGTCGCGATCAGAAATAATCGATATCGGAACTCCATGACGAGAAACAATCTCCTTCACATACAACCTCGCAAGTTTGTCAACACTATCATCTTCACTAATTGCCAGGAAATGAGCAGACTTAGTCAAACGATCCACAATTACCCATATAGCATCGCAACCGCTAGTTGTCTTCGGTAATTTGGTAATAAAGTCCATCGTAATCCGCTCCCATTTCCAAACCGGGAGTTCTGGCTTCATCAATAATCCTGACGGTCTTTGATGTTCCGCCTTAACTTTAGAACACGTAAAACACTTACTAACATACAGTGCTATATCTGCCTTCATATTTGGCCACCAATATAACTTTTTCAAATCCTGGTACATCTTGTCAGTCTTGACTTATGCGACTCATGCATAATCAACTCTCGAATTCCTCCATACAATGGTACCCAACTTCGCTCTCCAAAACATAATACTCCATCAGAACGCTTAACAAATCCATTTTCGTTTTCTGCCATCCCAAATATGTTCTCAGCAGCTCGGTTCTCTGCTTTCAACGCTTCCGTTTGAGCTTCCAATATTTGAGACGGTAATGGCGATACGATAGTCATTCCTAATGACCTAACTCATAACGGTGGAATTCTCTCCTTTCGACTAAGAGCATCAACAACGACGTTTGCTTTACCGGGATGGTAGCGAATTTCACAATCATAATCGCTTAGCAACTCAATCCAACGTCGCTGTCTCATGTTGAGCTCTTTCTGGTTCAAAATGTGTTGCAGACTTTTGTGGTCAGTAAACACTGCACACTTGGTTCCATACAAGTAATGTCTCCATATCCTCAAGGCAAAAACCACAGCACCTAGCTCCAAATCATGGGTGGTGTAGTTCTTCTCGTGCTTCTTGAGCTGTCGGGAAGCATAAGCTATCACTTTCTCCCGTTGCATTAACACGGCTCCCAAACCTTTATGAGAAGCGTCACAATAGATGACAAAGTCCTCGTTACCATCGGGTAACGCCAAGATAGGAGCACTACACAACATTTCCTTAAGTAACTGAAATGCTTCCTCTTCCTTATCTCCCCATTCATACTTAACACTCTTTTGAGTCAATTTGGTCAACGGTTTTGCTATCTTCGAAAACCCCTCAATGAATCTTCGGTAATAACCGGCTAAACCCAAGAATTGACGAACTTCTGTTGGGGTCGTAGGTGCAGCCCAATCTTTAATCGCTTCAATCTTAGCATGATCCACATGAACTCCTTGTCTATCAATCACATGACCCAGAAATTGTGCCGTTGGAATCCAAAATTCACATTTCAAAAACTTGGCATACAGTTTCTCCTTCTTGAGCAATTCTAAGATAAGTCTTAGATGCTCCTCATGCTCCTTCTCACTCTTCGAATAAATCAGAATGTCATCGATGAACACAATCACAAATTTATCTAAGTAAGGCTTACACACCCGATTCATGAGGTCCATGAATACCGCCGGTGCGTTCGTCAACCCAAACGGCATCACCTGAAACTCGTAATGCCCGTAACGGGTTCTGAAAGCCGTTTTCGGAATATCTTCCTCGCGCACTCGAAGCTGATGATATCCCGATCTCAAATCAATCTTCGAATACACACTCGATCCTTGAAGCTGATCGAACAAATCGTTGATTCTCGGTAACGGGTATCTATTCTTCACCGTTAACTTGTTCAACTCTCGATAATCAATACACATGCGAAACGATCCATCCTTCTTCTTTACAAATAAGACCGAGGCTCCCCAAGGCGAAGAGCTTGGTCATATAAATCCTTTTTCGACTAACTCCGCTAGTTGCTTCGACAACTCTTCCAGTTCAGTAGGTGCAAGACGATAAGGCGCTCGTGCTACAGGCGCAGCACTAGGTATCAACTCAATCTGAAATTCCACTTGTCTAGTAGGCGGGATTCCCGGCAAATCATCAGGAAACACATCCGAAAAATCACGAACTATAGGTACATCTCTAATGCACCTTTCCTTCTTCTCCTTCTCTCATTTCTCAAAAATTTGAGCTAAGAAAAGGTAACATCCTTTTTCCATTAGGTTCGGCAATTTAGTGCAAGATATGACCGCTAATCTAGATGGGCCTCTCAAATCCTTTCTATCTCCTGGTATGTTCAGAATCTCCTTGCCGTAAGGTACACGCACAATCTTCTCATCGCAAATTATATGGGCACGATACTTCGACAACCAATCTATACCAATAATAACATCAAAACTTCCTAACGTGACGGGTAGAAGATCTATGTTGAAAGGACGATTCAGAAAGTTTAACGTGCTACCGCGAATGATAGTCCTAATCCTCTCTATGTTCCCATTAGCTAACTCTACATCATAACCAATTCCTAAGGCCATCGGGGTTTTCTCTAGTAAGGGTGCAAACTTAATGGACACAAAACTCTTATCGGCACTAGTATCAAATAGTATGGAAGCATAACGATTATTGAGAAGGAACGTACCAGTAACGACGTTCGGATCTTCTCCTCTCTCGTTCCCCAGTGCATACACTCTCCCATGAGCAGCTCCAACTTCCACACGTTGGTCCCCATTATCTTGTCGTCCACGGTTTCCTCCAGCTCCACGGTTTCCATTATTGTACCCATTACTACCCGATCCTTGATTTCCTCGGTTCCACGATTCCCTACACTCATTCCTATAATGTCCCTTCTTTCCACATCCATAGCAAGTAACGTTAGCCTTGTTCATAGTTTCAGGAGTAGCTTGAACCATAGCAAGTGGTCGAGCTCTACAATCCTTAGCTATGTGTCCCATCTTAGAGCAATTCTTGCATATCACAGTACATCGACCAGAATGATGTTTATAACATCGATTACACTTGGGTGCATCTCCATTGTAGCTCTTCTTGTCTCCATCTCCCATAGCATAAGGTCTAGTAGTTGTTTGTCGCTTGTTTCGACGATCATTACCCTTAGAGTGATCATCCCTCTTTCTCTTTCCATTCTTGTCTTTCTCAGCTTCTTCCAATGCCAACGAGTCCATCAATTGTTGAGCGATAGTGATAGCCTCATGAATGTTTTCAGGCTTAGCAGAAATCACATCATTCCTTGTAGCTACCGGCAACCCATCGGTATACCTCTCAATCCTTTGAGTCTCAGTCCTAACCATATCGGGACAAAGTAAGGCTAACTGTCGATAACGGCGATTGTAAGTTGCCATATCGGTACCTTTCACCTTATGGTTCCAGAACTCAATCTCCAGCTTCTTAATGTCATTCCTTGGGCAGTAAGTCTGAATCAGCAAAGACTTAAATTGCTCCCAAGTCATAGCATAAGCCATATCACTCCCAACCGAGTTACGGTAATTGTTCCACCAAGTTAAAGCTTCATCCTTGAAAGTAAAAGAAGCAAACTTTACCTTCGTATTCTCCGCACAACCACTGACATTAAACACTGACTCAGTCTTCTCTATCCACCTGACCAAGTAGACCACTCCTTCAGTTCCACCAAACTCAACGGGTCCACAAATCTTAAACTCCTTGTAATTACATCCATTAGCACGAACAGGTGGAAATGTTCCAGCAGAATTGTTGGAATGATTCGACCCAGCTAGTAACTCAGCAACTCGTTGCTCCACAAGTTGATTGATCATTGCCTGATCCACAGTAGGTGCATTAAGTGGAACATGATCATTGTCTCCCTGAACATCAACATTTTGATTCCTGTTGTTGCGGTTAGTAGTGTCCAGGTTGTCAGGAGTAGGGGTCTCAACATTTCGAGTAGGACGGCGTCCTCGACGACCAGGGGTAGTCGTTGCAGGGCCAGTTCTGGTAGCTCTAACAGGGTTTCGTCGTGGGGCCATTGATCTGAAACATCATACAAGTTCGTGAGTCTCCGATAGAACTTATCATATGCTCAACAAGAATTAAATCAACGAAGCCAAGTCATGGAAAGAATATCAACAATACACCACAAGACATCAATAAGGCGCATAGGAACTCAATTCCCATAATATCCAAAAATTCACACAATACCATATAATAATAACCATCAACCATACAATAAAGATCCAACATCGTTCCAACTACCGATAACACAAAAAGATAATAATCGTTCCAACAAGACGGGAAATCAACTGAAAATACATCAAAATGGGATAACTAGCTTTTCCAACCGAACACTCCTCGGTTAGGAAAGCAATAAGATGACAAAGCTCAAACATCTAGCTACGCTGCTGGTGGAGGCGCCTCAACTCCTGCCTCAAGCCATCGAGATCTCTCCATAAAGATCCTAACTCCACACTATGTGTGTCGCTGTCTCTCTTGAGGTCAGCCACCTCCTTCTCCAGCTCGACATTCCTTTGCCATAACTTACGGTCGGCCTCTTGAGCTGTAATAAAACCTCGCTGTAAACTCTCAATCTGCTCGTGAACCTCCATCAAAACTCTCCTCATCTCAGTCGACTGCCCTCAACAACAGTCATATCAACTCTCAAATCCGCTATAAACTCTCCAATAACTCTCTCAAGTCGATCAGATAATTGCGAGACCTTCTCGCCCTGGGTAGTAATCTGAGCCCACAACCTGCCACTCTCACCTAACTCTGCCTGCTCAGCAGAAACTTCAGAAGGTGCATCCGACTCCACGGGACTACCAGGTGGTGAATCAAACAGAAATGGATGCTCAGGTGAAACAGGCTCAATCGGATGTATAGGTGAATCAGGCTCCTCAGCCTGAGCTGACGGCACTAACAGATCATCATCATCAGGCATCTCCTCTTCCTGAGGGTCATCCTCCTCCTCAGGGTCATCATCATCACCCTGCTCAGCCTCCTGAGGGTCATCAGCCTCATCCTCACCCTCGTACTCCTCCTCCTCTTCCTCATCGGAAGAGTACATCATCAATCGTCGTCTCCTAACAGGTGAATCATGTGGTGAAGGGGTAGGTGATCTAGGACGACGACGCAATGATGCAGGTGGCGCCTCTGACAGAAGAGAGTGAGCATCTATCTGTAAAGGTGGTGAAGTAGGGCGTACCGACATACGTGCCGTAGCTCAGTGGGCAAAACGTGGAGCCACACGAGCCAAAGCCTGATGAAGTGTAAGCTGCCTCGATATACCAGGGAGCCCTAGAGAAGATGAGGGTCCCTGCGTAGATGCAGCAGGTGGTGCTGAAGTAGAACCTGTCGGTGTCACAGTAGCTGAATGCATGGCAACCTGGTAAGGGTCATCAGGAGCCATGGTGAACTGTGCTGGAAATACCGGTGCAGTAAGAATATCCTCAACAACATCAGGCGTACGGGAGGCCATAGTCTGTGACAACGGCTAGGGTAGGTGTAAGTGTTTGAAAACAACTAAACCACGAACTCAAAATACCGTATCAACATCCTCATATAATTCCAAACCATATATATAACCAAAAAGATTTAAAATACCGCATTACTAAAATCATTCATAAAACAATTAAGCCATATAATTCCTCAAAACGCATATAATTCCTCAAAACGCCATCATATCACTAAATCAATAAACCTCAAAACCTCAAATCATCTCAAGAATCCCAAATCTAATAATCATCTCAATAATCTCATAATACCTCAATAATAACAATGATGCTTCGGCTTGGCGGGCTGGCGGGCAATGGTCGAGGATCGTTTTCTATAAAAATCGGTTATAGTTTAGGTGTTTATTTACCTAGTTCTCTATAACCTTGGCTCTGATACCAATCTATAACACCCCCAAAATTTGATACAGCGGAAGACTCAACAAGCTTTCCGGGTGCTACGGGGATTGGTATCCATTCAAAGTCATGAAAGAACGAGACAAAGTAAACATAAGAAAAACACAACCAAAACGGGTTTTAAAGTTTACATTTATCCCAAGAATTATCCAAAGTAAGGCCCAAAAGAAATAAACATAGGTCCACAATAGTTATCAGAGTTTTAGAAATATAGATCCATAACCGGTGCCAATGCCAAGCCTCCAATCCCAAGCATCCATAGAGCATCACCTAATTACCTGAGAAAACGTGCTAAAAGTCAGCTTTCACTGGTGAGATCATAGGTTTAAATTCATAATTTGATATAGTGGACATATACGCAAAACGCTTGCTAGCTAGACTAGGCCTCAATCATCCAACCAAAATATCCAACCAAGATAATCCAACCGAATCAACTCAACCAAATCCAATCAAACCTATAGGTGCACGCTATAGCTCAAATCTATCCAATCAAATAGCTTACCTAGCTCAAGTCTAGGCCTCGCTCTATAATCAATCCAACAGCTTACCTAGTTCGGGACTAGGCCTCGCTCAACAACCAAATCAATAGCTTACCTAGTTCAGGACTAGGCCTCGCTTAATCCTACCTAGTTCTATAAGCATAGCAAGTTTTGAAATAAATAAATAAAGCGATAATAGTTCACATAAAACATTTGCACGTTTCTCACCCCAAGTATTGAAAACAAAGTTCAAGAGTAAAAGTGGGGCTATGACTCACCTCAAGTCCAGAAAATCCTCAAAAGAAATCGATAGAAGAAAGACGTAAGCAACTCACGTAACGGCAACTACAGACTCGGCACTTCCTAACAATATCAAACTCGTTCAGAAATCACTTCCTCAAAAATCAAATATTCTCATTCCCGAACGTATTCCATTTTTACTTTCCAAAAATATCCATTTCTCGAATTAACTTCATATTAATTTGAAATTCGACGTTTGGTATCCATATGGGTGAAGGGTCGACACAACTCAAACCAAGAAGCCACAACAAACGAAATAATAAACCAACTATAGGTCTAATGTTAGCCCAACATATTATTTAAATAATTATCGAAGCTTATCAAATCCGTCGATTTGGTGATCTCCCATATTTATTTACGTAATATATCGTTCCAGAATTATACCCAACCTAAAGCACATAGCACAAAGAATTCTATTTGGTATATATCGTAGTCCTATAAATTCCCTATATATATCGTCGAATCGGCCAAATTCCACGAGATATATAGTAATTTATTACCCTAAAACATATACCTCAACCTATTGGCGTCGTGGGATACGATGCCCATTAATATACTCATTTTATATAATCAAATAACTCGATCCAATCCGTCGATTAAATAAGTCATTTGCTATAGAAAATGTTTATATTGATCGTCATATATCCGTGACAACACAAAAGTCACAATATAAGCCCACTTGGACTTTAAATAACCAACACTATTTGCATAGCATAATAACTATCGTTATATTATTATAACGTTTACTCGTGATCGTTTTATTATTAATATACGCATATATATATATATATATATATATATATATATATATATATATATATATATATATATATATATATATATATATATATATATATATATATATATATATATATATATATATATATATACGTTTAACACGTCTATATACGTATATAAACGATTATATTCTTAATAATAGTATTACGAGTATTATTTTTAATATTGACTTTTAAATATTTATCGAGTCATAAAATTTAGTCACATGTCCGAGTCATGAATCTCGGCTCACAGTCCAAGTCTAAATATAAGAATCAAGTCAAAATAAATATATCATCTCCGTCCAAACAATCCCATATCCACGTGCTACAACATGAGGGTCCGACTACGGCACCCAACTAACCTATCTCCGTCATCTAATTGACCGTCTCACAATCGGTCCCCAAGTTCCACATTCGACAACACATCTCCATATCAAAACACAAGTATACCAAGTCCAAAAGCTTCGGTCCAAATATGCCACAACAATAATAATAATAACACAATATAAACCACAACCATATATGCCATACATTCGGGTCGATTTACCAAGTCAAACCCGGGTCAACAACGAGACCACAAAACTCATGATATAGCCTCACCCGAGACCATTTGGTCTCGGCTAGCTCTAATTCGAGCCATTCGACCCAAACAGCCCACGTTGGGGTGTCGGCCGAGAACCAAGACAACAACAACAACAAGTCAAGAATAACAATCCAACCAAGACACCAAATACCAATAACCAAACACTATAATTGGTCCAACAACCATCCTAGACTCCCAAACGAGTCAAGGAGAGGGTCACACCGAGACCTAGTGTCTCGGTCGAGCTCCATTCGAGCCGTCACAAAACCAAACGCGACCCAAGGGTCACGCATCGAGTACCAAACTCGAGTCACACCCAAACCCAAGATTGCAAACGGACTATTATTATCAAAACTTCATTTCCCCATCATTATTTCATCAAAACCCAACATAAAAACGGCAAGATACCCACGATTTGGGTACACATCGGGGCGCACGAATATATTTCGTGGCCACTCACCTCCAAACAAGCTCCAAAATCTGATTTCTTCAAAGATCCAAGAGAAAAGATGGTGTATATGGTGATAACGTGGTGATTTTGATTCGTATGGGGTGTTAGGGTGGTCCAAATCGCGCGTGGTTTGCACCAAAAGATAGATCGTGAAAAGATGGTTAAGATGGTGGTGTTATTTTTGTTGTTGGAGTGGCGGTGGTGGTGATAAGGGGCGGCGGTGGTTGGTTGTGTTTGAAGTGAGAGAGAGAATGAAAAGTTGGTGAGGGTGTTGTGTTGTGTTGAGACCACAGGGACGATTTTAAGTAATTTACTCTTATTATATAAAAAAACTTTTGATAATAATAATAATAATGAGGGTGTAGGGGATTAAGTAGCCCGGTGTAAATACACGGACCAAACCCGAAACTTAAATAACCAAACAACTTTCTCCAACCGAACCCGTTCCAAAAATAATAATATGCGAACCCATATTAAAAATATAATTAAAATTGTTAGGTCAACCTAGTGCCGGAGTCAATGTAGTGCCAAAGTAACAATCTTAAAATAAATCATCACGAACGAATCAAATCAAACCATAAATAAATAATCAAATCCCATAATTAACGTACGATCAAAAATCACATTCCAATGTTCATGAAACATCTCGTCACAATAAAGTTTTTCAAAAATTTCAACATTATAAGTTTTTAATGTAATGCGGGTTTTAAAAACGGCTCCCTATTTTGCCAGTTGTCACACTCCATGAGTGATTGTCTTCAAAGGACTGCATCTTAACATTCATAGTTTTGAGCTATTCATCGGATTCAAGATATGATAATGCATCTCTTTAGTTAGCAGGTTCACTATGATCCACCAACTTATGTCCCTTAACATTGATATAAAAACTATATCATTCAGGTGTTAAGGGTATCCTTGCGGATTTATGAATGAGATATATCAATCTATGGTTTAACATATGCATGTTCAACCTTAGTATGACATTAGCAAGTGTACTCAGAAGGTTGTGTATTTAGCTCTTGAATAACTTGAAGATCTAAAGGTGCTCCCACTTGCTTTTGTAAGTGGAGACTAATCTCCAAGTACTCAACATCTTCATAACAATAAATTGTTTTCAAGTGGGACATCCAAAATACATCGTTAGTTCTTGATTCTAGTTTGTTAATTACTTACTCTCAGGTATTTAACAAATTCAGAACTTCAATCAAGACATAATGGGATTCATCCCATTCCATAATACAATGGTGTCCTAAATTCCTTCTAGGTTGGAACCATATTGGGTGTACGCATGGTACATCCAATTTTCTAACCTTGATTGCATTTGAGGTAAAAGAGTTTAAGTCATCAAAGATCAAATGATATCCATGATGGACATACCATAAAGTTGTGGTATTCCACGTGGATAGATGTTGTGAGACTATCACACAACTCATTAGATGAACTTATACTCTTTGGCTTACGTATCTGCCAACCAAGTCATACCAGATGGCATCAACAGTATTTTTAGCCTTCTGCATACTTTATGTTAAAAGTCTTTGACCAAGTCAATGAACTTTATGTGCATGTTTTGACTAGAAAACATAAACATAAAATATTTTATTATACGTCGTAAGTGTACATGTTTTAACAAGAAGACATAACAAGTTAACGTCTTACTTTACATTATAAGTCTTTCAACAATTAACGGAATTGATGTTTATGTCTTTACAAGAGACCTAAACATATTCAACTAAAGTAATTATGAGTGCCGACAATTAGCCTCAATAGTCATTTCAAGTTAATTACATACTTCATGATTATGAATTTACAAGAAGACATAATCATATTTACTAAACAATTCAGCGAATATGTTGAAGTAGCTTTTCACGTTATCTTGACATTTTTTCTAATTAGGGCAACATACATTTTATGTGTATAAGTCCTAGTAGAACCTTATTTTTCTTACCTTGCAGTCAAGAAAAAAACATTAGTCATATTGTTATATGTTGTACCTTGCACACAATTAAGATTTCTCCCACTTGTGCATGGCACAACATTATGCAAGCAAATATGACAATGTCACATATAACATATGATTTTAGTCAAAATCAAAATATAGATGTGTAGAACTTTACCGCTTTTATAATGAATCATGCATAACAATTTTATTGATAACATTTCAGGAAGCAACATCAGGAACGAGACAAGTTTTCTAATAAAATTCACGCAATGGTTCTCATAAAAACTATGATGCTTCATATGTGGAAAGTAATGTATTATTTCAAGACAATCTACAAATAAGATGGGCAACTTGTAAGTTAATAGAGCTTACAACTCCCACTGGATTAGAGAACATAACATGTGTTTCGTCTCCAGTAATACAATCATGTAGCTCCTACTGGATTAGACAACATTAAAAGTGTTACATCACCAGTGGAGAGTGAGTGATGATTGGATACTTTCCTGCTTTCTTTGAATATCTACACTATTGCTAATGTGAGTCACTATTGACTAGTAAACATGTACTTAGGTATTCAAGGAAGTGCATCAAGTTCTAACATATAGATGATAGGCTAGCCATCATATTAAAAAATAGGCATGCAGTTCCTCCATGTTTATCGGGTTAAGACACATTGCTAGGTAATCATGCTAGTGATTGCCTTTACCACTTTTCGGTTTATTGATATTTCCGTTTTCTAAATATTTTAACTCATATTAGTTTGGAAGCTATAGAAAACATGTTCTCTAGTTATCCAAATATCTTATATTTCTTGAAGATTTCAAAACCGGAACTAGGGTTATAAAACAAACTTGAAAGAATGAGATGTGCAAACATACTTAACCGTTTTGTCTTTACAAGACATCATGATTTCTAGAGTATGTGTGCTTTGAGTTTGATTAGAATTAGGACAATTCAAATATTCCTATTATATATGGTTTTTCCTGATAAGGAAAAGGATAGGAACAAGTTTCTTTCTTACAAGGAAAGGAAGACTTAGTTTGATCCTTTTAACAAGAAAGGAACAAACTTTTGTTTACAATTTGTGTTGCATTAATTCATTAATTGAATTCTCAAAGTTCATTTTTAGTATTTTCGATAAGTATCCTTTTATGAATTAATTACCCCATGTTTAGAATTTAAAACAATTAATTTACGTAAAAGGCTAAGATCCACATTGTGCTTCTACTATCACATCAGTTGATCTGCTAGCAATAGTAGATTCAATTGGTAGGCGACGATCACCAATTGCATTACAAGTTCAACTCTTAGATCTTTATGGGACCCACGGCACTAGTGAACAAGCAACTAGTGTCATGTAGGCATATTTAGTCCCATCTTTGCCTCGGGTCAAGGTCTCACCGCTTAACTCGATTAAGTCACCTTGGGTTACAATTTGAGAATGTGCGAGAATATATCTAGGTCCCACGCATAGAGAATAGTCACCTTGGGTTACAATTCAACCTAGGTCCCACGCATAGGCAAAAAGTAATTACAAGTGTTCTCAAAATTGGACGGCGTGACTTAAATTTTGACGGGTAAAAGTTTTGATGCGAATCAAAAGGTGTACGAAAAGAGCATGCATTCATCCTTCATAGCACAAGTTAAAAACATTTCTTAACTTAAGTCAAATCATTGTTTTAATTTATGTGTGTCAAGTTGTCCATTTTCATGACTAATATAAATCCTACGTGGATAATAAAGTTTGGACAATACATAAATAAAATAACATACATAACAAGTTAAGGTGTTATTATAAAACAATGATTTCAAGTTTCAAAAACTTCGTAAAACTAAATCAAAAGATTTAGTTTTGAAAATGGGTTGTGTTTCGTTTTAAGTTTATAGAAAACTATTTTCAATTTTACATATGAAACAAGATATATAAAAAGCAAAAACAAACACACAACCACAATATACAAAGCCTCAACCGATGAAAAAACCTATGCTTGGTCTCGTGAGCCATCACGACAACCAAGAGTCAACTAGGGACACACCACACAACCACACGGAGGACTCCCAATTGCTCCAAGACAATCAAGAGCAAGTAGAAAGCCCATAATGCACATGAAAAGTAGTTGCTGTCCTTCCAGAATTTCTATGTTCGGGGGCCCATAAGTCCATGAAGGAGGCTTCCCCGGGCTTAGCTCAAAACTAGAAAGTTGTAGGCCCATGTCTTGGGTACCTATAAAATAAATTTCAGCCAAAAAGACCTTACCAATCATCGGGAAACTCCGTTTTACCAACTGGTGTTCCAGCTGTCATTTTTCGGCAGAAATGTCTTTAACTCTTTCGCCTTTCACCACCAAGCCACGATTACATTATATTGAAAGTAAAATAAAAATAATCTATTTTTAATATACTATAAAAGTGCCCAAACAATGGCTACAACCAAAAGAATATAGTTACATAAATGCCGAAACAATGGCAAAAACCCCAAAACACGAAATTAAACAACATTCACAACCATTCAATGCACAAGTGGTCTAGGTTTTTATCGGCTTTGCATATAAACATAATAATACCATAATATTATGAATGAAACATGGTGTTGGCTAACTCCATGGACAAACATGCATGTATTTGCCATGGAAAACAAAATAATAACAAAAATTAAATTGTTAGCCAACGAAAACGAAGAAATAATTGACAAGAATTAAAACGCCGTTAGGTACATGTTTCCTATGACTTAAGGGTCAAAACCCACTGATATTAGGACCTTCAAAATACCATTTAACCACAGAAAATATGGCCTTAGGGGCTGAATTAAAAACGTTTCAAAAACCGATAAAAAACACGCGTTTTAGGCCATTTTTAATGTACCCGACAAGTAACCAATTAGTGTATGCATAACAAATAGCCATGGGACCAAAAAGTGCAGATCATAAGACCCCTAAAGGGTCGTCCTATGAGAGAAAAATTGGAGCCCTAGGGCTGTTTTAACCATGACTTCAAAAATCATCAAAAAAACACCCGTTTTAGCCATTTTTATGCATACCCGATAATCATATGGCACATATGATGGCTCGTGATACCACCATAGGTGATGTATGAATATAAAATATATAAGAATCAAATAAACGTAGCAAAACAACATCACCCACACAGATCCATATAGCCAATATGATCAATCAAATAATAAACAACAATAAGGTTATACCTTTGTAGCATGATCGGTAGAATCGTATGGAGACCGTCACCAACGTACACGAATCACCAATGAAACTAAGTGATCAAAGGAGATCACCTCTATGCTTGATCCACACTACACGTCACCGATCACCACCCGATGCTAGTCTTGACCCCGTAACACACGATCTAGCCTTGAACTACACTAGAATAAGGTAAGATGAGATCAAAAAACACCAAACCCTCATATGGTTGAGTTTTATTTCGTGGCTTTTGATGAGAGGAAGGAGGAGAGACTTTTGGTAAGTGGTTATTCTCATTGATCACCTTAATTGACCAAATCAATAGGAGGTTATAACAAATAATGTTACACTTAACCCCTTGCTCTTTTTCCTCTTGTTTCACTCCATGTCCAGCCATATGGAGGCCTTAAATGGGCTTGCCCATTTGTTGGTCCAATCCAATAAACTAAGTACTAGGTTAGTTATTTGTAGCCCGTTATTGATCCCGAATTACGTAGTTTATATATTGTAAATACGATAAATACAATCTATAAAATGGTGTCTCTGTGTATAAGTGTGTGACCCCATAGGCTCACATATGTCTAGCCATATAATTATTTATTATGACACGAGCATACTCCAACATTTCTTAGTTCTACCTATTTGCCTTGTTAGAGATATAATAATACCCCATTCTCTAATCTCGATATAGAGCTTATGAGGTTTGATTATTTCCAAGATTTTCTTCTTCATCATAAATATCATATAACATCCGAATAATACTAAATTATCATGTGAATAGAAAAGAATCAATTTCTTAGAGTGCTAAAGTAGCATTACCACCATGTTCCCAATAGGGTTTCCAACAACTTTCATTAACTCTTTGTGTAAATCCTTGACTCCAACCAAGTTATCTCATAGAACCTTTATTCGGTGAAAACTATTAGAGATTGCAATTATTTCTTGTGATAATGCACAACATAATATGGTGCTTATCGGCTCAGGGTGATGCCATAACATTTTGCACCATACTTTCATGATAGGTATATACGCGGTCAAACAGCTTATGCATTTGTAGTACATCACCACTTGATATAGTTGGCATAGTATGTTTTCCATGTAAAGTAAATGATGCAGCCTAAATAACCTACCAACACAACCCCTAAACATCAAAGAAGACATGAAATTATATCAACTTGTTTTAAGTGGACCGTTGATTGTGTCTAAATTTCACATGTGACGGAGCGTATTGTATTGTTGCCCTTTGACAGTCCCATGGGATCTTAAGAACAATCAAGAGTGACCAAAAGAATAGCAAATCATTTTTAGTGCAACACATGCACATAAGTGACTGTAAAAAGTTGACAAATGGGTCAAAACAGGTAATAGTTATTTTTTATGCTACGACTACTTTTTATGGGGGTTAACCATAGTTTTCAACCTATGTGTAACCATGACTGTGCGTTTACTTCTTAAGACTATAAAATAAAGAAGAGCAAAGCTTACACTTGATGCCAAAATAGCAAGATCATAAGTTGGTCTCCATTAATGTCAAGGATGTCCCAGCATACGCCATCTACATAAAAATGCATATGCAAGTATAAGAGTTACTACATAGGCCTACCTTCACAAAATTAGAGAAACTATAGTAAACTACTATGATGTATATCTATTATGACAATCAGTCCATTCTTCATTCAAAACATATCATTACATATAATGTAATTAATAAGGAAATATTTATTACGCTTCTAGGGGGTCTTTTAAGCCCTAAATCGTGATTATGGTCAAATATTACCTCAAATCGTTCCTTTTTTCATTTTAGGTACTTTGGAGGAGAATTCTGGAAAATGGAGCATTTTGGACGTTTTTGGATTTAAAAGTGAAGAAAACAACAAAGTCATGAAACCATGCTGGAAACAGTACCTGACGGCGTCAAATGTCACAAGATGACGCCGTCATTTGAGGAATCAAGAGGAGGATAACTATTTGCACTTGACGCGCCAAAGAAGAATTTGATGATTACAACATGACGACATCACGTTATATTTCGAGTAGGCCGTCACGTATTATCACAAAGAGAGACAGCCCAGAAAACAACAACAAGGGACGGCGTCAAGAAATTAATCGGGCGTCAAGAAACCCTAATGACGGCGACTTGACGGCGTCAGGATCCAAAAGCTGACGCCGCCACCCTTGTATATCTATATATAGTTTTGGATTTTTTATTCACTAGTTTGGAACTTTTGTGCAACAAACCCTAGCCGAATTTTACAGCTATTGTAAGGGTTTCATACCCTATTTTCATCCTTGTTCAATTAAAGATAAGTTAATCTTTTAATCATTCAATATGTCTATGTGTTGTTTGGTTATCTTTTATGCTTGTCTTTCTTTTAACATGCTAGCTTAGGGTTTTTGGTGTTTGCTTAGATCTAATGAAATCTAGTTATTAATTATTGATTGTTGGTTTGTTTGATTGTATTGGGTGATTGATTTTGCGTTAGGCTCGAGAAAACTGGTCGAACTCCTATATGGTAACTGCTTGAACGTCTTGAGAAACGTATTCGGCTGTGTACACCGATGTTATTGGTTGTTTTTAATGCATAAGTGACGATTAAGGAGGCCATGATAGGATACTAAATGTGTCGTCATAGGAAGAGATATAAGCTTATAGAGTTGGGGAAGGACGTACACGCCCCCACGACTGGTATTAAGGAAAGCAACGCTTCATCCAAAAAATTATAACAAACCAATTAATTAATAAGAGATAGCTAGGGAATAGTGAAATCTAAATAAACACATTTTCTCACTATAAGAAGTTCACCACATTTACTTTTCTTTTTATTTAATTTTATTTGCATTAGTAGTTATTTTGGGTTAGTTGACTAACAACTAATTCTGCCCACTCTTCCAATGCCCGAGATATTTTACTTCCCTTCATAAAAATATAAAAATACAAAAAGAATCATCCATCATCTTTAGACCTAGTTTATGTAGTTTTCAATCCTAACAACAGTACTATTCCCCTAGAGAGCAATCAATCCCCCGGTACTTGCCACTCACTATACTACATCGGTCAAGTACACTGCCTAGTGGGGATTGCAAGCTTCTCAAGATCCCTTGAGAAGTAAAACCTTTTGTGCTGGTCCATTAGATTGAGCAAATCTTGATAATAAAATGAAGAAACAATTTCATTAATATCGATGAACAAAAGTTGCAAGATTACTCATACCAACTAGACTACATGATAACATCTTCAGCTTCTTTATACATCTTTGTCAATGAGTTAAAGATTTAAATGGGATAGTCGCGAAAAACTATACCGTATGAGTGACAATAAAACTCTCATTGATCCACACCTGGATTCAATGAAAGGATGAACCTATCAACTAATACATATTGTATTATTTTGTGTGTTTAGGATCCATGACTATCTCTATTACAAATATACATATATATAGCTAAAAAATACAAAGTACAACATGTGATTGGCGAGTTTTCATCCACTCTTAGTGGTCCCCCTTCATCTTCCTCTTTTGGAAAAGCACCAACCATCCTTTTGGATTTGTCATAACTGATATTCCCACTTCTATGGTAATTCTTGTACTTTGCTTTGACTCACTTTTTGTACTTGCTGTCAGATTTATGAAAGAGCCTCAGGGAGTTGAGACATCCTCATAAAGTATAAGACATCCTCAGGGAGTTGAGACATCCTCAGGGAGTACGAGACATCCTCAGGGAGTTTGGGATAGCCTCAGGGAGTATGTTTGTTCAGGGATAGCCTCAGTGAGTTAGTAAGTTATTGTCATCACTCACCAACTCCATTACCTTCTTCTTTGGCTCAGGAATCATTCACCGAGTACCACCTCACTAAATGACGAGTCTTTCTTATTAGACTCTCTGAACATCCTGAAGGTAACTCACTAAATGACTATGCACTTAGTGACTTGTTTGATGTTTACGGTTATACCCACTATTTTATTTAGTGAGTTAGGCTATTTTATTTTCAAATCCTTGTCAGGGTAATTGGGTCAAAATTTTAGACCCAACAGTCTCCCCCTATTTGAATATACAAATAGCCTAGGTAATTGAGGTAAATGGTTTTGATTTTGGTTATCAGGTTGTGGGTTTTGGTGGATCCTATCTGTTTCCTCTTCAGGGACATAGGTTGTTTAATAAGGTTTATCGGGTTGTGGATTATCAGGTTTGTGGGTATCAGGTTGTGGGTTGTCAAATCAGATGGTAGTGTTTGTAGTATTCAGGGACTTGAACATGCGAGTTTACTTTGGAGTTTAAGTACCTGAACCTTCTGAGATGCTTCTGGAGCTCGAGTTCAGAGTCATTCTTTGGTTTGAGTGACATGAACAATCTGATATCATACCCTGAGTCATAGCCTTCTTGTGTGATAATAATCACTCCCTGATCGAGTTTCAACCCACTCAAGCTAGGCTCAAACGACCATCCTTGTTAGTGTAGCCCGTAAGTCTCATACCAACTCATACTCTCTTCTTATACACCCTAACACAACCATCACCTAACCCGAATTCATCTTACCATGGTTTTTCAAGGACACTCTTACCCTAGTTCAGTGATGTGAGGTTTAAGCAGTGTTCTAAAAGGCGCACCAAGGCGCCGCCATGGCATCGCCAAGGCGCGAGGCGTGGCCTCGACGCCACGAAATGGATCAAGGTGTGAGGTCTAGGCATCGTGTGAAAAGGCGTGGAATAAGGCGCGAAAAGGCGTGCAAAGGCGCGCCTTTTGGTAAGGCGTGGCGCCATTTTTAGAAGCATTTAGGGGAATTATGGATTTCGGCTTGAATTTCAAGTATTTGGGTTATTTCTTTCTTGGGCCTCGTAATTTCAAAACTTAATTCCTACTTGGGCCTCGTATTTGGGCCTAACTATTTGGGATTTGGGCTTTAGTATTTGAAATTACTCTTATAAAATGATATAAAATTATAAATACATAAATTTATAAATATTTTATTGCCGCTTTAAACACGCCTTAAGAAACGCCAAGGCTTCGCAAAGGCGCGTAAGGCTTGAGGCGTGGCTGTGCCGCCATGCCACGCCTCACGCCTTCTAGAACATTGGGTTTAAGGTTATTTTATTATTATTATTATTATTATTATTATTATTATTATTATTATTATTATTATTACTATTACTATTATTATTATTATTATTATTATTATTATTATTATTATTATTATTATTATTATTATTATTATTATTATTATTATTATTATTATTATTATTATTATTATTATTATTATTATTATTATTATTATTATTATTATGGTTCAGGGAGTAGGTTTCAGTGAGTGAAGAGACTAGGTTTCAGTGCTTGAGGTTCATGGAGAAGGGTTCAGGGCGTTTGGTTAGTCACCCATCAGTTAGTTACACACATTTACATTCTTTGATATAAACGTGTAATGCCCCTGACTCACACCACTTTAGTTGACTCACATTATCAGGGACTTTCCAGTTTCATATCATTCATGTTCAACCATGTAGATGATTAAGATCACCATTTGAAGATGCTTATTCTCCCCTCAAAATTTGCGATATTTAACACATATTTTGAATTTAATCATTTTGATAACCCTTAATGGCTTTTAACAACAATTGATATCTGATTGTTACTATGATACCATCCCCTGACTTGCAAAGACGCAACCCACAAACCATCAACCTCTGATCTTTAACCCACTGCAGTATGACAATCCTGCTGACTTTCCCATTGTTTTCACCAACACCTCCTTAATCAGTTTAACAAAACTGAGGTGTTAAACCTGATTCAGTCTCAACCTAAATTCCACCTTGAAACCCTGAGTTACAGACATCAGCCTCCTCGTAAATCCTATAATTCTCAGGCCCAGCCTGAAAGAAACCATCAAATCTTTGAGTTGCAAAATCTCAGCCCAAAGTGCATTAACACTCCATGATGTACAAGTTATGGTTATGGTGAAGGTTAGGGTTAAGTTATCAGGTTTTCAGGTTCATAACTTTTTCAGGACATGCTTTTAGAGTCACTCTGTTTTTCAGGACCTCAATGTCGTACTATACTTCAATTGAAGTGAACTTATTGCATGATGCATAGCACACCCTGTTTTAACATCCCTTGTTCTTACCACTTCCTGTGTTAGTTTCAACCATTCATGCACATCCTAAAATAAACGTCAATCACTGATATTTTCAATCCCACTCACTGATAACATTTTATCAGTTATCATTCACACATCAATATTCAGCCCGAAACAACAATGCAAAGCCTATCCACTGATTCCTTACATATCAGTGAGTGATTTCTTTATCACTTGATAGACCCACATAAGCCTTCATTTCCCCATTTAGGCACACCATTTTTCTAGTGAAACTTTCAACTTTCATAACACTCGATACCATCCTTTCAGCCCATTCCATCTTTATCAGTGTAACTAGCAATTCCCATAACCTTCCCATACTCTAACATCCTTAATCCCACAACATCCTTAACACACTGATTCTTCTTCAAAGATTCACATCTCTTTCCTGAATCCTACACGCCGATTCGTATCAGTGATTCCTTAGGTCTTATAGCACAGAAGTTCAGGCACACATTGAGGTTCTACATGAAAGACCTATTCTCAGCCTTAATACTCCCTGAGCTACAATCATCAACATCAGTCACCTCACTGATATTAACAACCATCATTCAGACCCATTCACTGATTCATGTCATTTCCAGATCATTATCATGTTTCAGGCTCAGTCCGAAATAAACCATCATACACCAAATACTACAACATTGTTGGGAATGTATTTTTACTATTTAGTCAAGTCTCGGTCATTTGTAATAAACATTAGGTTGCGTAGTTTATTATGTCTTAAGTTATTTTGTTTACTAGGCTTATGAAATAGTCCATGGTCCTTACAAAGTCCACGCCTAGAGGATAAGGGAGAAGAGGGAGTGTTGCCCTACTACCTCCCTATAAATAGAACATGTATGAACCTTGTTTTGTTGTTGGTTATTATGATATCTTAAAGAAGCTCTTGTCAAATTCATTCTCTTATCTTATAATCAACCATCTCTTCTTCTCATCTCATTTCTTTCATAGCATACCTTGTGTAATCATCAAATGGGAACCTAACAAGTGGTATCATTCGCTAGAAGAAGGTGTAGTGTGTTTGTTTTCATTGAATTCGAACCAAAATTAATCTTTTTACTCGTTATTTTTTGTACTTTATTGTTTGTTCCTTGATTTTTATCACACTTTTGCTTACAAATTTTTGTTACAAATCATTACAAACAACAAGTTTCAAACTTTTCTTCAAAAACTTTAAGTTTCGTATGTTGTACAATCTTTCGAGAATACTCATATTTTTGAAAAGGTTGTCAAGTTTATAAGTTTCTTTAAGTTTTCATCATATTATAACTAGAAGTACAAGAAAACCAAACATTGATTACTTTCATGTATTTGGAGCACTTTGTTATCCGAAAAATGATCGTGATGATTTAGGTAAACTTAAAGCAAAGGCTGACATTGGAGTGTTCGTTGGATACTGTGAAAATCCCAAAGGCTTTCGGATATGGAATCGTCGTACAAGAGAAATTCAAGAGACTGTTTATGCTAATTTTGATGAACTCACACAACTGGCTTCTGAGCAAAACAGCTTAGAACCCGCAACCAACCGTCTAAACTTTCCGGATCCTTCGGCTGAACCATTGTCTCTCACTCACAAAGAATTGGAAACCTTGTTTGCTCCACTGTTTGATGATACCATTGAAAACCGTCCTTCTGAGGTCTCACCAATTTCCGCTGCACAACCTGAAAATATTCAAGTACCTAATTTACCTCAACAAACAACAACAACTGTTGAGAAAGATGGCCCTCCAATTTCATCTTCGATTACAGCAGAACCAACCGCATCCAACTCACGACAATCGGCTGATGATCCTACACCACAATCAGTTCCACAATTCACAGAGTATGACCCAAATGCGTTCATTAACCCGTTTGCAATGGCTCCAACAGTTCCTGATATTGCTGAGTTGTCCACACACAATTTGGATCCTGCTAACATGCGAGATAACTATCAACTTCACCCTTCCACTCACAAATGGACTAGAGATCACCCCTTAGTTCAAATTATTGGCCATCCAGATGCACCAATCATGACAAGACAACAACTACACACAGATGGTGAAACTTGCATCTATGCACTCACAGTATGTCAAGATGAACCTAAGAACATTAAACAAGCAATCACTTACGAAAACTGGATTGAATCTATGCAAGAGGAACTTCAGTAATTCAAAAGATTAGAAGTCTGGGAATTAGTTGAAAAACCTGATGGAGTCTTTGTCATTGGTTTAAAATGGATTTGGAAAAATAAGCTGGATGCAGAAGGTACTGTCATACGTAATAAATCACGATTGGTAGCTAAAGATACTTCCAAGAAGAAGGAATTGATTTTGAAGAATCTTTTGCTCCAGTGGCTAGACTTGAAGCTGTTCGGATTTTTCTGGCATATCCTGCTCATCGGAATATGGTTGTTTATCAAATGGATGTGAAAACGGCATTTCTAAATGGTCAACTCCATGAATAGTTTATGTTAGTCAACCAGAAGGCTTTGTTGATCCTGAACGTCCAAATCACGTATACCGACTCAAAAAGGCTCTTTACGGACTCAAGCAAGCTCCAAGGGCATGGTATGACAAATTATCTGCTTTTTTGCTGGCCAATAAATTTTCTAAAGGTTCGGTGGATCCAACGTTATTTACTAAAACATACGGGGTGGACTTACTAATTGTTCAAATATATGTCGATGACATTATTTTTGCTTCAACAAACAAAAGATACTCAAATGATTTTGCAAATTTAATGAAAGATAATTTTGAAATGTCCATGATGGGTGAACTTTCGTTCTTTTTAGGACTAAAAGTTCATCAATCACCCCATGGAATTTTTCTAAATCAGTCTAAATATGCTTTGGAAATTTTAAAGAAACATGGAATGATAAGCTGTGATACTTATAATACACCAATGGCTTTTGGCATAAAACTAGATGCTGACATACATGGGACTCCAGTTGACCCTACCAAATACCGTAGTATTATTGAATCACTCATGTATCTCACAGCTAGTAGACCTGATATTGTCTTTGCAGTCTACATATGTTCTCGTTATCAGTCCAAACCAACTGAAAGGCACCTCAATGAGGCTAAAAGAATCCTTCGATACATAAAGGGAACCATTCACTTAAGGATCTGGTATCCGAAGGATTCTGGTTTTGAACTTATTGCTTTTTCAAACGCTGACCATGCATGATGTTTAGATACACGCAAAAGTACGTCTGGTGGTTTACAGTTTCTCGGAGATAAGCTTGTGTCTTGGCAATCAAAGAAGCAGGACTGTACATCATTGTCATCAACAGAATTAGAATATGTAGCTATGTCTGCTTGCTGTGCTCAAGTCATTTGGATGAGATCACAGCTTAAAGACTATGGCTACCTATTCAACAGGATTCCGATCTACTGTGACTCCAAAAGTGCTATTGCAATTTCCTGCAACACCGTTCATCACCGCAAGTCCAAACACATTGATCTCCGTTATCATTTCATCAAGGAGCATGTCAAAAAGGGTATAGTTGAATTATACTTTGTGGGAACTGAATACCAATTGGCAGACTTACTCACAAAAGCATTACCTCCAACAAGGTTTGATGATATAGTCCACCAAATTGGTATGCGATGTTTGACTCCAGAAGATCTGGAAAAGTTTTTAAAACACAATTGAGTGTCAAACATCAAAACAATCTTTGTAAATATGTTTGTCAAAAAAAAAAAAAAAAAAAAAAAAAAAAAAAAAAAAAAACATGCAAGTATATCGCTTCTCTTCAACACTTTGTTTTTTCTTACTATTTTACAAATGTTGAGGGGGAGATATACTTAAAATTTTAAATTTTCTTAAAATTGGTATACTTCCATATTTCCAAAAGATGCGTTGTTTCATAAATGGTGGAATTCTAGTGATCTATCCTTCGTTTCGTCCTGTTAAAAGTTTCATATATATATATATATATATATATATATATATATATATATATATATATATATATATATATATCATAGGGAGTATATATAAGTTTATTGCCATTTGTCATTTAACTTAAATCAAGTTAGAGGACTAGTGATGCAAAGAAAGAAGTTAAGGGACCATTATTGTCATATTCTTAACACCCACTAAAATTAAATTATAAAAACAAACACTAATCTTTGTTCTTTTTCTGAATATCACAAACTACCAAACACTCCGAAAATTTTCGATCTAAGGCTATAATTCAACTAGAAAATCCGTGCTACAAATCTTCAAACCGTAACTTTCTATATGATCTTTAGGTCATTCTAAGAAATGCCTTTTGTTTAATTGCAATTTCAATGGTTAGATTTTGTGCTATATCGATTTATAGAACTAGGGTTTCTAGAATTTCGGATATCATTTAAACGAGCTTGTTTGTGTAGTTTTTCATTGGGCTTTTGTTCGTTTACATGTTCTTATCATGCCTGTAACAATTAATCACAACCAGAAACTAGTTTGAGTGATTCTCGAAACCTAGGGTTTATGGCCGATTTGGGTTTTTTAGATTTTGTGTGTTTATGGTTAACTTTCTTGGTGGGATATGATGTTGTGTGTGCTAGTATCAGTATGAATCACTTCTATTGATTCTCAACTCATCTATGCATGATTTCGACAATTAGGGTTTATGTTCAAATAGGTTTTTCTTGTTCGTTGTTCTCGTGTTCAATTAAATAGGTTTAACATGTTCTATTTGATGTTAATTGATGTATGAAACATAAACATGGTATGATATAACATGTATTTGTGATTCTCAAAAAATTGATCGTTCATAAGTTTTGAAATTCTTGAGTATGTGCTATTTCTATGCGTTAACTGTTGTTTCTCAATCTATACTACAGGATATAATCTTTGGTAACTCAAAATTGCAAAGAAACGTACGTCTACATGCATTTCGAAAATTCTTGTATAAGAATCTTTTTGAGAACGTGTTTTCGAGAACACATGAATTGAGGGAAACTTTCGAGAATACACCTAAGTAGTATTTTCGAAATCTTTCAAAGTTCTATATTTTCGAAAATGTATTTTTCGAGAATACACTTTGAAAATTTTCGAAAAAGCTATTTAATTGTGTTTTCAAAATTTCACTCTAGTCGTGTCTTTCGAGAACACACTTGGTGGAAAGTTTCGAGAACGTACTTCATGAGTGTTTGCGAAAATTTTTCCAAAGTCAGTATTCTCGATAAAATATTTATCAAGAAGACACTTGGTGAAATTTTCGAAAATATTCATATTGTGCATTTGCGAAATTTTTTTAAGGCTCGTATTAAGAATATACCTGTTTTCGAGAATACACTTAGAGAAATTTTTGAGAATGTCGTTAGTGTGTATCTTCAAAAATTTTCCATTATTCAAAGTTCCAAGATTCATGTTATGTTGTATTTGTTCTAAAACATGTTGTAATGATGTAATTCGGATAACTTTTGATGATAAATAATTGAACCACTCGTGCTTACATGTCCTAGGTGTCTATCTGTTAATCAAACTTGTCATTGTGCTAACATGTAACAAATCTGGATGTTTGGTTTTATGATGATACCTTTACAGATAATAATGGCTGAATACAACGAGAATGTCCCTGAACAAACTCTTCCATTGCTCACGCTCAACGACATTATCCCAGCCAATTACCGCATCACCGTTGGCAGAAACAATCCTCGAGTTAATTTTGACAAACTAAGAATTCCTGAGGACTCGTGTAAGATTGTCAAAGATATACTCCTGGCTCATCAATGCAAGCATTTACTTGACAAATCCACTTCAGTTCAAACATTCTACCTTCATCAGTTCTGGCTTACAGCAAAGGTCAATTTGGATGATGAATCTTTTACTGTTACTTTGGACCGACAAGTCTATACCGTAGATCTGGAAGTCCTTCGCACAGTTCTCCTCCTTCCCAGACCTGAGAATGAATATGTTCCAATGTTTCCTGAATTGGAGATCCTGGATTATCTCATTGATCTGGGATACGATGTTCAAGATGACTTACCTCTGATTAAGCATTCAAGGTTCAATGCCAAATACATGCCTCAGCCGTGGAGAACCTTCTATATGTTGTTCATTCGTTCAATATCAGGAAGAAAAAGCGGTCATGAACATCCCAAACATGAGCATTTGCAAGTGTTTTAGGGAATGGTCAGCATGCGACCAATTGACTTTGCAAGATCTATAATGAGCGACATGGTCTACAACCTTAAAACTGATCGTGAAAAGACAATGATCCCGTTTGTTCGCTTCACAAAGTTACTCATCGAGCATTTTTGTATAGATCAACTAGAATACATCACAAGAATGCAAGACAATAACGAATCAAAGAACCTCTACAAGGATGACTTCACAATTTCTTTTATCAAAATGACCATGTTTTCCACAAAGCAACAAGGCAAAAGGATTCCGGACTATCTCCTTGACGATAAGATTAGGAAAACCAAAAGCTATGAACTTTATGAAAAGGCTTATCAAGGAAGAAAGGTGGGACTCACAGGAGAGACTGTTGTACCACAAGAGAAAAGACAGACTCATAGTAAAAGGGGTGGAAAAACAGGGAGTATGAGCAGCACTACGTGTTCACTACAATCAAAACCTACTCATAAACCAAAAGCTACACCTAAACCTAAGCCTGCTACTAAACCAAGGAAGAAAATCACTCCTAAACTCGTCATTCAAGATGAACCTACACCAGCACCTTCTGAAAGATAGTCAGAATTCAACACCGAAACTGATGAAGAGGATTTTGATCGAAGTGAAAGAGTTAATGAAGAAGACTTTCCTCCAAATGGAACTAGCAAAACATCAAAGCTTAGAAACTCTTGAAATGGATGAAAGGAAAAGACGAGGAATTACCATCACTGAATCAAATGTAGGTGTCAATTATGATGAAGAAGACGAACCAATGGTTGAACAATTGGTCGATAAGAGAAAGTTGAAAAGTATTGTTGTTGATACACGGGCCAAAGAGAAGCAATTCCTCAAAGATCAACGGGAAGCATCACTCCTAAGCCGACTCCATCCACAACCTTCACCACAACCTATTGATCAACCAGAGCATGAAGGCGCTTCTAGTAGTATTGTTCCTCCCATTGTGTCTGTGGAAGGATTTGTGTGCAAATACTTGGGATTTTAATCTTAGTAATGTGTTTAGGATATTTATGAATGAATGTGATTTAGCACGCGGAATTTACTAAAACACACTAAAGGAACAAAGGTGGTGAATAAGTAAACGAGAATGAACACAACATGAATAACACAAAACGATTCAATATTATTGATGAAATAATATGGGTGATCTAAACTATCACCAGGATTACAAGTGTAACCTTGAATCTTTGATACGTGAAAGGTTTTAAAGATGGAAGTTATGCATGGAAAACTATGGGAAGGTTATGGGAAAAGATATCTAAGAAGGTGACTTAAGGGTTCCTTTTATAGTATAAGGAGCCCTTATTACAAGTTGTCAAGTTGCTTAATATAATATATTAGAGACTTATCTTATCCTAATATTACACCTTTCAAGGTAAAACACTCCATTTTATCTACTGAGACTTCTGTACTACTTCTACTTAACGTATAACTTTGTACAAAGACTAATAATACAACTAAATATCTCTAAATAAAATATAACAACTTGTCGTGAATACTGGCAGGACCTTCTTTAACTAGCAATACCTTCTTACCCAGAAGGTACTGTTAGTATATCTTCAACATCAGCAAAACTGAAGAGGCAGGCTTAACTATCAACTAGCAGGCTCTTCTGGCAGACTCTTTGTGCATTTTTCCTTTTAAAATAACCAAGTTTCTTTGTGAATAAAATTCATACCTTGAGGATTTGAGGGAACTCTTCCAAAAACCTTATCTTTTTCTCTGTAGGCTTTCATACTGATCAAATATGCTCTGCTTCAATCTTTTGACTGTATCAGTTTCTTCTTCACATAATAGCTTGTTGGAGATCAAGACTGATAATACTTCATAGCTTAAAGGATACTCCTTCTCACCTAGCATAAAGAGCTCTATTCCACACTGAGTGGAAAGATGATGAACATGACTCATGCTGAAGTATTCCCGTGTAACAGATAAATCATAGTAAGGAAATTTCCAATGTGTATCAGTAGGATTTGGATCATACAATCTGCTGAACTCCACCCATAGCTCTTGTTCCTTTGCATGAGGCTTATACTTGGTTTTCAGCTTCTCATGAACTAATACCCATAATTCATCTAAATCCATTCTGCTACAAGCTCTAAGTAGATTTTCAAAGTTCTTGAAAATCTCAACCTTATTTCCAACTCTTGTTATCTTCCATGCTTTGCCAAACTTGTCATTGTAGATTTCCCAATCTATGACTGGATGCCTTGCATGTAAAGGTTCAGCAAAAACAACTTGTTGAACATGGACAACCATTTCTCTTGATTGAACAGGAGGCAAGTCTGCTGTTTGTTCCTTCTGATAATCTTTTCTCCCTTTAGAAGGTCTTTTTTCTGTATCCATGAGAAAACTGGTTTTGTTTCTTCTGTAAGCCTCTAAGTATAGAAGCTTCAATTCATCAAAAGATTTACCTTTGAGTTGATGATCCTTCATGTTCACTTCTCTTTTCAAATATATCTTGAAGAATTTCTTCTGATCTGCTTCAGAATGTGGCATTTTAAATCCTTTCTTCTGATTCTTCTGAATCGCTGATAGACATCATCCAATGCCTCTTGATTGTATTTCTTGGTGATGAAATCATTGAGCTTGATTGTAATTTCATCTGAGCTAAGAGACTCATCACATACCAGAGTGTAAGCTTCACCTCTTACAATTGGATCAATGGAAATGATGTATTGCAGCTGAGCATCAAAATTTTCTTGCAGCATTCTTGATTCTTCTTCAGCCCCTATAATTTCTTCTTCATGAAGCTGTTTGGATAACCTTTCATCTAAAGCCAATTGTGCTTGCTCTTTATGCTTCATCTTTTTAGGCTTTGGTTCATCTTCAACCACAATTTTCTTGCCCTTGTCTTTTGGTGATGATACTGGACTTGGAGCAGCAGATTGTTCATCAGAAACAAGAAACCTCCCCTGAGGCTGTGATCCTCTCTTTCTTTTGTAAGACACTTGATCAGAACCTTTTAAATTCATAGCTAATAGCCTCTGAATCCCAACAGGCTCTTGCTCTGCTTCAGCAGTATCTTGTTCTATTTCAGCAGTATCTTTCAAGCTAACAGGCTCTTTTTCTTGAGTAGCAGGCTCTGTTTCTTGAATAGCAGGCTCTTCATCAATCACTTGTGTTCCTTCATGAAATTGAAATTGAATCTCTTCTTCATCCTTAGAACTACCCATCCTCCCCTTTTTGGAAGAAAGACCCAAACCCTCTGCCTCTGAACTTGAGGAACTAGAAACAACCAACTGAGATGTTCTTTTACCCTTCAACAATTTCACCTTCAACTCTAATTTCTCAACCCTCTTAACTAACTTGGTGTTGATCTCTGTAAAATGTTTGTTTTGACTTTCAAGAGTCGTTTGCAAGTGCTGCACTTGCTCCTTTAATTCCATGACAGTCTGAGCATCTACACTTTGTTGTGGAGGAGATTGTGGAGGTGAGTTATGATGTGATAATGATGGTGATGTTGCAGATGGTGTTTGTGTTGGTTGGTGAGATGGTAATTGTACTGGTGATGGTGGTGTGACTGATGGTACTGTTGATGAGTGGGACGGTACTGGTGATGGATGTGGTGATGAATGATCAGATGATGTGGATTGTTCTTCAGAATGTTGTGGTAACATTTCCTCAAAAAGTGGTACTTCTTCTCCTTGAAAACCAATTTTCATGTTTGAAAATACCTTGTGTGTAAGTTTGGGAGTTTTAAAAGGTTTGTTTGGGGGAAGTAACAAATGTTTGGATTTGTTGATGAGGCACTGAATGAACCTTGGGTACATCAAAAACTTTGTTTCACTGTCCACATTTTTAACCAATCCTTCAAAAATATATTTTGAAAAGTTGAATTTCTTGTTTGTTGCCAGGCAAATGAGAGCTGCAGCCATGTTACCACTAAACTGCTCCCATGAGGTTTTCTTTTGGCTTAAACAATGAAGGATGGTATGAATCAAAAATCTCCATTGAGGGGTAAAATGCTTTTTAAGAAATGTAAGCTTTGTAGAAGTTACATTATACCCCATTTTTGTCAAATTTTCAAAGATTTTAGTATCAGGCAGTTGACTAATGCCATCTGAATCATCCAAATGAAGATGTCTTCTAATGGATGATTCGGTAAAAGTCAAGGTTCTACCATCCACTTTGACCTCCAACTCTTGAATCTCATCCCTAAGAGTGTTAACTTTAGCAGTTTGCCAAAATTGTGAAATTTGAGATTCAAAAATAGTGGGATTCACGAGTAAAGCAAATCTGACATAAGAATTGTTTAGAAAATCCACTGCTTGATGAAAAGTTTCATTGTCATTAGACTTTTCCAAAAATGCTAATTGGTTGTGACGTTTGACAAAACTTAGACGAGCCATGGTGAAAGGTTTGATGAAAATTTTGATTATGATGGTGGGATTTTATTGTTGTACTGGTAGAAGATGAAAGGTGAGTGTGAATTATTGACCGACTATAAAAGATATGGATAAGTAATTGAAGAGGCGGTCAAAAAGATCTTTTATTATAAAAACTATATCCTTAATTCGAGGAAAACATGAATAATTCACAAAAATACCCTTTAAAACAACGGTTATATTTTTAACCTGACAGACTCAACGGCTATGTAGCAGTACCTTTTTACTCTACCAGTACTAAAATTTGAACTACCAGTACCTTGTTTTTGAAATAAAACTTGGCAGTCTCTTTGAAATTTTAGAAAACATGCCTTATAGTTTTTAGCAAACTATCAGCTATCAACGGATTTGATAAGTCTTTACCAAGAGCCGTTTGCTTTGGACTAGTCAGCTCTTTAAGTTTTTAAAACTGGGTGAACTGATTACCTTATAGTTTTTAGCAAACTATCAGCTATCAACGGATTTGAGAAGTCTTTACCAAGAGCCGTTTGCTTTGGACTAGTCAGCTCTTTAAGTTTTTAAAACTGGGTGAACTGATTACCATTTCCACATCCTGATTTTGTTAGAAATCTTGAGTAACCTGAAATGGTTAGTTGTAAACCAAAAGAACAGAGTGCAAAGCACTTGTTTTATAGCATTGTTAACATTTAAACATCAAGATGAGCAAAAACAGAGCAAACTTTGAACTAGCAGTACCAATTATGTACTGACAGTACCTTATGACTAACTAGCAGTAGCATGTTTAGAGGCCAGAACTTGTTTATTTATATACAAAAACACATGTTTTTCAAAGATTTATCATACCAATACCTGCTACCAGGTATTTAAACCTACCTAAATCAAAAGCTTTGGTGAGAAGGTCTGCAAAATTCTTTTCAGAATCAATTTTGACAACTTGAATTAACCTTTTCTCATTGCAATCTCTTATGAAATGGTGTCTGATTTCAATGTGTTTTGTTTTTGAATGTTGAACTGGATTTTTAATGATACAAATAGTACTGCTATTGTCAATGTAAATAATAGTGTTAAGAAAATTGTACCCATAGTCAAGCAATTGATTTTGGATCCAAAGAACTTGGCCACAACAACTTGCACTTGCAACATATTCTGCTTCAGTTGTAGAGTTGGCCACCATTGTTTGCTTTTTGCATTGCCATGATATGAGTCTGCAGCCAAGAAATTGACATCCACCAGTTGTGGATTTTCTGTCTAGGGTTGCACCAGCATAGTCACTATCTGAATAAGCTACCAAATCAAAAGATGATTCCCTTGGATACCATAGACCCAACTTAGGCTGGCCCTTGAGGTATCTGAAGATCCTTTTGACTGTTGTGAGATGAGAAACTTTTGGATTGACTTGAAACCTTGCACATACACATACTGAGAACATGATATCTGGTCTTGATGATGTAAGGTACATCAGGGACCCAATCATTGATCTGTAGTTGTGCACATCAACATCTTCACCCTCAGCATCTTTGTGTAACCCCTTTTCTGGATCCATTGGTGTACTTGCAACCTTTGAATCTGCAAACCCAAATTTCCTTAGAATCTCTGCTACATACTTATCTTGGCTGATAAATATGCCTTCATTTGATTGTTTCACTTGCAGACCCAGAAAGAAAGTAAGTTCCCCCATGGAACTCATTTCAAACTTATTATGCATAAGTTTTTCAAATTCCACACACAACTCCTGATTTGTGGATCCAAAGATAATGTCATCAACATAAATCTGTACCAGCAAGATGTCTTTCTTGGTTCTTTTAATGAACAAAGTTGGATCAATCTTGCCTCTTTGAAATCCATTTTCCAGTAAATAGAAAGCCAATGTTTCATACCATGCTCTAGCATCTTGGTGAAGACCATAAAGAGCTTTGGTAACCTTGTACACCTTGTCTGGATATTCTGAATCAATGAAGCCTGGAGGTTGAGAAACATACACCTCTTTTTCAATAGTACCATATAAAAAGGCACTTTTGACATCCATTTGGTAGACAGTGAATCCCATGAAAGAAGCATAGGCCAAGAATAGCCTAATTGCTTCAATTCTTGCAACTGGAGCAAAAAATTCTTCATAATCCACTCCTTCTTCTTGAGTATACCCTTGGGCCACCAATCTGGCTTTGTTTTTTTTATCACTATTCCCTTTCATCTTTCTTTTTTCTGAAGACCCATTTGGTTCCAATTGCCCTGTAACCTTTGGGCAAATCAACCAGTACCCAAACCTTCTGAAGTTTGAACTGAATAAGCTCTTCTTGCATTGCTTCAACCCAGCTTGAATCATCTAAGGCTTTTGTAATGTTTTTGGGTTCTACTTGTGAGAGAAAGCATGAAAGCAGGCATATGTGGGCAACTTCATGGTTCTTTTCTTCATACACAGCTAGGACAAACCCATCTTTATCTGAAGATAAGGCTTGAGTTCTTGTTTTAACCCCAGAATCAATGCTGCCAATCACATTATCAATGGAGTGATCTTTGAGAATTCTTGTGTTGTGTGTTGTAGGAACATCATAGGAAATTGGAAGGTTTCCAATCCCTACATCTTCTGGTAAGGAATCATCTGATAGAACATTTAATGGTTCAGCAGGACCAATTTGTGAACTGGCAGTACCATCTGTTGAACTGGCAGTGCCATCTTGTGAATTGGCAGTACCATTTTCATTTTCAGAATTTTGTTGATTCCCTTGATCTTGAGTTCCATGATCATCTCCAACACCTTCATTTGTTGTATTTGAAGGTTCTTCATGACTTGAAGATGAATCCAAATCTTTCCAAATTGGCATCAATATGTAATCTTGATCCTCATTTGTTTCAACATTGTCTTCAAAACCTGCATTATCATTAGTATTTGTACCTGTGACAGGCACATAATTCATAGATTTTGAAAGCTTATCAATGTCAAAACACCAATCTAGTCCAATGCCTGCAACATTTGGCAGTTTCTCTTGAAACTCTATGTGCAGATTTTCTTCTACTAGCCTAGTGCATCTATTATACACCCTATAGGCTTTACTTTGCAAAGAATACCCTATCATGTAGCCTTCATCAGCCTTTCCTTCAAACTTTCCTAGATGATCTTTGGTATTGAGAATAGTGACATGACATCCAAAAGGTCTCATAAAACTTATAGATGGTGTTCTACCAAACAAAAGTTCATAGGGAGTCTTTCTATGAGGTTTAATCACAAGAACCCTGTTCTGTACATAACAAGCAGTACCTACAGCTTCAGCCCAAAATGAAATAGGTAACTTAGAGTCTACTAACATTGTTCTAGCAGCCTCTATAAGAGTTCTATTTTTCCTTTCTGCTACTCCATTTTGCTGTGGAGTTCTAGCTACACTATATTATCTTTTTATTCCTTTTTCTTTGCAAAATTCATCCATAACTCTATTCTTGAATTCTGTTCCATTGTCACATCTAATTAATTTTACTTTCTTATCTATTTGGTTTTCTATTCCTGTAATATAGGACTTAAGGATCTCACTTGTTTCATCCTTAGTTTTTAGAAAGAAAACCCAAAAAATCTGCTGTAATCATCAGTAACCACAAGACAATATTTTTTTACCATTTAAGCTATTTACAGAAGTAGGACCAAAGAGGTCCATATGAAGCATGTATAAAGCTTGAGTAATTGAGTTATGGGTCTTGGGCTTACAAGAAGCTCTATGTTGTTTGCCTTTTAGACAATCAACACAGGTTTGGTCATTTTGAAAAATCTTTTTGAGTAAACCTCTAACTAAATCATATTTTGCAATTGTATTGATTGTTTTAAAGTTTACATGACCAAGTCTTCTATGCCAAAGCATAGATTCATCCAATGAGGCTTTTGCTACTAGACAGGTTAAACTCTCTTTAGGAATAATGTTCTTTAAATCAACAATGTACATATTGTTCTTTCTAGGGATTTTAAAAAGAATCTGACTTTCATCAGGAATTTTAAAATTAGGAGAAAGTACAATGCATTCAGTGTCAGGAAAAAGAACATTGTTCTTTGTGTCACACATTTGTGAGACACTTAAGAGATTAAATTGTAGTTCTTTCACAAAGTACACATTTTCAAAATCTAATATACTGGTTTTAATTGTACCTTTACCAGTAATCTTTCCTTTGATTCCTCCCCCAAAGGTAACATATCCTCCATCAAATGATTTGATGTCTGTGAGGTAAGACATGTTGCCTGTCATGTGCCTTTAACATCCACTATCTACATATCCTTGATCTGCAATATCATTTGCATGTTCCTGCACATGTATACACATATTAGTTTCCTTGGAGTACCCAAGCCATGACTGACTTGGGTTTTCCTCGTGCATCAATGTAATCAAACCTTTTTAGGACTGTTGATGCACCATTTGATTGGAGTGGTCTCCAAATCCAACATGCTGAGGACTTAACAGCATTCTCATTTTTAACACATTTTGTGGTTTTTGGTCTAATAGTACCAAATTTGGCAGTACCATTTGGTCTAGCAGGACCATATGGCCTAGCAGGACCTTTTGGTTTTGGTCTCCAGTCTTGTGTTTTAACCACAAAATTCCTTTCAATATGACTTTTCACAACTTTTGGTGCATGTTTGAAAGTATTACTTGCACCCTTAGTAGTGAATTTTGGGTAAGCAGGCTCATTTGGTCTAACATTATGATTGACTTTTGGTGTGTTAGATTTCACAAAACCTTTTCTGGGGTTTGTTTTATTTGTTTTAGACCTTGATGTACTCCCAGAAACTCAATTGTTACAATAAGCATGAGTATGATTAAAACTACCACAGTAATAGCATGCTTTATTGTACAAAACAAAGTTATCACCAAGTTGATGTGACTTAAGATTGTTCCAATTTCTCTGACTACCTCTAGGTTTGCTATTACATTTAGCACAACATTCAACTGTTTTTAGAACAACTTTAGTCTTCGTGATACTTTCTACACTTTTAGGACTGGTTGGTCCTACTTTGTTTCCTTTCTTAGAAACAGTCTCTTTTCCATTTTCATCAGATGTCCAACCTTCATTAGATGTAACATCTGAGCTCTTATCAGTGAGCACCTTTTCTTTGGAGAGTGAAGTATCACTTGTACTCTCAAAAGGTTCACTATTTTCTACAGGTTTTACTTTTTCTAGTGGTTTATTTGTGAGTTCATGTAAACCTGATTCAGCAAGATCTAAACCTGGGGGACAGGGAATTCCTCTGTAAGGAGGTAGACATGTGTTATATCCAATCCCAGATTTGATTTTCTTGTTCATTTGATTTTCAACTATACTTTTAGTACATGCAGAAGCATTTTCTAATGTTGTAACAGTTAGTTGAATCAAACTCAGTTCTTAACAGATTTATTTCAGCATCTTTAAAGAATATGTCTCTATTAAGAATAGCTTTTGTGTCAGAAAATGTGAGTTCATTTTCTCTAAAGTGAATTATCTTTTTTTCAAGTTTGGCCATACCACATTTATGATTAACTAGGTCTTGATGAGTGTTTCTTTCTTCTACTTTCAGTTCATCATAAAGTTTTCTTAAGATTTCTAATTCTTTAAAAACTTCACAAGTAGCAGAACATTTAGTAATTTGTACCTCAGGATTGGAGAGAGCCATTAAAGCCATTTCATTTAAGGATGACTCTTCTTCACCCATAAAGCTCCAATCAAAACCCAGCCCATCAATAGCTACCATAGCTTTTGTTTCAGTGATGTCTACTTCTTTGCTCTTGTTCTCATTGTTTCCGCTGTTCTTGTTCTCAAAACCTCTTCCCTTATCACCCTGCTTCTTTGGTCTTCTACATTCTCTTAAGTAGTGACCCTTCATGTGGCAGTTGTCATACCCAGCAGGTTCATTGCCATTGATGACAATCTTCTTTCCAGTCCTCATCAAATATTTCTTAGCCCTCATGCTAAGAAGTAAAAGCTGCCATTTTATGTCCATTTCTTCAAGATCATCATCACTGATCTCTTGAAGATCTTCAAAGGTCAATGTGGAACCATTGTGTTGTGATGTTAGGAAAGCACAACCAATTGTTTCATCTAAAATGGTTTTGGTACTGCTGGAAGTACTGGCAGTACCAAAATTTGTGTTGGCAGTACCTTCTTCTCCACCATCTTTTTCTTCATCAACTTTCTTGGAGGTACCATGAGATGACATAAATGCCATATTTCCTGAGCTTGAACTAGTAGACTTCTTTGGTTCATGCTCTACTATTTTGAAGTTGCTGTAAAGATCATTGAGACTCATGGAATCAATATCTGGTTTGTTTTTCCAGACAATGACATGCATGGCCCATTCAGAGGGTAGACTTCTAAGGAATTTGGAGTTTAAGTCTTCTTGAGATATTATCACCTCACGAATGGCTAACTGACTAGAAAGCTTTTGTAGTCTATTGAACATGCTGTCCAATGACTCATTTGGTGTGGCTGAAAAGTTTTCAAACTGTTGTTTTAAAAGTGTTTTCTGAGTTTTCTTGGTGGCATCATTACCACCAAATCTAGCCACAATAGCTTGAAAAAGGGTTTTAGCACACTTGTACTTGTTAAAGATTAAAAGCTGGTCATTTAGAATAGACATGAGAAGCATACTCCTGGCTTTAAGATCATTTCTCTTTTGAATTATTTCTTCAGCGGTTATTGGATTTACTTGCACAGTTGTGACAAGTGCATCATTTACTGTGGAGGTGGTGGTTACTGGTTTAAATGAGTTTCCTTCTTCAATAATCTCCCAAAGTGCATAGTCTTGCACTTGGAAGTATTGTTCAACCCTCAGTCTCCACATCTCAAACTCATTCTGTTTGAGTAATGGAAGTTTTGCAGCCACATTGGTTTGAATGTGCTTAACATCCATTTTTGCTTTGTTCTTTTAAGTCGTAAATATCAGCCTTGCTCTGATACTACTTGTGGAAGGATTTGTGTGCAAACACTTGGGATGTTAATCTTAGTAATGTGTTTGGGATATTTATGAATGAATGTGATTTAGCACGCGGAATTTACTAAAACACACTAAAGGAACAAAGGTGGTGAATAAGTAAACGAGAATGAACACAACATGAATAACACAAAACGATTCAATATTATTGATGAAATAATATGGGTGATCTAAACTATCACCAGGATTACAAGTGTAACCTTGAATTTTTGATACGTGAAAGGTTTTAAAGATGGAAGTTATGCTTGAAAAACTATGGGAAGGTTATGGGAAAAGATATCTAAGAAGGTGACTTAAGGGTTCCTTTTATAGTATAAGGAGCCCTTATTACAAGTTGTCAAGTTGCTTAATATAATATATTAGAGACTTATCTTATCATAATATTACACCTTTCAAGGTAAAACACTCCATTTTATCTACTGAGACTTCTGTACTACTTCTACTTAACGTATAACTTTGTACAAAGACTAATAATACAACTAAATATCTCTAAATAAAATATAACAACTTGTCGTGAATACTGGCAGGACCTTCTTTAACTAGCAGTACCTTCTTACCCAGAAGGTACTGTTAGTATATCTTCAACATCAGCAAAACTGAAGAGGCAGGCTTAACTATCAACTAGCAGGCTCTTTTGGCAGACTCTTTAACTTGTGCATTTTATTCCCAACAGTGTCTTCTACTTCAGAACCGATTATTCATCCCAGTGACAGAGGAGAAGATAAAGATGAAGAAGGGAATACTATTATGATGGAAGCACCAACCTTTGAGGAGAAAGTTGCAGAGCATGAGAACATTACCACTGATTAGGAATTTGATCCATTCATCACTCCTGAGTATCTTGCACAAGAAGAGGAACGTAGAAGAAAAGAAAGTGAAGATAAAGAAGAGAATGATCAAGAATAACCATTCGACACTATTATATTTCTTCAATCACCTTCACACTCTCTCCTACATCTCTCGTCATCCTCAAAGAAAACACCTCCAGAGAAACCTCCACTACACAAAGGCTCACCTCCAAAGGATCCTACTCCTCCAGAATCATCATCAGAACATTCATCTCCTCCACCATCTGAAACCGCATCAAAACAACAATCAATCAATGAACCCGCAAATCCAGTGGACCTTCAGGAGCAAGTGAAAAGTTTAACTACCATGGTGACAAATCTGGAAAAATAAGTTGAAGATTTTCAGGAGGCAAAGTGATGAGGCAAAAAATGATCCGTTTTTAGGGGGTCATTTAAGCCCATAATTGAATTGATTTGATCAAATATTGCCCTAAATCGTTCCTTTTGTGATTTTAGGTACTTTTGGAGTGAATTCTGGAAAAGGAAGCATTTTGGACGTTTTTGAGCATAAAAGTGAAGAAAACGGCAAAGTCTTAATTTTCCTTGCTGGGAACAGTACCTGACGGCGTCAGCAAATCCTACATGACGGCGTCAAGAGGAAAAACAAGAGGTAAAGAGGATAGAGTCCATGACGGTCCAGAAGGTTTTTGCACTAGGGCATGACGGCGTTACCATAGGCCGTCATGACCCCATTACTCTTGATGGCCCAGAAGAAAAATACTCTTGACGACGTCAGATCTGGATCTAGGCAATTCAATTTTATTATGGGCGGCGGGTTGACGGCCTCAGAATTTTCTTCTTGACGCCATCACCTTGGAAAATCTATATATACTTTTGTAATTTTCATTCATTAGAAGAGGACAATTTTAGGGACGACTTGAATAAACCTTAGCACGATTTTAACAGTATTTTCAAGGGTTTTCACCCGTTGAATCCTTTCATATTTAATTAAGATAAGTATCCTTTCTATTCATTCAATATGTCTATGTGTTGTTTGAATATATCTTACGCTTTTCTTGATTTTAATATGCTAGGCTAGATCTCTTGTGTGTTTGCTTAGATGTAGTGAAACCTAGATGTTGATTATGGGTTGATTGCTTGTTTATAGTTGTTAGGGATGAATGATTTCGATGTTAGGCTTAAGAAAACTGGCAGACTTCTATAGTGTAACTTGCTTGAACGTCTTAAGAAGCATGAACCAATGCGTACTAGGTTTTTATGGTTGTATTTAATGCATGAGCGAATTCTAATGATCCCATGTTAGGAGCTTCTTGCAGGCTCGACATAGGAGTGAAGTAGGAGCTTATAGAGTTGGGGAAGTACGTACGCCACCCCACGATTGGTATTAAGGAATATAACCCGTCATCCACGCAACTATAACAAACTATCAACCTGTAAAAGATATCTAGGGAGTAATGAAATCTAAGTAAACACAATTTTCCCATTTATTGTTCACACCACTAGTTTAATTAGCTTTATTTACATTTTTGTTATTTTATTTTGATTGTATATTTAGTTATTGGGTTAGTTGACTAGCAACTAATTCCGCCCACTCCTCTAAAACCCGAGATTTTACTTGCTTTTATAAAAATATAAAAATACAAAAAAGAATCATCCCTCACCTCTAGACATAGTTTTTAGGCTTTCTAATCCAAGCGACATTATTCCTGAGTTGAACGATCAATCCCCCGGTACTTGTCACTATACTGTACTACAACGATCAGGTACACTGCCTGGTGGGGGTTGTAAGCTTCTCGAGATCCCTCAAGAGGTAAAGCCTGGTGCAATTCCCATGCATCAAGTTTTTGGCGCTGCTGTCGGGGAATAGTTATTGTCTAGGTTATGATTTCTTTTTATTAGGTCTACTTGCTAGATTCCTCTCTAGTAAGATTTTATTTTTATTTTTAGGTTTTCTTTAGTCTATATTATTTCTTCGTGCCTTTGTTCGTAATCTTTACCATTCGACATCATGGAAGGTGGTAATATCTTTGAAACCATCAACCCACCACAACAAGACCACCTACAAAACCCACCACTAGCAAACCAACCTCTTAGGCCCCGAACCCTAGGAGAGTATTCCTGACCTAGCCACCAAGGCTATCGAAACACTATTGAGCTCACCCAAGGAGCTAATGTGTCTCCCTTGCGATCCGACACCATCCGGTTGGTGCAAAGTGGATGTGCATTCCATGGACTTCGTTCTGAAGATCCTAATCAACATCTCAAGGACTTCCTTAAAATTGTAGATTCTATAGACCTTGATGTTACAACTAGAGAGTCGACCCAATTACACCTATTCCAATTCTCTCTACGTGATCAAGCTAGTTAATGGCTTGAACGTTTACCCGCGGGATCCATCACCTCATGGGATGATCTCACCACTCGTTTCCTTACTCAATTTTCCCCACCGGGGAGAACTACGAAGCTTAGAAATGATATCTTGATGTTCCAACAATGTCAAGGTGAAACTCTATATGAAGCATGGACTCGTTTCAAGGACTTACTCTAAAAAGTCCCTCATCATGGCATAGATCTTTGGCTCCAAGTCCAAATCTTCTATGACCATATCGATCTCTCCACAAGGCGAACCATTGACCAATCGGCCGGTGGCAAGCTATGTGATCTAAGTGCGAAAGAATCATGGGAACTCATAGAAGATCTTGCTCTCTATGACAACGAAAGTTGGAATGATCCCCGTGATTTGAACAAAATGGTCAAGGCAATATCTTTGACTTCGAACAATTCTAGCACTCCCGACCGTAGGATCATGGAACTTAAGGACCAATTCAAGTTTCTCATGAAATCTTACAAAGCTCCTAAGCCTTCAAGCCAAGTGAACAAAATCACTTCTTCATGCAAATTATGTGGTGGTCCCCATGACACTCGTGATTGCGTGGAACTTTCTGGAACAGCTTTTGCGGACTACGCATCTTCGCGTACCGACGAAGCGGGAGATAAGTGGTACACTTTCAAACCTGAGCCAAACCCTTACGGTGATTCCTACAACCCTTCTTGGAAAAATCACCCGAACCTTAGGTGGAAACAAAACCAAAACAATTCTTCCAATCCGCCTAATCGTTACCAACCAAATGGTCCACCCTCCAATCGTACTTTCAACAACAATCCTTCTAATAACTATGGTAGTACCAACAATCTTGAAGGATTGATGTCCAAGTTTATGGCATCTCAAGAAGCTCGCATAGTTAAGTTTGAAACCGAATTCAATCAACAACAAACGGAGATGACCAATAAGATTGACAACTTGTTGAAAGCCCTCAACAACCAAGCGTTAACTACACCCAGGAAGGACACTAGGGACCCCAATAGCAGAATCCAAATTAAGGACCCCTCGTCATCCAAACACGTCCACTTTGTCAATGTTGTCACCATTAAGCCAATAGATAAGGATATAGAAGAAAGTGACAAGGATGAAGTTGGGGTAGAAACCGAGACTAGGGATGAAATTAAGGTAGTTGAGGTTAATAAAGGAGAAACGTTAGAGGTAGTAGAAAACGTAGAAAAGTACTTTGATAAGTTGCCCACCAAGGAAGAACGGGAATATCACAAGGATTTATTCAATGATCCCGAGAAACCGTATATCCTTGGTTCACCCCTTATTAAAGTAGGTGATCCCTCTAACATCAACATACCATGCAACATTGGGCATATGCATGTATGGAAAGCTTATATCGATCCTAGGTCTCCTATAAACATCATGACTAGGACCTATTATAATTGGGTAATGAAGAAACAACTTGGTTATAGGATGATGCCCAATAAGAATTTGATAAGTAATTTTGTAGGAAGAGTGAAAGGATTGCATGTGATTATTGGAAACTTCACTTATGAGACCGACTTTGTGATAGTGGAGGATACTCGTCCAGTGATAGATGACTGCCTAAGTCAAGTAGTGTTCGGAAAACCGTTCGTTGAGGCCTCTAAGATGAGTTATGATCCGACTCTAGGAATAGTTAGATTCAAGGAAGAGAATGATGAGATTGCTTACCAAATGCCCTATAAGATTGAACAATACCGCCTCCTATCGAACATAGAAAAGGAACATAAACAAGCGGTCTACTATAGGAATGATGAGGATAGATGTAGAAGAGTAGAGTATGTTATGAGTAGAATACTTGGTTTCTACAAAGAATGCTTGTAACTAGGTCTAGAATACAAAACTAATATAGGAGATGACCTAGAAAGTGAGACCAAGGATGAGGTCACGTAATTGCCCATGACCTTGAGTCTAGCTACAAGACTCGTAAATAAAGAAAAGCGCTTCTTGGGAGGCAACCCATGCTTTGTGTGATTTTTAATTGTTTGATTGTTATTTGTTTTCATATGCATGTTTTATTTTTATTGTTGGTAGATCATGTTTCAAAACTAAAATGGTGAAAATACTTTATTTTGTCGTTTGACTTAGTCTTAACTTCATCCAAAGGTATTTCACAAAAGATAAGTGTAAGGGGAAACCCCAAATATGTTTTTAAGAAACAAAGTTGATCATGATTATCCACAATACTAAATGGACATGTGTATTCGTATTTGTTAGAGTCAAATGCTTGTATCGAGTTATAATGACGTTTTGCAGGATTTTCCAGGAAGTAGGACATAAGTTTTCTAGAAATTTTCTGGAAACTTAACATAAGAATTTTTGCAGATCACTTCTGACGGCGTCATGTGAAAAATTCTGAAAATTTTGCTAGTTTTGTTTTCTAACGGAGTCTTAAAGTTTTTGTTAATTCTTTAGTTTTATAAACTCCAGGAAATCTGAAAACATTTATTCCACAAGCATTATATCTTACATTGCTTTCTAGGATTTGTTAGCATATATAGATTGCCGCCGATTTTACGCGAGGTTGCCTTGTTTGTTTTCTCATGTTTAACAGGTTATGTATGACAAGAAGATGATTTATATTCTAGAAGGGAAGCTTTGATTGTTCATTTTTTTGGAGGAAGATCTAACCTAGTTACCACACTATCCACACCAAGCGAATCAGGGGAGTATTTAATTTCATTCTTTTACCTATTTCACTTTTACATTCTTTAATTGAACATTGGGGACAATGTTCATCCTAAGTGTAAGGGGAGGGTAAATGATGATACCTTATATGATACACTTTCACTTGAGTTTGTTTGTTTGATGGTAGGTGTGTAATAAAACTATGAGAAATACTTGTTAGTTTAATTTTAGCACCAAATTTAAAATTTTTTTTACAACATTTAGGAGTGAAACTTTAGCCTTAGCAAGCGTCTCATGGATAGGAGTAGTATGACTACCACAAAACCGTACTATTCAGAAAAATTTTCCACCCAAATATGTGAGGTTCGCCTTTAGATTTGATAGGAAAAGCATTTACTTTTAGTGCTTATGAGTGTACCGGTAGCATTTAGATTCTAGAACTTGCGTTAGTGATGCATCCCGAGACCGCTAGTGAGACTACATTCGTGTAGTAGGATTTACTACATGATAAGACGCATTAGGATCACCCTTGTGTTAAACCCGTATCATAATCACTTGACCATTTAAGTCATATTACTTGGCTAGTTAAGTCAACTAATTTTTCCCACACCTTAGCGTTGTACTCATTTTTAGTACACGAAACCCCTAGTACACCCCTCCGAGCCTATCTTTTTGTTTCTAACTTTAAGCATCTTACTTAAAGGAAGACTTTGTTACAACCCACTTAAATGTACACCCAAATAGCCTTAGCCTTCCATGTATGCACTCATCTTTAGTGCGTTATTGTTATATGTTTAAACCCTTAGTTAATTATCTAATTGATTACATGGTTGCTAAGTCGAGTCATATCCTTGTACATATTGTTTTGGGACGATTGGGACTCATGGGTAAAGTACTTGTGTTATGGAGTAATGGGGAAAAACATCATATTATTACCCCCATATGTGCGTTAATCTTAAAAGTACTCCAAGTGTTTTGATTATCTTAATTCGAGTCATTAGATTAGTTTATTGTAAAGTATGTAAAAATTCAATTGTAAAGGGAATGTTCATTCCCTATGATGTATTATTTTAGATGGTAGGGTAAGAGTGTATGCAAAAAAAAAAAAAAAAAAAAAAAAAGAAAAAAAAATCGAAAAATTAAGAAAAAGAAAAAAAAAATAGAAAAAGAAAAGAGAAAAAAACATACGGACTACCATCCCGTTTCATTCTATGTTTATTTTATGTTTTTTGTTATTTTTGATTTATTAGCTTAAGTCGAGTCTAGTCTTGGCTTAGCAACGCAATATTGTACATGTAATTAACCAAGATGATTAACTCGCCACCAGTAAAGATTGCCTATATCCAACAAAACCGTGTATTCCATATCCCTACACCTAACGTTATAACCCTTTAAAAGACCTCTTTGATAGTTTATCTTAGGTGCGTACGCCATGTGGTGGAGGTTTGATCCTTTCCCAAGCCTATGGTAATCTATTTTGCTATGACAGGTAGTGAGAGATGTTTTCCATTTCCATATTGAGATATATACTTTATTACACCCGAGAGATGTGAGTATCTAAACACTATTTGTGAGGTGCCAGTATATGACCTCCGTGCTTGTCTTTGGTCTTTAGTGGAACGATTATTTGTTGTAATTACTTTTATATTAGTGTTAAATGACCCCTAACCTGTATTTTGATTAGAATAAAAACACATTTGCTTGAGGACAAGCAAATCTCAAGTGTAAGGGTATATGATGAGGCGAAAAATGATCCATTTTTAGGGGGTCATTTAAGACCGGAATTGAATTTATTTGATCAAATATTGCCCTAAATCGTTCCTTTTGTGATTTTAGGTACTTTTGGTGTGAATTCTGGAAAAGGAAGCATTTTGGACGTTTTTGGAACATAAAAGTGAAGAAAACGGCAAAGTCTTAATTTTCCTTGCTGGGAACAGTACCTGACGGCGTCAGCAAATCCTACATGACGGCGTCAAGAGGAAAAACAAGAGGTGAAGAGGATAGAGTCCATGATGGTCCAGAAGGTTTTTGCACTAGGGCATGATGGCTTCACCATAGGCCGTCATGACCCCATTACTCTTGACGGCCCAGAAGAAAAATACTCTTGACGGCGTCAGATCTGGATCTAGGCAATCTGATTTTATTATGGACGGCGGGTTGACGGCGTCAGAATTTTCTTCTTGACGCCGTCACCTTGTAAAATCTATATATACTTTTGTAATTTTCATTCATTAGAAGAGGACAATCTTAGGGATGACTTGAATAAACCCTAGCACGATTTTAACAGTACTTTCAAGGGTTTTCACCCCTTGAATCCTTTCATGTTCAATTAAGATAAGTATCCTTTCAATTCATTCAATATGTCTATGTGTTGTTTGAATATATCTTACGCTTGTCTTGATTTTAACATGCTAGGCTAGATCTCTTGTGTGTTTGCTTAGATGTAGTGAAACCTAGATGTTGATTATGGGTTGATTGCTTGTTTATAGTTGTTACGGATGAATGATTTCGATGTTAGGCTTAAGAAAACTGGCAGACTTCCATAGTGTAACTTGCTTGAACGTCTTAAGAAGCATGAACCAATGCGTACTAGGTTTTTATGGTTGTATTTAATGCATGAGCGAATTCTAACGATCCCATGTTAGGAGCTTCTTGCAGGCTCGACATAGGAGTGAAGTAGGAGCTTATAGAGTTAGGGAAGTACGTACGCCACCCCACGATTGGTATTAAGGAATATAACCCATCATCCACGCAACTATAACAAACTATCAACCTGTAAAAGATATCTAGGGAGTAATGAAATCTAAGTAAACACAATTTTCCCATTTATTGTTCACACCACTAGTTTAATTAGCTTTATTTACATTTTTGTTATTTTATTTTGATTGCATCTTTAGTTATTGGGTTAGTTGACTAGCAACTAATTCTGCCCACTCCTTTAAAACCCGAGATTTTACTTGCTTTTATAAAAATATAAAAATACAAAAAAGAATCATCCCTCACCTCTAGACCTAGTTTTTAGGCCTTCTAATCCTAGCGACACTATTCCTGAGTTGAACGATCAATCCCCCAGTACTTGTCTCTATACTATACTACAACGATCAGGTACACTGCCTGGTAGGGGTTGTAAGCTTCTCAAGATCCCTCGAGAGGTAAAGCCTTGTGCGATTCTCACGCATCACAAAGCAACAGATTGATAAGTTCATGTAAGCGGACTTGGAAGGAATAATCAAGACTTTCACCAACGATTATCTAATAGATAATCTTGTTGAAATTGTCACCCCTCAAGTGCCAAGTCTTGTAGAACCAATCAAAGACAACTTGGAGCACAGGATTAGAAGTGTCGTGATAAAGATGCTGTCAACTACACCATTAACTATTCATCCTGCAAAAGCTTCAACGATAACTCCAACCATTCCAGAACCATCAGTCGAAGACCTGCTTCCTCAACTCTACGACAATGTTGCTTACAAGACTATTTTGACACCTGAAGAAACAACACTCATTGATGCCATTGCAGCTAATTTGTCAAAAGAGTCTTGCAAAGAAGCTGTTGGGTCCTTGAAAAGGCCCAGAAAAGATGATGATCCTGATCCTAATTCAAAAGGAAAGAAACACAAGTCTGCAACTGGTCCATCATCTTCACAGAAACCACAAAAGGCTTCAACACCTCCTGCAAAACTGCAACATACTTCAGCTTCTAGGTTAGGTCCTATAGACGAGGAAGAACCTTTCATGCACCATGTAGAAGATTATCAGGGACAACCCGATACAGACTCTCGTGCATCTCCAATCCCCGACTCTAGACCTGGACCATCATCAACCACTCAAGCTCAAGACAAGGATAAAACTTCAAAGTCCAAGAAGTCTAAGAAAGAAAAACATTACTCATGGATTGACAATGATGACACACCAGAAGGTGATTGGTTGACTGAATTCGTCAAGGCTCAACCCCCTCTCGAAGATGAAAAACCACTTCATAGAAATACACTACAATACACTCAAAGTATAATGGCTGGTCTTCAGATTGAAACACTAACAAAGGCTGAGTTAAGGAGAATCAATCGGGATGCACTTGATTTTCTCAAGTCTAGGTCTGGAAACAAGATGGAACTCGAATTTCACATGCAGAATATCGCTAGTGCAATGTCAGGCAAGTTTGACTGGCTAACTCCGGAGGCGAATTTCGACATCCACTCAGGAAAACCCGACAAGCCTTACTTCACCGACTGGACCAAACCATTACCGTTGCAAGGATTCCCAGAAAAACCTAAGATACCTTATCGTTTCTTCTTAAACAAAGATCTTCAAAACCTCCAACTCACTCAAGATAATTCTAAAGATAAATATACTTCCTCCTTGATGATCTCAGTCCTCGCTGCTAGGTATGATATACCTGCAATTGAAGAGTTGACTCCTATATTCAGCAACTCCATTGTAGCCTACGACTGAGATGCTCTACTAGGGATTCAGCATTGGCCTGAACGTCGTCGACTCGGGTACACTCACATATTAGATATTAAGTCAATAGAGAATGTGAAGCAAAAACCAAAAATCATTGCCATCTTGGAAATTCATGAGTCGAAAAGGTTCAACTACACTTTCATGAGCAAGATTTTCGTCAAAAGACAAGATGAGAAGAAGTACAAATTCTCAGAAGCTGATTTTCTCGACCTTTATCTAAATGACAATGAAGACATGTATCTAGAAAAGTTTCAAGGAAGAATGCGCGGATTCTAAAATGAAACACAATACAACTTCATTTCATCTCTACTCCTCTTCATCAGACGACTGATAGTTCAAGAAAGAGTGGAAGACCTTCAGCTTGGAGTTGAAAGTTATCAACAAAAGATCAATTTGACTAAACCTCAACTCTCAATTCAAGGAATTAAACAGATGTCACAGTACATGCTTATCCAAAAACCGTCATTTGGATTCACCTACCTCAACAACAAGAAGACACTCAGTTTCATGAGGTTCGATGAGATACATAAGTTCTGTGATGCCACGCTCAAAACAGTTCGCGATGGTTTAGTTAAAAGGTTGCAAGATGATAAGAGGAAGATTGCTAAAGGTGAATCTCCTAGGTGGAAATCCAGCTCCAGAAGACAAGTCCAAAACTTTGTCCGAATAATTGAAGAAAGGTTATTTTGTCGAGAATAGATCAGACGATTGGAAAGCAACATTGGTGTCAGACCATCATTCCCCGTCAGAATCTTCTAAAGACCTAATCCTCAGTTCACAAACTTTGATGCTCCAATTGTTGATGATTCGTAAGCTGGGTTACACAGGTACTAACATTTCCATTACAATTATTTCATTGATTGTTTTGTGATCATAATGGCTTGTGCACACATATCAGTGTACAACTCGTTCTTGTAAATTAAAGGACCCTGAGGTACGCATCAGTGCCTCAATCCTAATATAAGGAGCGAAGGCTTCTTACTTTTGAGTTGGATTAATCAAACACTTTCGGATTTTCATAATTCTGCTCAAAAGACAAATATTTCACCTCAATAAGTATTCACTTGTTGAGGGGGAGCACTTGAAAACTCATCGTTCTAGAAATCAAAGTTCTTGTTGATATCTCCCCATAAGGCTCAAAAAGCATATTTTAATCAAAAGTTTATCAAAAACAACATTTTGTATGACATTTTTGAGGGGGAGAAAAGTGAAAGTGATTAAAATATGAATGTTCAAAGTTGAATCTCATGTAAGCTAGACTCAGAATTAACCCAAGAATTGACAAAACAAAAGTTAGTAATCTCGAAAAGACTTATCCTTGACGGGTAATGACATCAAGTTAGTTACTAGAGCTAGTTGTCACCTAAAAGCTGACAATGAAACTCTCTAACTAGCCACGTAAGAGTGTCTCGAAAAGGATTTGTCTAAGTAGAAATGTACCGTTTCGAGTAACTTTCTATGGACTCGACCAGGCCGGGTAATAACTTCAATCTAGTCTAACTAGTGATGTAAGCGTGTCTCGAATCGGTCTTGTTCCCTGAAACTGGATCAATTCAAAAAGTGCTTGCTCCTCCTGCATGTGCAAATTTATTAATTACACATGAGCACATGTGAAGGGGGAGCCCTTCAAATGAAAACACAAAACTCTCAAAGTATTAAAACCAAAATGTTTGATAATCACAAACACTTTGAGAGATTTTCAATAAAAGGTTTCATGGAAATTATAGGATATTCATGGTGTTATAAGGTGACTAAGATAGGAAAAACCAACCTATGATCCACTAGAACCGGAGGGATCTACCCAAGGACATCACCAATAGTTAGAATTAGAAGTCCTTAGGTATGATTTGAAAAAAAGGAGAAAAGAATGAAAGGAGAACGAAGGGGTTGAAGAATTAAAAAGAAATGTAAAGAAAAGGGTGAAAAGAAATAGCCCTGCATATGTTCAACCTTAGGGAAGACACCGGGTACAATTCGTATGCTACTAGTTGTTGCTAAGGCAACATCGGTATTGAAGATAAAGACGTCATGGACCTAGTGACGCACTACACTTAACCTTCTAAGCCACTCAAGTTCTCTTAAAAGAGCTTGTTTCATTCTCACGGGGAACCGGTGTAATCTATCAACTTGTCTCTTAGAGATGGTTGATATTGAAGCAGGAGACCCCTCCCTAGTCTCCGCATAGGAAACCTAAGTGTGCACTCATCGAGTCTAGAGCCATGAGATACATCAAAGATCTCTTAGAAATACTTAGTATTTCTACAACTGGTGTTTTGTCACAACTCACCATTTCAGATCATTTCCAAACTTCGACAATTTACTATTCATAAATCACTATTCATCAAAACACTATTCATCAATTTACTATTCATCATTTTTGAGATCAGTTTGATATTCTGAGAAGTGTTCAAAAATTTTACTATTCACCAAACACTATTCATTCCCGGAAAGAAAACACTATTCACGTGTATTACTTATTTCATCGTAAATTTAGTTTACGGGTATTTAAATTCGCCTAACCGTATTGGTTCAGGTGCGAATCCATACATTATCATTAGGGACATTTCATACGGACTAGAAATAGTCTACATATCATCATAATAGCATTTGCATATTATACCGCTCGTAGAATATTCAAATTAATATTTTTGGTATATTTAACGTTTTACGTATATTTATTTTAATTAAACGTTAACACGCGATTAATAAATATAACCAACATATCTAAAAATCCCCACAATGGTTCTGATATATTTTTAAACTCCTTACAGCATCATAAAAATTATAAAATTCATTTACCCGGTATTTTGGGAATTTATTTAATTTATAACGTAAGTTTAATATAATTACGACGGTTTTCGTGAAAACTAAACGATAATTATCCAAACGCTCAATTTTTGTACCCAACATATTTTTAACATTTTTATGACTTTATTAGTCCCGGTTAACTTCGTTAAAATTTATTTTTCGCAAACCCGGCACCCGATTATAACTTAAAAAACTAACTAAAACTACCTAAATTAAACAACTAATACTTACATAACTCTCCACTACCAATCTTAATTAAATCAAAACTTGTTTTCCCCCTTTTTCTTCCTTTGAAAAACCGGCCACAACCCCCCCCCCCCCCCCCTTAACCCTTGGAGTTGATTGTCTTTAACTTATCTCAAATTTCACTAGAAAATATCTAAGACTACAAACACCTTTTACACTTATACATTTTATATCAAAAATCAAAAAGGCATTCTCTCTTTTTCCTCTCAAAACCCACGGCCAAACACAAACACAAGCAAGAACCATCAATTTTTCCAAGATCAAGCTCTTTTCTAGTTCATTTGATTATCCTTGTTAGGGTTTTGCAATATAAACTCAAGGATCCATAGGTTTTCATCATCCAAGCTTCATAATCATTCAAAGTAAGTTTACAAAATTTATTTTCATCATTTCTTCAAGTTATCTTTATGATCATGTGATTTCTATACATGATTTCATGCATATGTTAGCTTATACCACTCATTATATATACTTATATCTTTGAAACCCTAGAAATGGAAACCCTTGTTAGATCTTGTTGCTGTCGGAATATGTGAATCATAACAATAGTATAAACACATAAACATCAAAGAGTACGCAGCGGAATAGATCAAATACAAATAATAAATTAACCGAATATAAATGGATGCGTACCTCTTTGTGATTTCTAGCAAGAACAAGAAACCAATGGAACAAGAACTATAAACCCTAATTGGGTTTAATGGTGGATCGACTAGGGTTAGTCGAATAGGGCAAATCACCTTGTTAGCAAAAGTATGCCAACACTTCGTTCTTGAACACACGTATTAGTAGCGTTTCAATAAGAAAAGCTAGGTTCTTAATTCACAAGCAATCCAAACATAATGTTTAGAAGATCGCGTAGGAACCCTAGAAGGGTGTAGTTGATCAACTAAACAAGAATGGTTTGAGCTTAGAAATCTAGTAGGAACCCTATAAGGGTGTAGTTCGATTTCTAACTCAAGAGGAGAAAGAGAAGGAGATTTGGTTTGCAAGTGAACCAAGGGATGAATGAATGAATGAGAGGAGGTCTCATTATATAGCATTCAAGAAACTTGGAGCAAAAGCCAACCCCTAACCCTAAGGAGAGGGTGGCCGGCCATGGGCCACAAAGCCCAACCCGAACCGAACTTTCACTCTTTTCAAATCAAGTCCTTCATGTTTCATCCAACGGTCGTTAGGTACCATTAAATGCTCATTTCGTGAATTTAATAATTATTCATCACTAAAACAATAATTATTAATTAATTGAAACTCATACGTAAAGTGTGCAATCCTGAAGTCTCGAGTTCGAGTCCGGTCATGATATATTAATTTATCATCCGTCAAACTAACAGCTCCCACTCGGATATAGATTAATGTAACAATGACAATGGTTAGTCTAGCATAACACGCCAATGTCCCCAGAACGATCTCGAGTATGGTTTCCTGGAAAAAACCACCTTTGATGATTCATCATCATACTTATCCTTTTGATTCTAATACTATGTTAATATGGATATGGATTGAAGTTATTCCATAATTAACTAGTGTTTCTCGTTATTTATGATTAAGCAAGATTACCAACTCTTCTGAACGTATTCCAGATAGGCCTTGGGCATGGCCATGCAAACATCTTGTTAATCCTACGAGCGGCCAAACAGTATTATACTTCAAAACAAATTTGAAGGAACCAAATCCTGTATTGACTACAAGCATAACCTATGAACTTCGCATCACCTCTGAAAATAATCCTTATAACTACCAGTTACGGATAGCGTTAGATTATCTCACAGAAAATGAGCTACATCCACAGTAGTTACCTGGTATCTCAAGTCTGAGGATAAATATTCATGATTTACTATAATGACAACATCCATAAGTACAATCATGCATTGGGATTTTGTCCTATATTCAATTTTTTCAATCATTGAATATCATGTGAATTTGGCATGTCTACGCACCAATATAATTTATATATATTATACCAAATCTCACATTTATCTTAGTTCAATGATACTCCCATATCATTAATTGACAACGGACAATTTAGAATAACTTAAGTTATTCATGGATTAAACATGCAAATATAGGATACAATATTTATGAATAGAAATAAACATAACACAATACTTAATTTCACTCGAATAATTATTGTTTACAATCCTTTATCCAAATACTAAATAGATCAATGCATGAAAATTCTCGTTAATGAATTTTGTCTCAAGTAATACCAATCATACTTGTTGACAATTATGCCTCAAGTAATCATACTTGTTGACAAGGCATTATTCAACTAACTTTGATCTATCAGAATTTTGAGAATACTTATTTCAATAATGAAATTCTTTGTATATGTGCATTCAAATAATTTGATATAACCACATAATACATCATAAAATGTGTATGACATCCTCAACATACAATTTATGATAATTAAACTTCCAAACCTTTAAAGTTTAAAGTATTCTTATTCTTTAACGTATAATGCAACTATGTTTTTCGTTAAGCATAACTAGTACACATGGCTATTAGCAAGGATTAAATCCTTCCATGACTAGTATTGAGTGTCATCTCAATTTTATTAGCATAATTGTATGCAAACAACAATATGCTCTTTTCCGTAAACTTCAATGTGTAATGTTTTATTCCTTCCAAACTTTCAAGTTTGTTGGCTATGACAATTTTACAAATTGTTCATTTATAGAATCTAGAAATTGTTCCAGGCTGAGGATGTGATTCTATATCCAAATATATTCCTTTAGAATATTCATTACACAACTTATCTAATATCTTTCATTAGATATCAATGTTGTCAAATCATCTTTTATCAAAGCATGATATAACAACAACATGATGTACATGAAAAATTCTCGTGTCCAACTTAATTTCATTCATGTACTACATATCCATTTAAACTTTCTAAATGATATATCATGTTCTATTAGATTCATTTACCGCACATGTTTACATCAATAAACATATATTCAAGGTTGTACTTATTAAATCTTTCAAGTAAAGTTTCATTCCAAGTTATGACTTACCATTTAACTTATATAGAATGTTACTTCCTATATGTTATACAACATATATGATTTAAATAAGTAAACATAATACTCCCACTAGCTTTCAGAATTACTTAGGAGTTATCTTATTTTAAATTATAAATCAAAACATAGATTTAATATTTAAACATAAGATTTATCTCCTTGATGCATGCATCCATCCATACTTGGATTCTTGCATTTTGTATACTTTCAAAGATTAAATGAATTCATAAAACTCTTAATTACTCATCGTCCTCGCTTAAGTAATTATATAAGAAAGAGGTTTTATAATCCATTGTCAAATTTCATATTCATAAAAATGAATATGACAACTACCATCTTTGTATTTTAATGTGCTTAGGAAAGAGTATTCAATCATAGTTAATTACTTAAGTATGATTAATAATCTTGTCATAAGACATACATTAAAATATGTATACAATTTTGTCCATATGATTCTTTATGCAAAGATTTAAACCTCTAGGGTTTTTCTTCTCTTGCAGAGACTTATCTTCATTAAGATAAACCAAGTTTTCAAAGTTGATTTATCTTTATGGACAGCATCTTAACATTCATAGTATGAGCAATTTACCATAATTAGTAAATGTGTCATTATGATTAACAGGCTTACTTTGATCCTGTAATTCATAATTCTCAGCATATTAATTAACTATCTGAGACATCCCTACGGATCTATGAATGAGAGTTTCATCATGTTGAGATTTAACCTTTACATTACAAACCTCATCATGATTTTCACTAGTGTGGTTTTAGAAGATTATATATTTTGTAATTTTGATCTTTCAAGATCTAAACAAAACTCCCACTTGCCTTTTGTATTTTATGAATAATTTAGCAAGATGAGCAACACTAAATCATTATCATTTGTGATATTACAAAAATATTTTACAGTTCCTGACTCTTGTTTGTTAAAACTACTTATTAACAAAATCAGAACTTCATTTTAAGACTTTAATGTGATTTATCACATTCCATAATGTCTTATTTAATCTTCTAGGTTGGAGTCTTATTGAGTATATTCAATTCATACTCAATTTTCTAACCTTGATAACTTTTGGAAGAAAAGAAGTCATATTTATCTTTTAATCAAACAATATAACAAGAGTTTGATTTTTCCTAACTGAACACACCACCAACTTGTGATGTTTCATTAGAATTAATATTGTGAGACAAACTAACAATATGTAAGATAAACTTATTCCCTTTGGCTTACCTATTTACCAACTAAGTCAACTTAATGGTACAATAGAATTTCCAAGCCAATTGCATGCTATATAACATAAGTACCTTTTGAACAAGTTACTTCATGTTCATGTCTTAAGAAGACATAAACTGTTATATTCCCACTTTACGTTGTACATCATTGATCAACTCAATGATTTCTTGTTTGAAACATAACAAGTTTAACGTCTTACTTTATTATAAGTCTTGTAATAGTTAAAAGACTTCATGTTTATAAGAAGATATAAACATAAATAACTAAAGTATTTGTGAACACCACCACTTGGTTTCAATAGTAATTTCAAGTTAATTTACTACTTCATTTGCTTATGTCATTTTATGAATTATCCAATTTAAGAAACTGCAAACTCACATAATTCCATTACATTAGTTAATCTGCTAGTAATGAAATCATGTAGTTTACCTTTCTATTGCAATCTAGGCAGGTTACACCCTGACGTAAATTGTAAATTCAAGTGTTTCTTTTAATTTGAATATCATAAGACATAAAAGTAGTCTTATAATCATGACACATGTTCTACATAAGATAATCTTACACATTAAATGTATAAGTCCTATTAGAACATTGATCTCTTACCTTGCACTTAAGAGAATCCTATAATCATATTTCTATGTATTGTTCCTTTGCACACAATAAACAATTCTCCCACTTGTGCATTGAACAATATCATGTAGTATATAAACAACACAACAAACGTTTGTTTATGTGATTCAATATGATTTGTGTCATAAGTAGATGTAGGACTACTTTGTCTTATCAGGAAACGCAAATGGCTATCCTAAGAACATGAGTGTCTACAATTTGAAAGTAATTATCTTGAAGATAATTTGGGCTACTACACAGAAATTAAGTCTTGTAGCTCCCACTGAATTAGAGAACATAACAATAACTCTATATTCAGTAAACAACACAAAGCTCCCACTGGATTTGACAACATTGTACGTGTTTCATAACCAGTGAAAACAATTTGCTTGTTTTTACTTTCCTACACATTTAGAAAAACCCATACGTAATAATTACTCAGGTTCTAAAATGTGTATTCTACTATGTTTATGATGGATTATCCATCAATGATATTAACTTGAAGAATTTGGGCATGCAGCTTCTTCCTTAATAGGCCTACCATCCCTATAATGGTATGTAGCACCTTTAAAGCACAACAACTAGATAAAATACTAGCTTTGCCTTTTACCAATTTTGCGGTAATCTGTCCAGCTTCTAATAACTCATATTTTTTATTTAACCAAATGCCTTGTTTGTTATAGAAGAATTCATTCACCAAATAAGAGTAATGAAAATTTCTATGGAAAATAAGATGTGTTATATCCTTAAATATTAAAGATTGCTATGAGTTATATATTAGAATGTAGACAATTCTAATGTTCCTAAGGATTGAGTCTTATTCTTTTCTCATGGAAAATAGACTTAGGATTGAGTCTTATTCTTATGTTCCTATCATACCTTTCTCAATCATGAAAAGGAATAGGATTGAGTCTTATTCTTCTCTCATGGAAAATAGACTTTCTTACATTTCGGTAAAATTTTTTCAATCAAACATTATGTTTGAAAGCAGAATTATATCAATTTACCAATTTAAGACCAAACCACATTTACGGCTTTAATGTTGCATTAATACGTTAAAAAGAATTACAAAATTCAATTTTAGTATTTTCGATAATTAAATTAATGTTGCATTAATACGTTAAAAAGAATTACAAAATTCAATTTTAGTATTTTCGATAATTAAATTTTCAAGAAAATTAAATACCCATGGTTCATAACCATATAACCATTTTAATTTTACATTGAAAAACTAGGATCCAAATTGACATAAGTTCATCACATCAGTTGATCTGCTAGTGATGACGTTATTCAATAAGGTACGAGACGTGTCCCAATTGCCAATATTCAATTGCAATTCCTAGAATCGATGGGATTTACATTAATTGCCAACCGCAGTTGCAATGTAAGCATGTTTTATCCCCATCTTCTTATGCCTTGAGTGATCAGTTCCCACTATCAACTCAATTAAGTTAACCAATTTAAGAAACAACAAACTTACATAATGACACCACACCAGTTGATATGCTAGTAATGAAATCATGTAATTTGCCCCTCCATTGCAATCTAGCCAGGTTACGCCCTGACGTAGATCCAATTTTAGGTGTTTCCGTTTCATTGGATGGCATATAACTTAAATTTAAGGGTAGTAAATTTGATGTGTGTAATCAAATATATGTACAAAGATGTCATGCATTCATCTTGTAGCATATGTTTCATGTAAAAAAACTTTTACTCATTAGTTTCTTTACGAGCTTAAATCTCCAAACTTTTAATTGAGGCGTTGAGAAACTTACAACTTTGCCTTAAGTGCTTCGTAGTTATCATGGATGTTAGGTAAAGACTAAAATATGACTCACAGGCGAGCGGTAAGCCAGAATGGAGGCTCACTAAGGCTGCAATTTAATGCGTAGCCATCCTTATACCCACTTTAATAGTTTGTCATAATTAGTTCCACCTTTCAACCACTTAATACAGTCGCGATCAATCAACCAAAAGTCCAAGATTTATTAAGTAAGCTCAAAACAAGATTTCACCATTATTAAGTCCGTTTAATATTTTATTTATTGAAATTACCCTTTGTTACTATCATGTTAAAAACATATAAAACAAAAGTAATAAAATAAAATAAACAAACAACAACAATAATGGTCATGCAAATTAAAATCAATATTAAAACACACTATTGATTTAATAAACGATTAATGGGGTCTTCCCTAATATTATAATTAATCAAATTTTAGTAATCTTTATTCATAATATTTACTAAACAATTTATCAATTATAATAGAATCGCATAATAAGCATGAAATCTTAAAACCAAATCATCATAATCCAAGACAACACATGCATGGTTTGTCATGGATGCCCATATTGCACATATTATAACAAATAATCATGTCAATCAAGGAGCGCAACCAAACGGCATATCACCAATATCCATTTATACACACATAAATTACATGCAACCTATGGTTTCTACAAGTTTTTATCACATAATTCATCAAACCCTAATTTCCTTTTTTAAATAAAAAAAATTCGACATTTATAAAAAAATAAATAAATTTCGAAAATTAAAAAAAAATAAAATCTAGGGTTTATGAAAAATATAAAAACATAAGAACACCAAGCATGTGATTAATCAAACGATTCAATTTTTATGTGTTTCGGTAATTCATTATAATGTATTAACGGTTCTGATACCACTGTTGGAATATGTGAATCATAACAATAGTATAAACACATAAACATCAAAGAGTACGCAGCGTAATAGATCAAATACAAATAATAAATTAACCGAATATAAATGGATGCGTACCTCTTTGTGATTTCTAGCAAGAACAAGAAACCAATGGAACAAGAACTATAAACCCTAATTGGGTTTGATGGTGGATCGACTAGGGTTAGTCGAATAGGGCAAATCACCTTGTTAGCAAAAGTATGCCAACACTTCGTTCTTGAACACACGTATTAGTAGCGTTTCAATAAGAAAAGCTAGGTTCTTAATTCACAAGCAATCCAAACATAATGTTTAGAAGATCGCGTAGGAACCCTAGAAGGGTGTAGTTGATCAACTAAACAAGAATGGTTTGAGCTTAGAAATCTAGTAGGAACCCTATAAGGGTGTAGTTCGATTTCTAACTCAAGAGGAGAAAGAGAAGGAGATTTGGTTTGCAAGTGAACCAAGGGATGAATGAATGAATGAGAGGAGGTCTCATTATATAGCATTCAAGAAACTTGGAGCAAAAGCCAACCCCTAAACCTATGGAGAGGGTGGCCGGCCATGGGTCACAAAGCCCAACCCGAACCGAACTTTCACTCTTTTCAAATCAAGTCCTTCATGTTTCGTCCAACGGTCGTTAGGTACCATTAAATGCTCATTTCGTGAATTTAATAATTATTCGTCACTAAAACAATAATTATTAATTAATTGAAACTCATACGTAAAGTGTGCAATCTCGAAGTCTCGAGTTCGAGTCCGGTCATGATATATTAATTTATCATCCGTCAAACTAACAGTTGCTTGATGTTGTTTAAGAACCCATGACACCCTAAGAAGGTGTATGGTAGGAATAGACTAGATTTGTGGTGATTGGAAGTGATTTGGGTGGATTAAAAACTAGTTTGGAACATTAGTAATGAGTTTAAAACATGTTTACAAACCAACTGTCCCAAAATGGAAATTCTGGAAAACTCAGGAACTCAGGGGAGATTTTTAACCTAAGATTTAGAAAATACTTTTAAAAACGAAACTTTTGGCGAAAAACGGACTAAAACGGGTTTATAACGAAGGAGATATGATTTTTGCAAGTTTATTGACGAAAACTATTTTTCTGAAAATTTCATGCTGTTGGACGATTTTTGGCGGACAAACCGAGGCGTTAGACGTGACCTAGAGAAGCCGAGCTATCAAAAATATATTAGTACATACTAAGACGAATCCGTGGATATAAAGAACGAGAAAAATGAACTTATAACGACAAAGATATTCACGTTTTAATATTGGCAAAACTATATATATTTTGACATCTTTTTAACTAGAAATAACAATAATACTACTTCTATGTACTAAATCCTAGATTTTCTAGAAATACTACCAAAGTGCCAAATTCATAACTAATGAAGTACTAGTGATTACAAGTTTATTTATACGATTAGACGTTATTTCAAGGTTTTCAAAGCAAGGAATTCAACACTAACATTTATATATACGATATATATATTACGACAAGTTTTTACAAGTCTAGTTAAAACTTATTTTTCTTAAGTATGGAATATATTTTATTATGACTATAACTAGTATTTTCAAGTTATGAGTGGTATAGGTATCATGTGCATGCATATTCTCTACATCATTTCATGATCTAAATTAGATCATTATCATTCATCATAGGTTGCGGTTGATTTCATTCCTTGTTGTCCTTATCATTTCATCTCAAAACATTATCACTTCGAGGTGAGTTTTCATAGCCCCGTTTTTAATTCAATATTTGATTTCAAATCCCCCGGGGGAGAATACATTGCATCACTTATTTTTGTACATGCCAAGGTAGCTAAATTTTCATACATTGCTTAAGTTGGTATCATACCACATTAAGTCCCTTTTATATTATTATGGACCGTTAATTTGCCTTTAAGCGAGAGTGAGTGAATAGATCTATTGAGGGTGACTCCTCCATTCGTGTTTGGGTTACTCCAACGGGTACGAATGCATTTCATGTCTAACATTATTAGAGTGCTTGGTAACCACTCATTTGGGGCGAAATTATTATTATGTCTAGCTTCGGGGTCATGAGCTTAAGAGCCAATGTAACTTCATGTTGACATCAAGTCACCTTACTTTTTACTTATGGCTATTGTACACATCATTTAATCCATAAACCTATGATTATTCACCAACTTTATGTTGACCGTTTTAGCAATGTATTTTCAGGTAACTAAGGTATATCTCATGGCATGCATGGAGTCATTTTAGTGAGTAGCAAGGATGACGCGTCTCATTTTGGATTTTCATGCACTTATATATTATCGTTTGATTGTACCAAACTTATTTCCTTCAAATTTTAAATACTTTGGGACCTATGTTTTGTAACTCTGAATGTTTTTAAATAAATCAAACGATGTATTTTCAAAACGACACTTTAGGTCGTTCAATATAACTGTAACTGTGGTGCTATGACAGTCACCCCCTGGTATTCCATTCCGCTGCCATTCAGGTATTTTGGGGGTGTGACAGATTGGCATCAGAGCTAAGGTTATAGCGAACTAGGATGTATCATAGACCCTAGACTATAACCACATCATCATAGCATCTCATCATTACATCATAAGTGCATATTCTTTGTTTTAGGTGATTTGACTATACGGATTATTCATTTCATTTCATTTCACCTTGATTATCACAGAGACATGTCTTCAGACCCGAACATTATCATACTTTACTCTGTCTCAGACTCTGACATTGAGGGCTCTATGTCTTCCACTGCTGTTTCACCACCCATTCCTCCAGTACCTGTGTTGCCACTTTCGGCATCAGGTGAGGATACTGAGCCTTTTGAGGAGGAAGAGATTGCTCCTACTCCTCATATTTCTCCCATTGCACCACTAGATGTTACCCGTGTACCTACTGATATATCATCTCCTGCTACTTCTATTTCCTCAGAACCAAAACTTATGTTCCCTCGTAACAAGACAACCATAGGTGCTAGGAAGAGCGTACGCACTACTACCTCTGCTTTTAGGATTCCTACTGTTCCTACATTACCTACACCACCAGCTATGCCCACTACTACTTCTATATCTACTTCACTTTTGCCGCTCAGGAAGCGTGCAAGGTTTACTACCCCAGCTTCACCTACTACCGAGACTTCTGACCTTCCACCACCACCAGTATACCATATAGGTAAGAGTTCGAGAGCAGCTGCTGCTAGAGGGCCCAACTTTTACTTCAGATGATCAGTTAGGGGATCAACAGGAGCAGGTTGATAGGTTAGGTTATAGGGTAGATGAGATTATCACTACTCGACTTGAGGAGGTCGAGGAGCAAGTTGAGGGATTGATCTTAGGCAGGGTTAGCATTGACGTGTCTTATCATGGACTTGAGGCACGGCAGGAGGGACACCAAGAGCTGATTGATCAGCTTAGGGATGAGCTACATGAGATACGGGATAGAGCCCAGATGACACAGGAGACTCAGGGAGAGCAGACACACCAGTTGGCAGTAGCTCAGGAGAGGATGACAGCTGCAGAGACCAGGGAGGCTGCCCTCAAGCTCCGAGTTGAGCACTTGGAGGAGATTGTTGTTGCGATGGATCATGAGATTCGCCGCCTTAGGGGAGGACATGGAGCACCTGGAGGATCTAGAGCACCCGGAGGAGCCTAGACATAGACTTGTATTGTATTAGCTTTTACTATTTTCCTAGTCCCGAGGTGTGGGACATAGTTCAAGAATTTGTAGTCTTTTGGTTGTTGTACAAACAAATGTATCAAGTATGACTCTACTATGTTGGAATGGTTATGCTATATATATATATATATATATATATATATATATATATATATATATATATATATATATATATATATATATATATATATATATATATATATCGGTCCATGTAGGCCGAAATTTTCATGTATTATATTCGTGTGTTGTGATTATATTTATGATGTTTCGTGGTTGCTCTTTATTGTTATCGTATTTATACATGTTGTGGTTGTATCTATACATGTCGTGGTTGTATTTATACAGGTTGTGGTTGTACTCGTACATGTCGTGGTTGTATTTATACTTGTTGTGGTTGTATATATACATGTTGTGGGTGCATACTTTTGGTACGATGACTATTTCTATTATGAATTTATCATGGTTGTTGTCCATTATGATTTATCAGAAGTATGGCGCCAAGGAAAGGAAAGGCTGCACCAGAAACACCAGCTATAACTCAAGCCGCAATCCGGAAATTGGTCAGGGATAGTATAGCAGAAGCTCTGGAGACTGAGAGAGCTGAGGTTGCTGCTAGGGCTGCTGAGATTGCTCCTAATACTGGGGCGGTTGAACCACCCACTACTAGGCGTGAATGCACTTGGAAGAATTTCAAGATTAGTGATCCCGTCAAGTTTAAGGGCATTGAGAGAGCGGTTGCTTTGATCCGCTGGTTTGAAAAGACTGAGAATGTATTCCTCATGTGTAGTTGTCCTGATGTCAGCTAGGTAGAATTTGCTACAGGTATGCTTCTGGATGAAGCTATGTCATGGTGGAATTCTCATGCTCAGCCTATTGGTATGGAGAATGCCTACAAGCTCACTTGGGATCAATTCAAGAAGCTGATGACTAAGAAGTTTTGCCCTCGTACTGAGGTGAAGAAATTGGAAACAGAATTCTATGAGCTGGTAACAAAAGGTGATGACATCGAGACCTACATCAGGAGGTTTCAGGAGTTGGCTACACTATGTCCAACTATGGTTCCTGACGATGAGAAAAAGATGGAGAACTTCACTGGTGGATTGCCTGAAAGCATCTGAGGGGATGTGATGTCTTTCGATTAACAATCAATGGAAGAGGCTATTCGAATAACTCAGAAACTTATGGTTCAGGTGATAAAGGGTAAGTCTGCTGTCAACAACAACAATAACCGTTCAAACAACACCAACTACAACAACACTCGAAACAACAACAACTATAACAACAATCGAAACCGCAACTATCCCAATAACCAAAACAACAACCCAAACAATAACAACAAGAAGAGGAGGTTTGACTACAACCAAGGTGGAAATGCTATTCAGCCAGCACCTAAGAGATAGGAAGTGGCAAGGGCCTATGCTGCAGGGCCAACTGAAGGGAAAGGATATGCGGGTAATCTACCCAAGTGTGATAAATGCCAAACACATCATAACCCAGGCCGTTGCCCAAACCCATGTGGTAACTGCAAGAAGATTGGTCACAATATCAAAGATTGCAGGCTTCCAATCTTGGGTGACAATCAGAAACCACCAGTAACATGTTTTGGCCGCGGAGAAATTAGACACTATAGGAGTGAGTGCCCAAAGAAGAAGAATCAAGGAACTGGAAACCAAGGTGGAGTGGCTCGAGGAAGAGCTTATGTTATGGGAGGAGAAGATGCCAGAGAGGACCCGAATGTTGTTGTGGGTACGTTCCTCGTTAATAATCGTTATGCATCCATTTTATTTGATTCAGGAGCGGATATAAGTTTTGTTTCTAGTGCATTTTCACCTTTACTTAACATAAAACCACCCACCTTAGACATTCCCTATATCGTTGAACTAGCCGACGAGTCTTTAGTTAAAACCAACACCGTTGTCCGTGGTTGCACAATCAATTTCCTAAACCATCCATTCAATATAAACCTTATGCCCGTAGAACTCGGAAGTTTTGACGTTGTTATCAGTACGGATTGGTTGTCTCGACATCGTGCAAGAATTATTTATGATGAGAAGGTTGTTCATCTTCCTTACAGTGGTGAAACCTTAGTTGTTCGCGGAGAGCGAAGTGGAACTAGACTCAGTATTATATCGTGCCTTAAAACCGAGAAGTACATAAAGAAGGGTTGTTATGCATTCTTGGCTCACATCACGGAGAAGAAGTCGGATGAGAAACGACTTGAAGACGTGCCAATTGTTAAGGAATTCTCAGAAGTTTTTCCGGAAGAATTGCCAGGACTTCCGCCTACACGCCAAGTTGAGTTTCAAATTGAATTAGTGCTAGGAGCGGCACCAATTGCGCGAGCACCGTATCGACTTGCACCTTCTGAGATGCAAGAATTGTTGAACCAACTACAAGAACTTTTGGACAAAGGATTCATTAGACCGAGTTCCTCGCCTTGGGGAGCACCGGTTTTGTTTGTGAAGAATAAGGACGGATCTTTCAAATGTGCATCGACTATCGTGAGCTGAACAAGTTAACGGTGAAGAATCGTTATCCACTCCCTAGAATCGACGACTTGTTCGATCAGTTACAAGGTTCCTATTTTTATTCCAAGATTGATTTAAGAACCGGTTACCATCAACTTAGAGTTCGGGAAGAGGATATCCCGAAGACGGCATTTAGAATACGTTATGGTCATTATGAGTTTCAAGTAATGCCTTTCGGATTAACCAACGCACCTGCGGTATTCATGGACCTCATGAATAGAGTGTGCAAACCGTATCTTGATAAGTTTGTGATCGTATTCATTGACGATATCTTGATTTATTCCAAGAGTAAGGAAGAGCACGAAGAACACCTCAGAACAATTCTGGAACTACTCAAGAAGGAGCAATTGTATGACAAATTTTCAAAGTGTGATTTTTGGATACAAAGAGTTCAATTTCTTGGCCATGTCATTGATAGCAAAGGATTACAAGTCGACCCAGCAAAGATCGAGGCAGTTAAGGATTGGGCTACGCCCAAGTCTCCTACGGAAATTTGTCAATTCCTAGGACTTGCAGGATATTACAGAAGGTTCATTAAAGGGTTTTCTAAGATAGCGAAGTCGCTGACTAAGCTGACACAAAAGAATCAAAAGTATGAATGGGGAGAGAAGCAATAATCTGCATTTCAGTTATTGAAGCAGAAGCTTTGTAGTGCACCGATTTTGTCATTACTAGAAGGTATTGAAAACTTTGTGGTATATTGTGATGCCTCGCATAAAGGACTTGGAGCTGTGCTAATGCAAAACGAGAAGGTGATAGCGTATGCATCTAGACAGCTTAAGACACATGAAAAGAATTACACTACACACGACTTGGAGTTGGGTGCTGTAGATTTTGCACTCAAGATTTGGAGACACTATCTTTATGGTACCAAATGTGTAGTTTTTACCGACCACAAGAGCTTACAACATATACTTGATCAGAAGGAACTTAATATGAGACAACGTCGTTGGCTAGAATTGCTGAGTGATTACGATTGTGAAATCCGATATCACCTAGGAAAAGCAAATGTTGTAGCAGATCCACTTAGCCGAAAAGAACGACTCAAACCTTTGAGAGTCAGGTCATTGGGAATGACTATCATTTCACCATTACCATCAAAAATTCTAGAAGCTCAGATTGAGGCTCTCAAGGAAGAAAATCGACCACAGGAGAAACTGTATGGTATGCCAGAGAACAAAAATGGCTTTGTGAAGAGAGCAGATGGAGTGTTATGCTTCAATGACCAAAGTTGGATACCACTCTATGTTGGAGTACGAGAATTGATTATGCATGAATCACATAAGTCAAAGTACTCTATTCATCCAGGTTCTGACAAGATGTATCAGGATCTCAAAAAGCTTTATTGGTGGCCGAACATGAAAGCAGAAATAGCTACGTATGTCAGCAAATGCCTTACTTGTGCTAAAGTGAAAGCTGAGTATCAGAAACCGTCAAGATTACTTCAACAACTAGAAATTCCACAATGGAAGTGGGAGCGTATTACAATGGACTTTGTCACTAAACTTCCCAAGACGTCAGGAGGTTACGATGCTATTTGGGTAGTTGTTGATCGTCTTACCAAATCAGCCCACTTCATACCCATTAGAGAGACTTATTCCATGGAACAACTTGCCAGACTTTATGTCAAGGAAATAGTCTCAAGACATGGAGCACCAATCTCCATTATTTCTGACAGAGATAGTCGCTTTACTTCAAACTTTTGGAAGTCATTACAAGATTCTTTTGGATCCAAGTTAGACATGAGCACTGCTTACCATCCTCAGACCGATGGTCAGAGCGAGAGAACTATTCAGACACTTGAGGACATGCTGCGAGCATGTGTGATTGACTTTGGATATGGTTGGGCTAACCATTTGCCGTTGATCGAGTTTTCTTATAACAACAGCTACCATTCAAGCATAAAAGCAGCACCATTTGAGGCACTTTATGGTCGTAAGTGTCGATCTCCAGTTTGTTGGGCCGAAGTCGGTGATGTACAATGTACTGGCCCGGAGATGGTTTGAGAAACAATAGAAAAGATAATCCAAATTCAAGAACGACTTGAAACAGCTAGAAGTAGACAGAAAAGCTACGCAGATGTTCGACGCAAACCATTGGAATTCCAGGTCGGAGACAAATCATGTTGAAAGTCTCGCCTTGGAAGGGCGTGATACGATTCAGGAAACGCGGAAAGTTGAACCCGAGATACATTGGTCCATTTAAGATACTGGAAAGGATTGGTCCAGTAGCTTACAAGCTTGAACTTCCATCAGAACTCAGCAACATACATAACACGTTTCATGTCTCAAACCTCAAGAAATGCCTTTCGGATGAGTCTTCCGTTATACCGTTAGAAGAAATTTAGCTAGATGTCAAGCTTAACTTTTAGGAAGAACCAGTTGAAATCATGGATCGTGAGGTCAAACAGTTGAAGCAGAGTCGAATTCCGATCGTGAAGGTTCGCTGGAATTCTCGAAGAGGACCCGAGTTTACTTGGGAACGAGAACACCAAATGCGACGCAAGTATCCACATCTTTTCACCAAACCTATTACCGAGACCAACACTAGCTGAATTCAGGGACTGAATTCCTTTTTCGGTGGGCGACTGTCACAACTCACCATTTCAGGTCATTTCCAAACTTCGACAATTTACTATTCATAAATCACTATTCATCAAAACACTATTCATCATTTTTGAGGTCAGTTTGATATTCTGAGAAGCGTTCAAAAATTTTACTATTCACCAAACACTATTCATTTCCGGAAAGAAAACACTATTCATGTGTATTACTCATTTTCATCATAAATTTAGTTTACGGGTATTTAAATTCGCGTAACCGTATTGGTTCAGGTGCGAATCCATACATTATCATTAGGGACATTTCATACGGACTAGAAATAGTCTACATATCATCATAATAGCATTTGCATACTATACCACTCGTAGAATATTTATATTAATATTTTTGGTATATTTAACGTTTTACGTATATTTATTTTAATTAAACGTTAACACACGATTAATAAATATAACCAACATATCTAAAAATCCCCACAATGGTTCCGATATATTTTTAAACTCCTTACAACATCATAAAAATTATAAAATTCATTTACCCGGTATTTTGGTAATTTATTTAATTTATAACGTAAGCTTAATATAATTACGACGGTTTTCGTGAAAACTAAACGATAATTATCCAAACGCTCAATTTTTGTACAAAACATAAAAATCTTAAAAAACTAACTAAAACTACCTAAATTAAACAACTAATACTTACATAACTCTCCACTACCAATCCTAATTAAATCAAAACTTGTTTTCCCCCTTTTTCTTCCTTTGAAAAACCGGCCACAACCCCCCCCCCCCCCCCCCCCCCTTAACCCTTGGCATTGATTGTCTTTAACTTATCTCAGATTTCACTAGAAAATATCTAAGACTATAAACACCTTTTTCACTTATACATTTTAGATCAAAAATCAAAAAGGCATTCTCCCTTTTTCCTCTCAAAACCCACGGCCAAACACAAACACAAGCAAGAACCATCAATTTTTCCAAGATCAAGCTCTTTTTAGTTCATTTGATTATCCTTGTTAGGGTTTTGCAATATAAACTCAAGGATCCTTAGGTTTTCATCATCCAAGCTTCATAATCATTCAAAGTAAGTTTACAAAATTTATTTTCATCATTTTATACATGATCTCATGCATACGTTAGCTTATACCACTCATTATATATACTTATGTCTTTGAAACCCTAGAAATGGAAACCCTTGTTAGATCTAGTTGCTTGATGTTGTTTAAGAACCCATGACACCCTAAGAAGGTGTATGGTAGGAATATACTAGATTTGTGGTGATTGGAAGTGATTTGGGTAGATTAGAAACTAGTTTGGAACATTAGAAATGAGTTTAAAACATGTTTACAAACCTACTGTCCCAAAATGTAAATTCTGGAAAACTCAGGAACTCAGGGGAGATTTTTAACCAAAGATTTACAAAATACTTTTAAAAACGAAACTTTTGGCGAAAGAACGGACTAAAACGGGTTTATAACGAAGGAGATATGATTTTTGCAAGTTTATTGACAAAAACTATTTTTCTGAAAATTTCATGCTGTTGGACGATTTTTGGCAGACAAACCGAGGCGTTAGACGTGACCTAGAGAAGCCGAGCTATCAAAAGTATATTAGTACATACTAAGACGAATCCGTGGATATAAAGAACGAGAAAAATGAACTTATAACGACAAAGATATTCACGTTTCAATATCGGCAAAACTATATATATATTTGACAGCTTTTTAACTAGAAATAATAATAATACTACTTCTACGTACTAAATCCTAGATTTTCTAGAAATACTACCAAAGTGCCAAATTCACAACTAATGAAGTACTAGTGATTACAAGTTTATTTATACGACTATTAGACGTTATTTCAAGGTTTTCAAAGCAAGGAATTCAATACTAACATTTATATATACTATATATATATATATATTACGACAAATTTTTACAAGTCTAGTTAAGACTTATTTTTCTTAAGTATGGAATATATTTTACTATGACTATAACTAGTATTTTCAAGTTATGAGTGGTATAGGTATCATGTGCATTCATATTCTCTACATCATTTCATGATCTAAATTAGATCATTATCATTCATCATAGGTTGCGGTTGATTTCGTTCCTTGTTGTCCTTATCATTTCATCTCATAACATCATCACTTCGAGGTGAGTTTTCATAGCCCCGTTTTTAATTCAATATTTGATTTCAAATCCCATGGGGGAGAATACATTGCATCACTTATTTTTGTACATGCCAAAGTAGCTAAATTTTTATACATTGCTTAAGTTGCTATCATACCACATTAAGTCCCTTTTATATTATCATGGACCGTTAATTTGCCATTAAGCGAGAGTGAGTGAATAGATCTATTGAGGGTGACTCCTCCATTCGTGTTTGGGTTGCTCCAACGATTACGAATGCATTTCATGTCTAACATTATTAGAGTGCTTGGTAACCACTCATTTGGGGCAAAATTATTATTATGTCTAGCTTCGGGGTCATGAGCTTAAGAGCCAATGTAACTTCATTTTGACATCAAGTCACGTTACTTTTTACTTATGGCTATTGTACACATCATTTAATCCATAAACCTATGATTATTCACCAACTTTATGTTGACCGTTTTAGCAATGTATTTTCAGGTAACTAAGGTATATCTCATGGCATGCATGGAGTCATTTTAGTGAGTAGCAAGGATGACGCGTCTCATTTTGGATTTTCATGCACTTATATATTATCGTTTGATTGCACCAAACTTATTTCCTTCAACTTTTAAATACTTTGGGACCTATGTTTTGTAACTCTGAATGTTTTTAAATAAATCAAACGATTTATTTTCAAAACGACACTTTAGGTCGTTCAATATAACTGTAACTGTGGTGCTATGACAGTCACCCCCAGGTATTCCATTCCGCTGCCATTCAGGTATTTTGGGGGTGTGACATGTTTTACATCAATGGACTCCAGCTGTAAATTATCAAGTCCTTCGCAGATCCTAGCAATCTGCCTAGAACGTTTATGAGAGAATTTACATAAGTATTTCTTAATGATTGAACGGAAATCCTACCAGGGTCAACATCAAACAGCCCTGACAACAGGTCACTTTGGTAACTCCTTGTGGGTTACGCTTAGTGTTCGCGGTGGTTCCAAAACGGTCTACAGTTATGGAGTGATCCCTAGCGACTCACCCTTTCGTTGAGGTACTTAGTAGGTCTTGTAAGCTCCCTCGGGAGTATCTGAAATGGGAACGGCCTTGGTAAGGGTTAGAAGGAGTCTTCACACTATGCTGTTGATGATCTCTAATTCCTTACATGTAAGTACCGGTTGATTTATTGCTAACTGTTTACTTGCAGCATCACCCCCATGGTGACGGATTCCACATGCTCATACATACATCTTGAAGTCATTGAAAGCTCCCTCAAAGGTCAAAGCAACACAACGTTCAAAGAAAGATTCTACGCCAAAAAGAAGAATCTACAAAGTAAAAAGACTAAAGATCTAAGTGAAAGAAAGGGAACTATGTGCATATGAATGTCAAAGTTCAAATATGTATGAGCATGTTGGAATGGCGGACTACCACCACAGACACAGAAGTGACGAAAGGCAGATAACTTCATAATATGATCACTACCGCATCAACAATGAACAAAGTACAAAGAACGATGAATGATTTTATCTAATGATTTTTTGGAAGACGTCTAAAGCTGTGAAAGTCAAAGATGAAGATAAGACAAAGACGTCAAGCAACCGTGATGACCGACCCTTAGGGGGAGATTGTTAGGAACGCAGTTTTACTATTTAGTCAAGTCTCGGTCATTTGTAATAAACATTAGGTTGCGTAGTTTATTATGCCTTAAGTTATTTTGTTTACTAGGCTTATGAAATAGTCCATGGGCCTTACAAAGCCCAAGCCTAGAGGATAAGGGAGAAGAAGGAGTGTTGCGCTACTTCCTCCCTATAAATAGAACATGTATGAACCTTGTTTTGCTGTTGGTTATTATGATATTTTAAAGAAACTCTTGTCAAATTCATTCTCTTATCTTATAATCAACTATCTCTTCTTCTCATATCATTTCTTTCATAGCATACCTTGTGTAATCATCAAATGGGAACCTAACAAACATCACATACACTTTTATAATCCAGAACCCATCATTTTAACTCTTAAAAAAATCAAACCACAAATCCTCAATCCCTTTTACACTCAGCCACCTACCTTTTCTCACCTGATAACTCTCCATCAATTTTAACCCGACCCGGAGTCTGTATTGGTTTATGACCCGTGTTAAGTGCTTCACTAGAGTTCATTTGGATGGGGGTGAATAGGATGCTGATAATCACCACTATTGCCATTGAAATTATCGATGTTGCCACCTATGGTATCGATAACCACACCTGTTGCCGCCGCAGTTGATTAATAGGGGTAGGGTACAATGACATAGTGATGGTTGTGTTTTAAAAACGGGATTGGTTATGTCTTTTGTTGACGGTGGATTTTGCAGATCTGGAACTAGGATCTTTTTTTTTTCCTTTTTTGATAAAGGATGATTTTTTGTGATTGTGTTTTTTTTTTTTTTTTTTTTTTTTGTTATGGTGAGACCTGTATTTTTGAGGTGATCGATTTTTGTGGGATGTGGGGTATGAAGTATGATTTGTGTTACGGAGTATATGATTTTTGTGTTTTGGTTTGGAGAAGATAAGAGCTCGTTTTTTGTTTATGTAGTGATAAGATTTGTGGTGTGTGATAATAATGATATTTGAGATCATTGGTTTTTTTTATGAAGATGTGGGTTTTTGTTTAGATTTTTGTGTGTGATGTATTTGGGAGATGATAGGATTTGTTTGGTAGGGATAGGATATTGTGTTTGTGTGTGTCGGTTAGTTTTGTTTTGGATGGGTTAAGGTGTTATTTTTGGGTGTCAGGGAAGTTGATGTGTTTTCAGTCACAAATAAATGTTTCTCCCCCCCCTCAAAAACTCCTACACCTATAGCAGATTTTTTAAGATAACATTTATTGCTTTTTACTTTGAAGAATGTTATTAGTAGCCATTTGAACGGATCTGGATTAGAGAAAAATCCACCTGCTCTGATGCCACTTGTTGGTCTATTGGATTGAGCAAATCTTGATAATAAAATGAAGAAACAATTTCATTAATATCGATGAACAAAAGTTACAAGATTACTCATACCAACTAGACTACATGATAACATCTTTAGCTTCTTTATAAATCTTTGTCAATGAGTTAAAGATTTAAACGGGATAGTCGCGGAAAACTATACCATATGAGTGACATTAAAACTCTCATTGATCCACACCTGGATTCAATGAGAGGATGAACCTATCAACTAATACATATTGTATTATTTTGTGTGTTTAGGATCCATGACTATCTCTATTACAAACATATATATATATATATATATATATATATATATATATATATATATATATATATATATATATATATATATATATAGTCACAAAATACAAAGTACAACATGTGATTGTCGAGTTGTCATCCACTCTTAGTGGTCCCCCTTCATCTTCCTCTTTTGGAAAAGCACCAACCATCATTTTGGAATTGTCATAACTGATATTCCCACTTCTATGGTAATTCTTGTACTTTGCTTTGACTCCCTTTTTGTACTTGCTGTCAGATTTCTTAAAGAGCCTCAGGGAGTTGAGACATCCTTAGGGAGTTGAGATATCCTCAGGGAGTACGAGACATCCTCAGGGAGTTAAGACATCCTCAGGGAGTACGAGACATCCTCAGGGAGTTGAAACATCCTCAGGGAGTACGAGACCTCCTCAGGGAGTACGAGACATCCTCAGGGAGTTTAGGATAACGTCAAGGAGTATGTTTGTTTAGAGATAGCTTCAGGGAATTAGTGAGTTATTGTCATCCCTCACTAACTCCATTACCTTCTTCTTTGGCTCAGGAATCATTCACCGAGTACCGCCTCACTAAATGACGAGTCTTTCTTATTAGACTCTCTGAACATCCTGAAGGTAACTCACTAAATGACTATGCACTCAGTGACTTGTTTGATTTTTACGGTTATACCCACTATTTTATTTAGTGAGTTAGGCTATTTTATTTTCAAATCCTTGTCAGGGTAATTGGGTAAAATTTTTGGACCCAACATTTTGCAAGGTTGCAAAACCAAGCATCAAGTTTTTTGCGCCGCTGCCGAGGAATAGTTATTGTTTGGGTTGAATTTTATTTTTATTAGATCTACTCATTAGATTCCTTTCTAGTGAGATTTTTATTTTCTTTTTATTAGGTTTTCTTTAGTCTATCTTTTTCTTCGTTTCTTTGTTCGTAACCATTACCATCCGCCATTATGGAAGGTGGTAATATCTTTGATCCAGCCAACCCACCACAACCAAATCAACCACCTAGAGCACGCACTTTAGGAGAATACTCCCGACCTAGCCACCAAGGCTATCAAAACACCATTGATCTCACCCAAGGAGTTAATGTGTCTCCATTGCGATCCGACACCATCCGGTCGGTGCAAAGCGGATGTGCATTCCATGGACTTCGTTCTGAAGATCCAAATCAACATCTCAAGGATTTCCTCAAAATCGTAGATTCCATAGACCTTGATGTTGACACTCGAGAGATGACCCGATTGCATCTCTTCCAATTCTCTCTACGTGACCAAGCTAGTCAATTGCTTGAGCGTTTACCCGCGGGATCCATCGCCTCTTAGGATGATCTCACCTCTCGTTTCCTTGCTCAATTTTACCCACCGGGAAGAACCACCAAATTTAGGAATGACATCTTGATATTCCAACAACGTCTAGGTGAAACCCTTTACGAAGCTTGGACTTGTTTCAAGTACTTACTCCAAAAAGTCCCTCATCATGGCATAGATCTTTGGCTTCAAGTCCAAATCTTTTATGATCATGTCAATCAATCTACAAGGCAAACCATTGACCAAGCGGCCAGTAGTAAGTTACGTGACAAGAATGCGGAAGAATCATGGGGAATCATAGAAGATCTTGCTCTCTACGACAACACATGTTGGAATTACCTCGTGACTTGAACAAAACGGTCAAGGCAATATCTTTGCCTTCGAATAATTCAAGCATTCCCAGCCATAGGATCATGGAACTTGAGGACCAAGTCAAGTTTCTCATGAAATCCTACGAGGCTCCTAAACCTTCAAGCCAAGTGAACAAAATCACTTCTTCATGTGAATATTGTAGTGGTCCCTACGACACTCGTGATTGCATGAAACTCCCCAAACAAACTTTTATAGACTACGCATCTTCGCATACCGATGGAACGGGAGATAAGTGGTACACTTTCAAGCCCGAGCCAAATACTTATGGTGATTCCTACAACCCCTCTTGGAAAAATCACCCAAACCTTAGGTGGAAACAAAACCAAAACGCTTCTTGTGGAAAACTAGAAGGGGGGTTGAATAGTTTACTGCTTTTTAACTTGTTAATCTTTGAAAAGCTTTACATGTAATCAACGAATCTAACTAATTAACAATAATTAATATGCAAGTATAAAGAAAGAAATGATCAAACCACAACATGATTGTTTATCGTGGTTCGGCTACAAGGACTCTTTTTCCTTGCCCTACTCCACGCCTCGAGTTTCCAACTCGAGAGTTTCAAGCACTACTCAACAAGCTCATTTCACCGGTGGAGAAACCCTTACAATCTTCGCTTACACTTTATCTGGTACAAAGCTAAATACCGGGTCCTAGTTCAAGGTAGAACCACCCTTACGTCGCCTATTTACTATTTCCGACACTAAGCTAGATGTCGAGTTCTTTTACAAGGGTACAACCACTCCCGTCACACTATGTATTTTAAGGCCTAAAATACTAACCGATCACTTCAATACAAGATACAAATGAAGTATAAACTATAAGAGTTTATACAATACAAAGCTAACAAGTCTTGAAACGTTTAGTTGAAACTTGTAACTTCTCGGATGAACTTGTGAACTTCTTAGCTACAAAAGAGAATCACACAAGTGAGTTGCTACTGAGTTAGATAAGAGTATTGAGATTATGTATGTAATGTATAGCTAAAAGAATTGAGAGATTTCTTGCAAGTGGCTTGATATTTATAGCTAACCAAACCAGCAGACTGGCGGATCCGGTGAAACCAAAACAAGGGTTCCACCCTTGTAACCCCAGGGCTCCGCCAGGTCTGACAGTCAAAGACTACAAAAAATCTTTCCATATCTAGCAATGTCAAATGAAGATTCTACAAGTCAACACACGATAGTTTGAGTGAGAATCCTTCCAAGATGTGTAAGAGATCTTATGAAAAGTCTACATCAAGATTTAGAAACCTTTTCATAAATGCTCATGATGCATGCCATGATGTCGTGTTACATTTTCTATATTAGGAAATATAACAATGTTTATGTTTAATATGAAATGTAAAGTCTAGTTATACAAGACTAAAACTAAAATCATGTTTTACTAAAAACTAAAGTTTACACTTTGTCGTTAATAAAACTTAGCAAAGATCATAAAATATAAATAACGTTTTTAGGCTATATTTGTATTAACAATCTCCCCCTTTTTGTTGATGACAAAACATAAACATTATTTTTAAGTAAATAACTAATTCTAGTGTTAGGTCTTTAAAAGTTTATATTTAAACTTGTTTTACTTAATTGTTGAAAATCATTTTAAGTTTATAAGTTTAAATATATTTTCTCCCCTTTTTTGTCAAAACAAAAAGAAGAGGTGCGTAGCAGAATAATGCAAATGCTCCCCCTTGGACAATACTCCCCCTAAATGGAGTGCCAAGAAAGGATACATGGATTTTGTTCCTGCAAAAGAAAGTTAATTGTCAGACAAGACAAGTATATAAAACAAAATAAACCATAATGCACATCATACTCATGACAAAGAGACAATCAACCCATAATGCGCATGATATACATTTCTTTTTTACAAAGGTCAAAGAAAAGATATGGAATAAGAAGTCCTACTTTTGAAAAATAAAAGTGAAGAGGTAACTTAGAAGAGAAAGAGTCCTATGTCTATAAAAAAGACCAACATTGTCCTTGATGAGAAACATCCTCCTAAGTTAAGGTCTACGGTTGGTGAGGATGAGAAAGAGTGTTTAGACAATTTATAATGTGTTGGATGACGAAGCGGGTTTCATCTTGAACTTGATGAAGCATGGATTTTATGCTTTCCCAAATTTAGATTGTTTGTTCACACATTGCGTACAACCATGATGAGGATTAGGTGGGATTGGATTTGTGGTTGATTGTGGTGGTGGTGGTGGAACACTAGTTGTTTGTTGGTTTGTGTTAGGTGGGTCATTCCATAAGGATTCCTTTATTTCCTCAAATTCATAAAACAAGGATTCAAAGTGTTGTGATTGAGATTGGGGTTCTTGAGGTGGTGGTTGAGTTTGAGGTTGATTGTTTTGTTGGAAATTAGGTTCTTCATATGGAGGACCATGGGTGTTGCTGTGAATGGGATGTACCAACATTGGTTGTGGTTGTGGTGGTGATTGTGTTTTGAATGGTTGAGATGATGGAGATTCAAGTGGTCGTGGTTCTATTGTTTGTGGGTTTTGCGATCTTGTTGGAAGATTTTCCAAGCCTTCAAGAAATGAAAGTGGTGATGATGGTTCCGTACCAAAAAGTTCCATGGGTTCACTCTTGGGTGATTTTGGAGGTGATGGTGATTTTGATGGTTAGTTGGTGGCGATGGTGGTGTTTGATCAATTGGTGATTTTGTTGGTGGTGAAGTGATTGTGACACTTTGTGATTTATGAGATAGTGTAGGAGTTACAAGGTCAAGAAAATTTTATTTATGAATTGGTGATGAGATGATGAGGGGTGATTCATCCGAAGATGATGAACTTAAGTTGATTTTGGTGTTGAAGCAACAAGGTTTGACACTAATCCTAGCGGTTCTTCTAATGGGTCGAGATGGTGGTGATGAGTGGTTTGACTTAGTCATGGTGAAACAAGGATGTTAAATAGATGACAAAGATGTAAGAGGATGATGGTGAGATGTGACTACAAACTATCCAAGATGAACTAATTTATAGAGTTGGAGAATTTTGAAAAGTGTGTTTGGATTTGATGTTCTTCCATTCAAAGATGGAGGTTTGTAATTATTTGGAAGGGCTATGAATGTTGTCACTTCACTATAAGTCAGCCTAATGAGATTTGATGGAGTAAGATGACCATGATATACACTAAATGCTATGTAGTCATGTCAAATGATTTGGTTTAGATATTCCACGGATTTCAAGGAACCTTTCAAAGGGTTCCTTCCTTTGTGTAGAAGGATTCCTTGGGTAAGCTATGTTTGAATTTGAATTTTGGCGGGGAGTGGCTTCCTATTTGTTTTAATGGGTGAAAATGATCCTAGTATGTTTATTGGAAGTTAGGGAAGATGTTTATCACTAAAGAAAATGACTTGGTGTTTGAGAAAGTGTGAAATTAAGAAAAATAAAAAAATAATAAGAAATAAAAAAAATTCTGCAGGTGACTAGTGGAACCCAACACATACACGGGCGGAACCCTGTTTTTGGTTCCGCCAGTTCCGCCAAGTCACAAAAACGAGACAGAACATGTGTACGGGGGTCGAGACGAAATCCAAATTTTCCAAAAAATCTTCGAACATAAAATTTAAGGTATAACTAATTAGGAAATGCAAAAAATGGATGTAGAAACACTCTTACCGTTAGACTTTGACTGGGGGCTAGCGAAATTCACTATACTTGGTGAAATTTCCCATATACTTGAACATTTGACAACATATAAAATGTCGTCATCCTGCATAAATGTTAAGCCAATACATTGTCCAAAGATAATACTAAAATACGAAAATATATACGACCGTAAAACATCACAATTCTCATATTTTAACGACTACAAAGTTCTAAGACATAGTAAATCCAAACGCTCCTTATGCAACTATCTCAAAAGTGATCCATCTTCTTCTTGAGCTTTCCAAGATACCTTCCAATGCATTTCCACATTCCTTTTGTTTGCTTGAATTTTTTGGATTCATTTTTAATAAAGGGAAGTTCTTGGAGGTAGTCAAGTGGGGCTAGCCTAGGGTTAGGAAGACCATCATCATCACTCATTGATGAATATGAAGATGAAGGAAAGGGAGAGCGAAGACATTTTCCTTTGGTTTTTGATACTCTCTTACCACTAAGAGGGACAAAGATATGAGGAACTAGAGAGTAGTCAAGGCGAATTCCTTTGTCATTAGGTGGAATTGGTGAGATGGCTCTAAAGAGACGAGAAGCATTCCGTACGGAAGAGCGGTTTTTCCATCCAAAGGTATGTCGACCATTCTTCTAGCCATGTAATAAGCCAAGTTGAAGGGTTGTCTAATGGACATACTATAGAGCATGTAACAAAGACATGTGTTCACATGATCTCTATTTCCTACAGAACATATGACATTAGCTCCAAGAACTTCTTCCCACTTCCTAAATTGAGGTTTAAGTTCATTAAGTTCCATTCCAAACGGGTCTTAGTTCACTTCACTTCCAAAATGATTTTTCATAGTGTTGGAAGTTCTTACGAAGAGATGGTTACGAAGTGCTTCTTTACTAATAAGAAAAGAGGCATAAACGGGATTGCAATTAATGGAGTCAAGACTTGTAAGGTGCCACTTATCCGTGTAGAGACACATTCATTACTTGGGATACCAAGAATTTGAGCAAATATGATGCGTGAGAATTGCACCAGGTTTTACCTCTCGAGGGATCTCGAGAAGCTTACAACCCCCACCAGGCTGTGTACCTGATCGTTGTAGTATAGTATAGTGACAAGTACCGGGGGATTGATCGTTCAGCTAGGAATAGTGTTGCTAGGATTAGAAAACATAAAGACTAGGTCTAGAGATGAGGAATGATTCTTTTTGTATTTTTTATATTTTTTAGAAAGCAAGTAAAAATCTCGGATTTGAAGGATTTGGGCGGAATTAGTTGCTAGTCAACTAACCCAATACTAAGATGCAATAAAAATAAAATACTAAAAATGAAAATAAATTAATTATACTAAAGTTGTGAGCAATAAGTGGTAGAATTGTGTTTACTTAGATTTCACTACTCCCTAGATATATTTTACACGTTAATTACTTGTTATAGTTGCGTGGATGACGGATTGTATTCCTTAATACCATTCATGGGGTGGCGTACTTACTTCCCCAATCCTATGAGTGCCTACTTTACTCCTATGTCAAGCCGGCTAAGAAGCTCCTAACATGGGATCATTAGAATTTACTCATGCATTAAATACAACCAATAAAACCTAGTACACATCGGTTCATGTTTCCTAAGACGTTCAAGCATGTTACACAATGGAGATCTGCCAGTTTTCTTAAACCTAACATTGAAATCATTCATCCAATTCAACCATAAACAAATAATTAACACATTATTAACATCTAGGTTTCATTAGATCCAAGCAAACACAAGATAGATCTAGCCTAACATGTTGAAATCAAGACAAGCACAAGATATAGACAACCAACACATAGACATATTGATTGAATTAAGAGAATACTTATCTCAATAGCACATGAAAGGATTCAAGGGGTGAAAACCCTTGAATTTACTGTAAAATACGAGCTAGGGTTCACAAAGTTCGGCCCTAGGGTTTCTCCACACAAGTTCCTCCTTAATGAATGAAAATTAGAAAACTATATATAGATTTTAGAACGTGACGGCGTCAAGAACAAATGTGTGACGCCGTCATCTCGCTGCCAAATTGTTCCTCGGACTGCCTAGATCTGGGTCTGACGCCGTCATATAGTCCCCTTATGCAGGCCGTCACACAATTAACTCTTGACGGCTTTCTTGTGACACCTTCACGTTTCTTCTAGGTCGTCATGGATTTTACTCTTGATGCCATCAAGTATTTCCTCTTGACGCCGTCATACACTGTTCTTAGCTTGGAAAATTAAGTCTTTGGCGTTTTCTTCACTTTTATGCTCAAAAAACGTCCGAATTGCTTCTTTTTCCAGATTTCACTCCCAAAGTACCTAAAATCACAAAAGGAACGATTTAGGGCAATATTTGATCAAATAAATTCAATTTCGGGCTTAAATGACCCCCTAAAAGTGGTTCATTTTCTGCCTCATCATATACCCTTACACTTGAGATTTGCTTGTCCTCAAGCAAATGCGCTTTTATTCTAATCAAAATACAAGTTAGGGTCATTTAACACTAATATAAAAGTAATTACAACAAATAATCGTTCCACTATAGACGAAAGACAAGCACGGAGGTCATATACTAGCACCTCACAAATAGTGTTTAGATACTCACATCTCTTGGGTGTAATAAAGTAATATCACAATATGGAAATGGAAAACATCTCTCACTACCTGTCATAGCAAAATAGATTACCATAGGCTTGGGAAAGGATCAAACCTCCACCACATGGCGTAAGCACCTAGGATAAACTATCAAAGAGGTCTTTTAAAGGTTGTAACGTTAGGTGTAGGGATATGAAATACACGGTTTTGTTGGATATAGGCAGTCTTTACTGGTGGCGAGTTAACAATCTTAGTTAATTACATGTACAATGTGGCGTTGGTAAGCCAAGAATAGACTCGACTTAAGCTAATAAATGAAAAATAACAAAAACATAAAATGAACATAGAATGAAAAGGGATGGTAGTCCGTATGTTTTTTTTTTTCTCTTTTCTTTTTCTTGATTTTTTCGATTTTTTTATTTTATTTTATTTTATTTTTTTTGCATACACTCTTACCCTACCATCCAAAATAATACATCATAGGGAATGAAAATTCCTCTTACACTTGAATTTTTACATACTTTACATTAAACTAATCTAATGACTCGAATTAAGAAAATCAAAAGACTTGGAGTACTTTTAAGATTAACGCACATACGGGGGTAATAATATGATGTTCTTCCCCATTACTCCATAAAATAAGTACTTTACCGATGAGTCCCAATCGTCCCAAAACAATATGTACAAGGATATGACTCGACTTAGCAACCATGTAATCAATTAGATAATTAACTTAGGGTTTAACAAATAACAATAATGCACTAAAGATGAGTGCATACACGGAAGGCTAAGGCGATTTGGTTGTACATTTAAGTGGGGTGTAACAAATTCTTCCTTTAAGTAAAGTGCTTAAAGTTAGAAACGAAAAGACAGGCTCGGAGGGGTGTACTAGGGGTTTCGTGTACTAAAAATGAGTACAACGCTAAGGGTGTGGGAAAAATCAATTGAGTTAACTAGCCAAGTAATATGACTTAAATGGTCAAGTAATTATGATACATGTTTAACACAAGGGTGATCCTAATGCCTCTTATCATGTAGTAAATCCTACTAAATGAATGTAGTCTCACTAGCGGTCTCGGGATGCATCACTAACGCAAGTTCTAGAATTTAAATGCTACCGGTACACTCATAAGCACTAATAGTAAATGCTTTTCCTATCAAATCTAAAGGCGAACCTCACATATTTGGGTGGAAAATTTTTTTGAATAGTACGGTTATGTGCTAGTCATACAATCTCCTATCCATGAGACGCTTGCTATGGCTAAAGTTTCACTCCTAAATGTTGTAAAAAATTTTAAATTTGGCGCTAAAATTACACTAACAAGTATTTCTCATAGTTTTATTACACATCTACTATCAAATAAGCAAACTCAAGCGAAAGTGTATCTGTAAGGTATCATCATTTTACCCTCCCCTTACAGTTAGGATGAACATTGTCCCCAATGTTCAAGTAAAGAATGTAAAAGTGAAAAAAGTAAAAAAAATGAAATCAAATACTCCCCTGATTCGCTCGATATGGATAATAAGGTGGCCAGGTTAGATCTTCCTCCAAGAAAATGAACAATCAAAGCTTCCCTTCCATAATATAAATCATCTTCTTTTCATACATAACCTGTAAATCCTGAGAAAACAGACAAGGCAACCTCGCATAAAATCGGCGGCAATCTACATATGTTACTAAATCCTAGAAAATAAAATAAGATATAATGCTTGTGGAATGATGTTTGCAGATTTCCTGGAGATTATAAAATTAATAATTCAACAAAAACCTTAAGACTCCGTTAGAAAAACAAAAGCGGTAAAATTTCCAGATTTTTACACGTGACGCCGTCAAGAGTAAACTCGTGACACCGTCAGAAGTGACCTGCAGAAATTCTTATGTTAAGTTTCCAGAAAATTTCTAGAAAAACTTGGTTCTACTTCCTGGAAAATCCTGCAAAACTTCATTATGACTCGATACAAGCATTTGACTCTAACAAATACGAATATACATGTTCATTTAATATTGTGGAGAATCATGATCGGTTTGTTTCTTAAAAACATATTTGGGGTTTCCCTTTACACTTATCTTTTGCAAAAATTCCTTTGGGTGAAGTTAAGACTAGGCCAAACAACAAAGTAAAGTATTTTCACTATTTAGTTTTGAAACATGATCTACCAACAATAAAAATAAAGAGTGCATACGGAAGCAAATAACAAAGAAACAAAATAAAAATCACACAAAATCATGGGTTGCCTCCCAAGAAGCGCTTTTCTTTATTTACGAGTCTTGTAGCTAGACTCAAGGTCATAGGTTACTACGTGACCTCATCGTTGGTTTCACTCTCTGATTGTAAATGTTCTTTGTAGAAACCAAGCACCTTTTTCTCAATCGCTCCTATAATCCTATGGGCAAATTCCTTATCGACTTTATACCTTGGTCCTAGAGTCAAGCAATCTTTGTAGAAAAGACTCCTCTTTTCCCATACATAGTCCATGCCCTTTTTCTTATCCTCTTCATTGATGTCCTCAAAAGCACCAATGTTATCCTTGTCAAATCGAGATATAAAGTGAAATTCTTTCATTCTATTGGGCATCCTATAGGTAATCCTATCGGTGTTACTTGCAAATCGGATTGTCCTTTCTATCTCGTCATATTCTAACTTGGACTCCTCAACAAACGGTTTACCAAACACAACATTGGATAATCGACAATCAATAACATTAGCAAGATCTTCCACAATCACAAAGTCGGTGATATAAGTGAAATTCCCAACAAAGACATGTAGACCTTTAACTCTCCCGACAAAGTTACAAACTCCACCGGGGTATTTGGGGTCTCTTCTAGGTTCAAGTCTTGTTTTCACTATATCATTAAAAACACTTGAGGACATAATGTTGATTGGGGATTTAAAGTCAATGTAAGCATTGTCAACATGTCTATACCCAATCATACATGGTATCTTAGCATTCTTAGGGTCGCCTCTCTTTATCTTAGGTTCGATTCTAGTGAAAGGAGATCGAGGGTCATCAATAAGATTATTATAATATGCAATCTCCTCCTTAGTGGGGTATAGATTAAAATAATCATTTAGCTTCGGATCTATTTCCCCCTCTTCAAGTTCCTCAACAACATTCACAAAATCATTAGGCCCTAGGTCCTCATTTGAATACAAGGCGGTCGCTAGGTCACTAAATGCATGGTCGAGCTCAACCTTAATCAACCTATTAAGCTCCCTAAGTTCCCTAATCTCACTCTTAATTTGTTCACGTAACACAACCACTTCTCTAGGGGAAAGGGGTGGATTCACGTTTTCCATAATGGTCAACGGAATAGTCAATGAATTTAATTTACTAACAAAAGCTCGAAGAAAAAGATAGACTAAAGAGAACCTAAAAATAAAAATAAAATCTTACTAGAAAGGAATCTAGCAAGTAGACCTAATAAAAAGAGATTCTAACCTAGACAATAACTATTCCCCAGGCTGCGGTGCCAAAAAATTGATGCGTGGGAATTGCACCAGGCTTTACCTCTCGAGGGATCTCGAGAAGCTTACAACCCCCACCAGGCAGTGTACCTGATCGTTGTAGTATAGTATAGTGACAAGTACCGGGGGATTGATCGTTCAGCTAGGAATAGTGTCACTAGGATTAGAAAACCTAAAGACTAGGTCTAGAGATGAGGGATGATTCTTTTTGTATTTTTTAAATTTTTTAGAAAGCAAGTAAAAATCTCGGGTTTGAAGGATTTGGGCGGAATTAGTTGCTAGTCAACTAACCCAATACTAAGATGCAATCAAAATAAAATACTAAAAATGAAAATAAACTAATTATACTAAAGTTGTGAGCAATAAGTGGAAGAATTGTGTTTACTTAGATTTCACTACTCCCTAGATATCTTTTACACGTTAATTACTTGTTATAGTTGCGTGGATGACGGATTGTATTCCTTAATACTATTCATGGGATGGCGTACTTACTTCCCCAATCCTATGAGTGCCTACTTCACTCCTATGTCGAGCCGGCTAAGAAGCTCCTAACATGGGATCATTAGAATTTACTCATGCATTAAATACAACCAATAAAACCTAGTACACATCGGTTCGTGTTTCCTAAGACGTTCAAGCATGTTACAAAATGGAGATCTGCCAGTTTTCTTAAGCCTAACATTGAAATCATTCATCCAATACAACCATAAACAAGTAATCAACACATAATTAACATCTAGGTTTCATTAGATCGAAGCAAACACAAGATAGATCTAGCCTAACATGTTGAAATCAAGACAAGCACAAGATATAGACAACCAACACATAGACATATTGATTGAATTAAGAGAAGACTTATCTCAATAGCACATGAAAGGATTCAAGGGGTGAAAACCCTTGAATTTACTGTAAAATACGAGCTAGGGTTCACAAAGTTAGGCCCTAGGGTTTCTCCACACAAGTTCCTCCTTAATGAATGAAAATTAGAAAACTATATATAGATTTTAGAAGGTGACGGCGTCAAGAAAAAATGTCTGACGCCGTCATCTCGCCGCCAAATAGTTCCTTAGACTGCCTAGATCTGGGTCTGATACCGTCATGTAGTCCCCTTATGGAGGCCGTCACACAATTAACTCTTGACACCCTTCTTGCGATGCCTTCACGTTTCTTCTGGGTCGTCATGGATTTTACTCTTGACGTCGTCAAGTATTTCCTCTTGACGCTGTCATACACTGTTCTTAGCTTGGAAAATTAAGTCTTTGGCGTTTTCTTCACTTTTATGCTCCAAAAACGTCCGAATTGCTTCCTTTTCCAGATTTCACTCCCAAAGTATCTAAAATCACAAAAGGAACGATTTAGGGCAATATTTGATCAAATAAATTCAATTCCGGGCTTAAATGACCCCCTAAAAGTGGTTCATTTTTCGCCTCATCAAAATAGTTCTAAAGGAATTGTGTTTTGATGTTGGTTGGTAGTGAAGTTTAAGGAGATTTGACCGTATTCATCACTAGAGAGAACCACGGTAGCATAGAACTCTACAATAAACCTAGGATAAATTTGTTCATCAATGTCTAGAAGACAATCGAAGTTAATGGTTGCTAACTCTTGACGAATAGAAGTTCCTTCTAAGAAGGATGAATCAATGGTTCTCCCCTCATGGACGTACCATTTTTCTAAGCCCTTAAAGATGTTGACTTGGGTTGTAGTAAGACCTTTGGTCATATGGTGTTTGGGTAGATACTTAAGGGTGTCCTTATGATCGAAGAATGTTGCGGGACGCATGTTGATTCCTAGAAAACAGAAAATTTCACATTTTAGTTTAAGTTGATGATTATTGCAATGTGGATGTTCTAGTGTGTGCCTATATGCAAACGATGTGGAGACTTGGTTATCTTGACTCATTTTAATGCTCAAAATGTTTTATAATGCAAGTTTTTGTCATAAATGATAAGATAACCCAAATGCTCCTAATTCAATGTGGCGTCGGTTGAATGTACCCGAAAATACATATTAGTTATGTATTCCCTTTAGCATTCAAGAGATTTTATGCAAATGATGTTTTTGTGACGTTTTTCATTTGTTTTAACAATGCGACAAAGGGTTATGTTCTAATTGTAGAAAATTATTTACAAAAAGTTTACTTGGGGTGTTTGGCAAATCATGATAGTAATTAAGAAGATGATTTTCCTAACTAAGGGAAAATATGATTAGTTCATGACCAAGGTTTTTCATGAATTAACAAATTTGTGCATAAACCCTAAGATTTTAGTTTTTGTGATTGAGTGGAAATCCTAGACATGGATTAAACATGTAATTAATATGAAGAAAACTTACAATGATGATTGAAAAGGAGAGTACTTGATAGAGAGCCCTAATTTTCGAGTGTTTGAGTATTTATGAGTGAATGGTGGTTGTTTTATGAGTTATAGTTATAAGTTAGGGAGTGTTTGGTTTATGATTCAAAAGAAAACAATCTGCAGAATTGACGGACCAGGTGGAACCAAAAAGAGGGTTTCGCCCGTTATGATGAAGAGATCTGCTGGTTTATCAGTAGAAACACTTAAATAATTTGTTTTGATTTTAGTGATTTAATCCTAACGTTCAAGACTGCAAAGTAGGTTCCATAAGACCTAAGCCAAGCCTAAGAAGGTTGAATGGTTCTTGTTTAAGAGGTTTTGTGGAAGTGTTGACAATGTGGTTTTCGTATGAAACTTTCTTGGTTGAGATGTCCCTCAATGAACATTTTTACCAAGGCGATGATGATGAATTCCAATATGTTTAGTGAGAGCATATTGGATGGGATTATCACTGAGGTCAATGCTTCCTTTGTTGTCGCTTAAATGATGAAGATGACATCAAGCGAGAATGTGAGGTTGACGTGAGCCTTCTTGATCTTAAGGAACTTGTTGACATGCTTTTCAGCCCGACATAGCTTTAGTATGTTGAGGTAGCATGAGTCGTTTGTTTCTTAGAGAACTATGAGGTGAGACAATGTCCAATTAAAAGTACAAATACCATTTGTGCTTTTTCTTATTAACATAGTCACCTACATAATCCAAGTAGGCATGCACTATGGTGTCTACTCCCGTTCATTTTGGACACCATAATTCTAAATGTGCAGTAATCTAAACATTCGTTTAACGGCTTCAAGGTGGATTAGGATCTTCTTGAAAATGATCACATAGACAAATACTAAACATAACTTCGGGTCTACTAGCCGTGAGGTAAAGTAGACTTTCAATCATAGCACTATATTTAGTGTTATCTACGGATTCAATTTTCTCATCCTTGGTGAGACACAGAACACGTAATTCATTGTGTATTTGTGAGGAATTAGGAATGTCTTCTAAGTGATTATTCCTTGCTTTTTGGAGCTTGCAAAAAGTCTTTCATAGTATTTTTATCTTGACTTTGTTTATTTTCTTTCCAACATCTTTATTTATTTTTTAAGATCCAATTATGATTTTACTCTTCAATTGAGACGCTAAGGTCAAAAATTCATTTTCATCAGTGTTAGCGTTGCTTTTTTTATAAAGATAACGTCACACAAGTAAATTGGACTAGATTAGAAACTACAAGGACTACTATTGTCAAGTAGGAAAACATGTAGTGTTAGGAGCCTATAAATACCCCTCATGACTCTCCATGAGGGGTGTGGGAAAGTGTGTGTAAAGTTTCACTTCATTTCATAGATATAAAACACATAGATCTCCACCTTTCTCTCTCTACTTTCTCTTTCTAGAAATAACTGATGAGTGTGTAAATACTCATCATTTTTACCTATTCTGAGCTGCCAAAACATCTAAAAACACTCAAAATTGCATCAAAATAATGAAAATATCTCAGGAATGTGTTTTATATGATTCAGATGCAAAATAATCAAAAACAAATGAAAAATGAACAAAGTTTGCATAATTGGCAGTTTCAGTCCCTCATATTTTGAAAGTTGTCAAATCTAGTCCTTGGTTAATTCTAACAACTTGAAAAAGTCATGAAAGGTCCTTTTAAATCACAAAGTTACATATTTAGTCCTTTGGTGCAAAGTTTCACAAAATGTCAAGTTTAGTCCCTGAACTTTGAAAATTGTCAAAATTGGTCCCTGGGATATTAAAACTTTGAGAAAAACAAATTTTGTCCTTGCACTTCTCATTTATGGCAGGAATGGTCCTTGATTGGCAAGTTTGGTGAAATTACATATTTGGTCCCTGGAGTTTGAAAGTTTGGCAGATTTGGTCCCTGGGAAATTCAAAATTGGAAAAATCAACTTTGGTCCTTGAAATATTCAATCATGACAAGAATGGACCTTGTGAACACTTAGGGAAAATTACAAAATTGACCCCGAACTTTTGACAAATTACACTTATGGTCCTTGTGATAATATAAACCAAACCTCACCCTTAATATTAAAGCCAAGTCCAATCCAAACACAAACCATCACCAAGCCCATTTCCCTTTTACGGCCCAATCCCCCATCAAAAGCCCACCCTGGTAATAATAATACCAGGGTCAAACCAAGTCAAACATCCACCCCTGTACACGCATTCCCCCCAACTTGCCCTGCAAATCCATCACCTCCACCACCCCCCACTAGCAACCCCATCATCACCAACCCTCACCACTTTCACCTAACAAACAAACCCCATTTAATGCTTCCCCCCCTTTGAGTATTTCAAAAGCAAATTACAAAAACGATTTTTGGCGCCAAAAATACGTGGCAGCTAAAGGGAGCATCTCAGTGATCCTATGGCTCAAATTTGAAGTGGGAAATGATCACAAGGGTCCAGGGAACCCTAATCTTCAAGTATAAATAGAAGAGAAGTACCATGGAGCATTGTAGTAGTTTAATTTTAAAAAGATAGTGTCGTTTAGTTTGTAACTTTCAATTTCAGTTTAAAATCAAGCTTTTAAGCATTGTAGTAGTGTAATCAAGTGTAATTCAATCTTTTTCATCAATCAAATTCAAGTTTCCTTTCATATCTCAGTTTATGCAAATTTCAATTTTATTTCAAGTTCTTAATCTTCTGTATTGTTGTTATTAGTAGGACTTATGGACTCTTAGGCTAACATAAGCTCCCAGAAAGCTTAAACAAGCTTTTAGAAACCATAAAATACAGCTTAGGTATAAAAAATCAAAAATCACAAAAAAGTCAACAAAAGTCAACATTTGCAGGTTATTGATGAAGAAAGCTGGAGCAGGGTAAATTTTGGATGGCCCTGGGTTAGTGGTCTTGTGGAAGACCTATAGGATTGATTTTGAGGTCCTTGGTTCTTGGTTTAAGCTGGAATGCACATTGTAAGGCTTTAAAACTCATTTCTCTAATACTACTATAGCATTGCTTATTTAGTTGCTTAAATAGCTTTTCTGTGTTTATTTGGTGTTAAGTAGTGATAATCTTGTATAAAATTAGTGTCTTGTTTATTGGAAATCTTAGTTGCTTTGAAATCTTATTTTGACAGTTAAATTAGCATAATTGGTAATCTTTATTAGTTGTTGTTGTTTCCTGTTTCTAGGTGATCATTTAAGCTTAATTTATCATAAAAAGTTGTTGTGAACCTGTTTCATAAGCCCTAACATCTAGTTGCTTCATAAATAAAAAACAGACAAACCTTAAGTAGTGTTTGGATCAGTGTGATCCAAGGTGTTGTGGTGTTCAATTGTTGTTGTTTCTGGTTTACACAAGTTACATAGGCTCATAATAGCTCAGAACAAGCATAATACCTAGGTCTTATTCAGAGAAAAGTCAAAATCACACTCAACTTGGCCTAGATAACCCTCTGTGTTGGATTAAGTGTAGCATATGCCCCAAATCCATTCACTTATGAGTGGTATAGCTTAATCTAGTCTTAACTTAGCTTAACTAATCATTTTAAGTCAGAAAATCAGGATTAAAGTTCATTTAAGTCAACCTTTTGCAAAAACTCAAAAAGTCAAAAAGTACCTGTGTTTCAGAAAACCAAATATTGGAAGAATTTTTGTGATTTTTATGTTTAGTTTGAGACTCTGAGCTTTTCAGGAATTAAAGTTTGTCACCTAGTGTACAAGTTCCCATAAACAGCTTATTTTTAAGAATTTTGTATATGCTTGTGCAATAGCTTAAAGTGACCTGCAGGGCAAACACATGCCCTATGCACAAGTTTTGACCAAAATTCCCAAGGCCTTAGCAACTTCATTATTGGGTCCCACCCATAGCTTTTTAGATTTTTAGAAACCCCATAAGCTCAGCTTTAAGTTTCTGAGCTTATTTCACCATTGTGAGCTTATTTGATAGGGCTGTAACCCTCATTTAGTTTGACCAATTCCTGAGTGTACACTGATCACTCAGTGTTTGACCCAAACTTCATAGCATCACCCAAAGCTCATTAATAAGCCATAAGCCCTACTTATTGGCTTATTGTGAAGCCTACCAGTCCATCTTCATAGTTCAACTTTCAATTTGGACCCCTGAGCTCTTCTGTGGCCCCACAGAGGTCCAAAACCTCCCATTTCAGGCCTGTCTTGGCCTAAATAGTTCATATGTGCTTATTTGTGGTTAGCAGCTTATTCATTGATCTTCTTTGTTCCATTTTGCTTATTTTAGGTTGGTAATCATCTGTGTATACCTTATTTGCCATTTCCTTGCTTTTTCAACATTGCATTAAGTCCTAATAAGCTTATTTGCCCACTGTTTGATAAGAGGGGGTGCACACAACTTATTTTTAAGCTTGTGTAAAAGTTGTTTTGTAAAAGTTTCTTATTTTCAACTTATTTTTAACTGTCAAAAAGAAAATCCAACCAAAAACCAAATATAAAATTAGTGATAGCTTCTATTTAATAGATTCTATCTTTTTCATTTTTCTTTTTAGCTTATTAATAAGCACTTCACCATTTTTATAATTTTCTTAATGTCCTGTCACATTTAAGTATTTGTAATAATTTTCTTAGATTTTTCTCTTTCGGTTTAATAATTACTAGAATTAAAAATAGTTTAATTACTATTTAATTAGGTAATATTAGTAATTAAATAGTTTTCTTAAATTTTAATTAACAATAGTAGGTTTTTATAATTTTCCTAGGTTTTATAAATTAGTTAAGACTTTTAGAAAATAGATTTTTAAATTCCACTATTCATTTTATAATTTTCTTATTTAAATTAGTTAAATTTGATTTAAATTAATAATTAAGTAAATAACTAGTAAAATAGTCTAAATATAATTTTTAGAAATATTTTATAATTTTTTAGGATCCCTGTAATGGTTAATTAGTTTTGTAAATTTTTCTATAATTTTCTAAGTCATTTGGGTATTATTAGTAATTTAAAATAGTTTAATTAATATAATTAGTTTTTAATTAATAGAAAACTCATAAAAAGACAAAAATATTTCTTTTTAATTTTTATACTTTCTTCAAGTTCTTTTTAAGGTTTAGAAAATACTTTTGCAAGTTTTTAGTTTAATTTGTAATCTTTATCATTTTTAGTTTAATTTAAATTAGATTTAAAATAGTTTTAATTAATTAATTAGTGTTTAAATATTAAAATAATCATTTAAATAATCTCATTTTCATTTTAAATTTTCTTTTTATTTTAAGTTTTAAAAAGTTTCACTTGCACCCCCTGTAGTTTATAATTTGTCAAATCCCACTTTTCTCTGTCTGCAATTTGATCCCAAGTTGTGAATTTGTAATTATATCTGTATATCTGTTATTGTGAATATTATTCCAAATTGTGCAAATACCAAATATCAGTAGCATAATCAATTCCCAATCATCTTGGCTACTGTCCTCAGTGCCACTCATTCTCAAATTGTGCAAACACCATTGCAATCTCGCTGGGACATAACGACCCGGGGACACACTATACTATCCACGGAGAATTTGAACTGAGCTGTCTTTGACTTATTGACCTTGGTAAATAATATCTGACTACTTTTTCACGAATCAAAATTTGGCGCCGCTGCCGGGGAGGTTGTTGCATGTTTTAAAAATCGTTTAAGTTTAGTGGTTTTCAAAAGCCTCCCTGTACAAATTTCACACTTTTGTAAAATGTTTTTGTAAAAATATCAATCATATCAAAAAGTTCATTAACACTTTTCCTGAAGTGTTAACAACACCAAAAAAATCAAAAACAACAAAACAAACTGTGAAGTTAAATTACTTCGTTTTCTTTAAGATTACAACCTGAAACAGTTGGTATAAGGTAAGTTCTGACATTAGATTGCGAACTGAAGAGGAATCCATTCTTTCCTCCCGCCAGCCTGCGAGTAATCTTAAAAGAACGATTTCGGTTAACGAATCAGTTCCAAAAATATTTCCCAAAGTTTTCTGTACACACACCCATAAGCCCAAAAACAATTTTTCTGTTAATAAATACATAAAATCTTACCACCGCAAACCAAGGCAGAACACATACCAACTGGGGGTGTGGACATAATAAGTTCCCAAACATAAGATTAAAACTTGCCATTGTATCCCTGTGAGTGGTGTACCTTTTTCAAAGAAGCCATTCACTTGTGATTATTGGATTTAAGTTCATTGTGGTTTTGCCTCGATCTTGTTTTGAAAAATTGTTTTTAGTGCATGCAAACTCGTTCACAAACAAAGCGTAAAAATCAGAAAAACATACCCGAGCTACGTACTGTTATTGAAGAACCAAAAACCGAAATGGCCGATGGGCCACCACCACTCCCTGACCCTCCCAAGGATGAGCCAGCTCCCGATCTCCGAACGATCTAGGAGTTGTGCCAGCCTACCATGCAAGGGAGGGACGGACCTATTGCACCACTCACTATTGAGGCTACGGACTTTGGCCTCAAGCACCACATGATCCAACAAGTCCAAAATTCGTGTCAGTTTCACGGATTACCGGGTGACGATGCTAACAAGCATCTTGATAAATACCTTACTGTCACCCAAAGCATGAAACAGCATGGTGTCACCGATGATGCCCTCTGGCTGTATCTCTTCCCCTATTCTCTCACCCATCATGCCACTTCATGGTTTCACCGACTCCCAAAGAATTCTATTTGTACTCTTGATGAGATGGTAACCAAGTTTTTAGCAAAATATTTTCCACCTTCCATGGTTACCAAGTTACGAAATGATATCAGCAACTTCCGGCAGCGTCCCGATGAGTCTCTTTTTGAGGCTTGGGAACGTTATAAGCTAGCTATTGATCGGTGCCCTAACCACAATATGTTACAAGTTACCATCATAGATACCTTCTATAATGGTCTGACATTGAGGCACCGGGATATTCTCAATGCTGTTGATGGTGGGACCTTCATGAAAAGGCGTCCCGAAGAATGCTATGATCTAATTGAGAACATGACTGCCCACCATAACTTTTGGGATTCCTCTGCGGAGAGGGATGAGTCATGTAAATCAGTTATTCCTTCATCATCATCTCCTGAAATAATTGCTCTCACCAAAAAGATGGATGATATCTCTACGGCTGTGTTGAGAATGAACCACACTATGCAAAATCAGGTTTAGAATCAACAAGTGAAAGCCGTGGCCCGAAGTTGTGAAACTTGTGGGGGCCCACATCTTTATTCCGAGTGTCCAACCACTGCTGGTTTTCCTCAAGAGAACGTCTATGCTGCTCAAGGTTCCTACAATATGGGGGGTAATTCTTACCAACCACAAAGGGACCGTAATCTCTTGAGCTATCGTTCCAACAATTTTCTCGGACCTCCCGGTTTTAACCAAAATCAAAACATTAACTCGAATAAGAATCGAGGAGATTTTAACCAAGATCAAAACTCAAATTTCCAAAACCCGAACCAAAATCAAGGTCATTTTAATCAAAACAATTTTCAAAATGGCAATCAAAATCAAGGTTTTCAAGGAAATTTTCAAAGAAACTAAAATCATGGGAATTACAATCAGGGTAATTTGAATCAGAGAAATAATTTTCAGGGTAACAACAATCAAAATCAAGGGAATTTTCAAAACAACCATGTTCAAAATTGTCCTAATCAAAATCAAAACGTTGTTCCACCCTCGTCTTCCTCCAATGAAGTGCTAAAACAATTCATGAAAGCACAAGAGGAAATGAATCAGTTACTGATCAACAAGATCTCTGAGCTTCAGAAGTCTTTAAATGATCGACCCTCGGGCCCGGGTACACTACCGAGCAACACGATCACTAACCCGAGGGGCGATGTCAAAGCGATCACTACCCAAAGTGGGGTATCATACAATGGACCCACGGTTCCCTCTACCTCTTCTTCTCCTCCTACTAAGGTAGCGGAACGTGAACCTGAGGTTACCACGGACACGGTACTTCCTACTAATAACGGAGGTACCTACAACGTCCACCCTCAAGTTGTCCCGGTCCCGACTCATAAGTCGAAAGTTGTATTTGATCCTCCAGAAATTTCTGATGAAATCCCAAAGAACGATCCTAAGCCTTCAATTCCATATCCTTCACGATTGAATGATCAAAAGAACCGCGAAAGAGCTAATCATCAGATGGAAAAATTTTATCAAATTTTCCAAGAGTTACATTTCGATATTAGCTTCGCGGATGCGCTTCTTCTCATGCCTAAATTTGCTTCCACAATCAAAAATCTGATAAGCAACAAAGAAAAACTCTGTGAGATATAAAAAACTCCACTTAACGAGCATTGCTCAGCAGTGCTCTTGAAAAAGCTTCCCGAAAAGCTTGGAGATCCCGGGAAATTTCTCATTCCTTGCATTTTCCCTGGGATGGTTGAATGCTTTGCCTTGGCCGATCTTGGTGCAAGCATTAACCTTATGCCTCACTCAGTCTGGAAGAAACTCTCTCTTCCTGATCTCACTCCTACCTGCATGACTCTCGAGCTTGCAGACCGTACTATATCTTCTCCTCTCGGCATTGCCGAGGATATCTTCGTGAAAGTAGGAAAGTTCCATTTTCCGGTAGATTTCGTGATTGTTGATTTTGATGCTGGCCCAAGAGTTCCTCTCATTCTCGGGAGGGGATTCTTAAGAACGGGTCGTGCTCTAATCGATGTATTCGAGGAAGAAATCACTCTAAGTGTTGGCCATGAGGCCGTCACATTCAATCTTGATCAGACTTCAAGATACTCCTCAAACTTTGACGCTGAAACGGTAAACCGAATTGACATCATCGATGTTGCGTCAGAGGAGTATTCTCAAGAGGTCATTGGTTTCTCATTAAGTGGCAGTACCACTCTTTCTTCTGATCCTATCATATCCGACTCTTCCCCTTCTCTCACTCCATTTGAGGGAAGTGACTTCCTTCTGGAAGAGGTCGAGGCTTTTCTTGCTCAGGATAGTTCAATCCCTCATGAGATTGATGAAAACTATCTTGACCTGGAGGGGGATATTCTTCTTCTTGAAAGATTGTTAAATGACGATCCTTCACCCTCTCCGTCTCCAAAAATAATTCATAAAGAGGAAGTCAAAAATGTTGAAATAACTGAAGACTTTCCCGAGGTTGAGCTCAAGGACTTGCCTCCTCATCTAGAATATGCATTTCTGGAGGGTGATGATAAATTACCCGTCATTATTGCTAAAGAATTAAAAGATGAGGAAAAGGCTGCAGTCCTAAAGGTTCTTAAGTCACACAATCAAGCAATTGGTTGGAAACTCTCCGACATTAAGGGTATTAGCCCGGACTTTTGTATACACAAAATCTTTATGGAGGATGACTATAAACCAGCAGTGCGACAGCAGAGAAGGGTAAATCCCGAAATCCACGAAGTTATCAAACAAGAGGTTCTAAAACTTCTTGATGCGGGATTGATTTATCCTATATCTGACAGTCCTTGGGTTAGCCCAATTCATTGCGTTCCTAAAAAGGGTGGCATAACCGTTGTCACCAACGAGGAAAACGAGTTGATTCCAACTCATTTGGTCACGGGTTGGCGAGTATGTATTGACTATTGAAAGTTGAATGAAGCCACCCGTAAAGACCATTTTCCTCTGCCTTTTATGGACCAGATGCTCGAAAGACTAGCGGGGAATGAATACTACTATTTCCTCGATGGTTTCTCGGGTTACTTCAAAATCCCCATTGATCCACAGGATCAACAGAAAACTACCTTCACCTGCCCCTACGGTACTTTTGCTTACAGACGCATGCCTTTCGGCTTATGTAATGCACCAGGCACGTTCCAAAGGTACATGATGTCTATCTTTTCTGACATGATCGGGAAAACCATGGAGGTATTTATGGATGACTTTTCAGTCATCGGGGATTCATTCCAGTCTTGTCTCTCCCACTTGGAACAAGTGCTTAAACGTTGCAAAGAAACGAATTTAAGTCTCAACTGGGAGAAGAGCCATTTTATGGTTAAAGAGGGCATTGTCCTCGGCCATAAAATTTCAAAAAAAGGGGATTGCGGTTGACAAATCCAAAATTGATGTCATTACTAAATTACCTCATCCCACCACCGTTAAAGGTGTCAGGAGCTTTTTGGGTCATGCCGGATTCTATCGTAGATTTATCCAAGATTTCTCTAAAATCGCCCGGCCTATGACCCATCTCCTCGAGAAGGATGCTCCTTTCATCTTCTCTCCTGAGTGCATCGAAGCTTTTGAAACATTAAAGAAAAAGCTTACTGAGGCACCGATTCTTGTTGCCCCCGATTGGGACCTCCCTTTTGAGCTTATGTGCGATGCTAGTGATTTTGCCATAGGTGCGGTCTTGGGGCAACGAAAAGCAAAATACTTTCCGCCTATACACTACGCAAGCGAAACTATGACCGAGGCTCAAAGTCATTACACCACCACTGAAAAAGAACTATTAGCTGTGGTGTATGCCTTTGAAAAATTCCGGCCATACTTAATCCTGACCAAATGCGTAGTGTATACGGATCACTCGGCTTTGAAGTACCTATTTGCAAAGCAAGATGCAAAGCCGAGGCTACTCCGTTGGGTTCTCCTCCTCCAAGAATTTGATATCATTATCCGTGATAAAAAAAAGGGGCTGAGAACCTTGCTGCTGATCATCTCTCATGATTAGAAAACCCTCACCAGGATGTGTCCAAGAAACAGGAAATAAATGAAACATTTCCTCTCGAGACACTCAATGCGGTTGCTTTTCGTGGTGACTCTACTACCTCATGGTTTGCCGACTTTGCAAATTACCATGCGGGTAACTTCATCGTGAAGGGGATGACGTCCCAACAGAAAAACAAATTCTTTAAAGACGTTAAACATTACTTCTGGGACGACCCATATCTCTTCAAAATCTGTGCCGATCAAGTCATCAGGCGATGTGTTTACGGATAAGAAGCCGCTGATATTCTCAAGGCTTGCCATGCTGGACCCACCGGGGGCCACTATAGTCCTAACTACACCGCCAAAAAGGTGTTTGATTCCGGTTTCTATTGGCCCACAATTTATAAGGATGCCCACGAGTTAGTCAAAGCTTGTGATGCTTGTCAGCGTCACGGGAATATTTCACAAAAGAACGAAATGCCACAAAATGCCATTCAAGTTTGTGAAATCTTTGACGTCTAGGGCATTGATTTTATGGGGCCATTCCCATCTTCTCATGGAAACAAATACATTCTCGTGGCTATTGACTACTTGTCAAAATGGGTTGAGGCAAAAGTCTTACCAACTAACGATGCCTGAGTTATTGTGAAATTCTTGAAATCCCTCTTTGCTCGTTTTGGAACTCCCCGTGCCATCATTAGTGATCGCGGTACACACTTTTGCAATGATCAATTCGCAAAAGTCATGCTTAAGTACGGTGTTACTCATCGTCTTTCTACCGCGTATCACCCACAAACAAGTGGGCAGGTGGAGGTTTCAAACCGTGGTATTAAACGGATTCTTGAGAGGACCGTAGGTGAAAACCGTGCTTCCTGGTCGGATAAACTAGATGATGCACTCTGGGCCTTCCGTACAGCTTACAAAACACCCATCGGGTGTACTCCCTACAAGCTGGTATACGGGAAGGCGTGTCATTTACAGATCGAGCTCGAGCACAAAGCCTATTGGGCCTTGAAACATGCAAACTACAACCTTCATAAAGCGGGTGATCACCCTAAGGTTCAACTCAATGAATTAAACAAACTTCATGATCAAGCCTACGAGAACTCTTTGATCTACAAAGAAAAGACAAAGAAGATTCACGACTCTAAGATTAAGAACCGCGTTTTCAACGTCGGTGACAGAGTCCTTCTTTTCAATTCAAGGTTTAAGATCTTCTCGGGGAAATTAAAAACCTGATGGACTGGACCATTCATCGTTGCAAAAGTATATCCATACGAGACTGTTGAGCTATCTCAACCCGAAGGTTCCAACTTCAAAGAGAATGGTCATCGTTCGAAACATTATTTTGGAGAGGACATACCATCCATGGTTGTCCCGGATCTCCAAACTTTCCCCATGGACCAATGAATTCGGGGATCGAGTCAAGCTAGGGACTCGGTGAACAAAAATTAGCAAAATATGGGTTTTTACCCATATCTCTGACTTCTTTCTACTTTCTACCACCCTAGTGTTGGGGGGGGGGGGGGGTGGCCGTCCCCCACCTTTTGAAAATTAAATATGTATATAAGTTTCAAGTTAAAAAAAATGTTTATATGTACATATAAATAAAGTGAAAAATAAAAACGATATTTCCACAGTTAGCTTCCAATATTAGCTTTTTCCGTTCAAAGAGTTGGCATAATAGCCGGGACTTTGAATATTGAGGACAATATTCAATTCTAGTGTGGGGGGGGGGGGGATTCTTGCGAATTTTAGCACAAAATACTTTCTAAGTAACCCCATTTTGGCCCAAATTTTTCAAAAATTTTTCACTTTATTTCAAAATTTTTGTGGTTATCAGTCCGCCATGTCTAAATGACAAAAGGATTGGCTAATTCAGGAGCAAACGGCTCTTGGTAAAGATATCTCAAATCCGTTGATGGCTTGCAATTTGCCCAAAATTGTATGGTAAATCAACTCGCCATATCCCAAAAAGTGAATGAGTTGGCTAGCCCACAAGATTATGGCTTGTGGTAAAGGCCGTGAAAAAACCATAATTGCTAGTCAACTCACCAAGATGTTGACTTAGTCCATCAAGAGGTGGCTAGTCCAGAAGCAAACGGCTTTTGGTAAAGACTAATCAAATCCATTGACAGCTGGTGGTTTGCTCAAAATTACATGGTTATCAGGTGGACAATAGTTCTTGCTTGAATCGATACATCTGGCTACTCTAAAAGTGATGGCTTTTGGTAAAGAGTTTTCAAATCCATCAAGTTTTTCTCAAAAGATTGCTAGGGACTAGCAACGTTTTAGTGTGGGGGATTGATGAGTGTGTAAATACTCATCATTTTTACCTATTTTGAGCTGCCAAAACATCTAAAAACACTCAAAATTGCATCAGAATAATGAAAATATCCCAGGAATGTGTTTTATATGTTTCAGATGCAAAATAATCAAAAACAAATGAAAAATGAACAAAGTTTGCATAATTGGCAGTTTCAGCCCCTCATCTTTCAAAAGTTGTCAAATGTAGTCCCTGGTTAATTCTAAAAACTTGAAAAAGTCACCAAAGGTCCTTTTAAATCACAAAGTTACATATTTAGTCCTTTGGTGCAAAGTTTCACAAAATGTAAAGTTTAGTCTCTGAACTTTGAAAATTGTCAAAATTGGTCCCTGGGATATTAAAACTTTGAGAAAAACAAATTTTGTCCTTGCACTTCTCATTTATGGCAGGAATGGTCCTTGATTGGCAAGTTTGGTAAAATTACATATTTGGTCCCTGGAGTTTAAAAGTTTGGCAGATTGGTCCCTGGGAAATTCAAAATTGGAAAAATCAACTTTGGACCTTGAAATATTCAATCATGACAAGAATGGACCTTGTGAACACTTAGGGAAAATTACAAAACCGACCCCAACTTTCGGCAAATTACACTTATGGTCCTTGTGATAATACAAACCAAACCGGACCCTTAATATTAAAGCCAAGTCCAATCCAAACACAAACCATCACCAAGCCCATTTCCCTTTTATGGCCCAACCCCCCATCAAAAGCCCACCCTGGTAATAATAATACCAGGGTCAAACCAAGTCAAACATCCACCCATGTACACGCATTCCCCCCCCCCCCCAACTTGCCCTGCAAATCCATCACCTCCACCACCCCCACTAGCAACCCCATCATCACCAACCCTCACCACTTTCACCTAACAAACAAACCCCATTTAATTCTTCCCCCCCCCCCTTGAGTATTTCAGAAGCAAATTGCAAAAATGATTTTTGGCGCCAAAAATACGTGGCAGCTAAAGGGAGCATCTCAGTGATCCTACGACTCAAATTTAAAGAGGGAAATGATCACAAGGGTCCAGGGAACCCTAATCTTCAAGTATAAATAGAAGAGAAGTACCATGGAGCATTATAGTAGTTTAATTTTAAAAAGATAGTGTCGTTTAGTTTGTAACTTTCAATTTCAGTTTAAAATCAAGCTTTTAAGCATTGTAGTAGTGTAATAAAATGTAATTCAATCTTTTTCATCAATCAAATTCAAGTTTCCTTTCATATCTCAGTTTACGCAAATTTCAATTTTATTTCAAGTTCTTAATCTTCTGTATTGTTGTTATTAGTAGGACTTATGGACTCTTAGGCTAACATATGCTCCCAGAAAGCTTAAACAAGCTTTTAGAAACCATAAAATACAGCTTAGGTATAAAAAATCAAAAATCACAAAAAGTCAACAAAAGTCAACATTTGCAGGTTATTGATGAAGAAAGCTGGAGCAGGGTAAGTTTTGGATGACCTTGGGTTAGTGGTCTTGTGGAAGACCTATAGGATTGATTTTGAGGTCCTTGGTTCTTGGTTTAAGCTGGAATGCACATTGTAAGGCTTTAAAACTCATTTCTCTAATACTACTGTAGCATTGCTTATTTAGTTGCTTAAATAGCTTTTCTGTGTTTATTTGGTGTTAAGTAGTGATAATCTTGTATAAAATTAGTGTCTTGTTTATTGGAAATCATAGTTGCTTTGAAATCTTATTTTGACAGTTAAAATAGCATAATTGGTAATCTTGATTAGTTGTTGTTGTTTCCTGTTTCTAGGTGATCATTTAAGCTTAATTTATCATAAAAAGTTGTTGTGAACCTGTTTCATAAGCCCTAACATCTAGTTCCTTCATAAATCAAAAACAGACAAACCTTAAGTAGTGTTTGGATCAGTGTGATCCAATGTGTTGTGGTGTTCAATTGTTGTTGTTTCTGGTTTACACAAGTCACATAGGCTCATAATAGCTCAGAACAAGCATAATACCTAGGTCTTATTCAGAGAAAAGTCAAAATCACACTCAACTTGGCCTAGATAACCCTTTGTGTTGGATTAAGTGTGGCATATGCCCCAAATCCATTCACTTATGAGTGGTATAGCTTAATCTAGGATTAAAGTTCATTTAAGTCAGAAAATCAGGATTAAAGTTCATTTAAGTCAACCTTTTGCAAAAACTCAAAAAGTCAAAAAGTACCTGTGTTTCAGAAATCCAAATATTGGAAGAATTTTTGTGATTTTTGTGTTTAGTTTGAGACTCTGAGCGTTTCAGGAATTAAAGTTTGTCACCTAGTGTACAAGTTCCCATAAACAGCTTATTTTTAAGAATTTTGTATAAGCTTGTGCAATAGCTTAAAGTGACCTGTAGGGCAAACACATGCCCTGTGCACAAGTTTTGACCAAAATTCCCAAGGCCTTAGCTACTTCATTAGTGAGTCCCACCCCTAGCTTTTTAGCTTTTTAGAAACCCCATAAGCCCAGCTTTAAGTTTCTGAGCTTATTTCACCATTGTGAGCTTATTTGATAGGGCTGCAACCCTCATTTAGTTTGACCAGTTCCTGAGTGTACACTGATCACTCAGTGTTTGACCCAAACTTCATAGCATCACCCAAAGCTCATTAATAAGCCATAAGCCCTGCTTATTGGCTTATTGTGAAGCCTACCAGTCCATCTTCATAGTTCAACTTTCAATTTGGACCCCTGAGCTCTTCTGTGGACCCCACAGAGGTCCAAAACCTCCCATTTCAGGCCTGTCTTGGCCTAAATAGTTCACAAGTGCTTATTTGTGGTTAACAGCTTATTCAGTGAGCTTCTTTGTTCCATTTTGCTTATTTTAGGTTGGTAATCATCTGTGTATACCTTATTTGCCATTTCCTTGCTTTTTCAACATTGCATTAAGTCCTAATAAGCTTAATTGCCCACTGTTTGATAAGATGGGGGGCACACAGCTTATTTTTAAGCTTTTGTAAAAGTTTCTTATTTTCAACTTATTTTTAACTGTCAAAAAGAAAATCCAACCAAAAACCAAATATAAAATTATTGATAGCTTCTATTTAATAGATTCTATCTTTTTAGCTTATTAATAAGCACTTCACCATTTTTATAATTTTCTTAATGTCCTGTCACCTTTAAGTATTTGTAATAATTTTCTTAGGTTTTATAAATTAGTTAAGTCTTTTAGAAAATAGATTTTTAAATTCCACTATTAATTTTTTAATTTTCTTATTTAAATTAGTGAAATTAGATTTAAATTAATAATTAAGTAAATAATTAGTAAAATAGTATAAATATAATTTTTAGAAACATTTTATAATTTTTTAGGATTCCTATGATGGTTACTTAGTTTTGTAAATTTTTCTATAATTTTCTAAGTCATTTAGGTATTATTAGTAATTTAAAATAGTTTAAATAGTTTAAGTAATATAATTAGTTTTTAATTAATAGAAAACTCATAAAAAGACAAAAATATTTCTTTTTAATTTTTATACTTTCTTCAAGTTCTTTTTAAGGTTTAGAAAATACTTTTGCAAGTTTTTAGTTTAATTTGTAATCTTTATCATTTTTAGTTTAATTTAAATTAGATTTAAAATAATTTTAACTGATTAATTAGTGTTTAAATATTAAAATAATCATTTAAATAATCTCATTTTCATTTTAAATTTTCTTTTTATTTTAAGTTTTAAAAAGTTTCACTTGCACCCCCTGTAGTTTGTAATTTGTCAAATCCCACTTTTCTCTGTCTGCAATTTGATCCCAAGTTGTGCATTTGTAATTATATTTGCATATCTGTTATTGTGAATATTATTCCAAATTGTGCAAATACCAAATATCAGTAGCATAATCGATTCCCAATCATCTTGGCTATTGTCCTCAGTGCCACTCATTCTCAAAAACATTTTCCAAAATACCATTGCAATCTCGCTGGGACATAACGACCCAGGGACACACTATACTATCCACGGAGAATTGGAACTCAGCTGTCTTTGACTTATTGACCTTGGTCAATAATATCTGACTGCTTTTTCACCAATCACTAACCATGGTTTTCACATATTACGATCAACCTCGACTTTCGGAACGTGTTTCTTGGTCATAAAAAGTGGCATCAGAGCTAACCGGGGGCGAATCGTGGTGTTTTTGGGTGTAAAATCGTGTTTTTGGTGTTTTTTCTCGGAAAACTTACGATCTTATTGAGTTAGGATCGTTTTTTATCGAGTTAGAAAATTTTTTAGCGAGTTAGAAAATTTTTTCAGCGAGTTAGAAATTTTTTAGCGAGTTAGAAATTTTTTTTAGCGAGTTAGAAATTTTTTTTAGCGAGTTAGAAATTTTTAGCGAGTTAGAAATTTTTAGCGAGTTGGAAATTTTTTATCGAGTTAGAAAATTTTTTATCAAGTTAGAAATTTTTTTTTATCAAGTTAGAAATTTTTTTTATCAAGTTAGAAAAATTTGATTTTATCAAGTTAGAAATTTTTTTATCAAGTTAGAATTTTTCTTTTATCAAGTTAGAAATTTTTTTCGCGAGTTAGAGAAAGTTTGTGAGTTAGGGATTATTGGTAATCAAGATCACATTTGGAGAGTTAGCCATTATACCTTATCGTATATCGAGTAAGGATTTCACTTGGGACTTACCTAAACGAAACTCTGCCGAAATTGACTTAGAATATCGAGTAAGGATATGGGATTTTGAGTAAGGAAATAACCAAAGTGTATCACATAAACAAAACCCTAAACCTCATCGTGTAACTTAAGCATTGATCAACTACCCTAAACCCTAATTTCCACTTCACCTAAAACACTTGATATAATTGGTAAACATTTTACAGAACATGATTCAATTTCTTGTTTCATTATCCTAATACCAATATATCACACACCAAAAACACACCACGGATTGCTTAAAAGATCCTGATCAAGAATCACAATCAAGTGACAACGGCTAGTATCGGATTTTTGTGATTATGGGGATAATTCTTTATCACTTTTCTGGGTTTAAAGTTCATTTTAAGGGCATGTGTGCTTATTTATCTCAAAGTCTAGGGGTGGATGGATGCATGACTTTCGAAGATACTTGTTTGGGCAAACACTGGTAGAGATAGTGATTAAGACTTGGATTATCTAGTTATACCCGCTGTAAGGAGTTACATTGTAGTACTCACGGGTTATAGCTATCACTTTAAGGAGTTACATTGTATTACTCAGTGTCGTACGAAGTTGTGGATAGTTCAAGAGGCAGAGATTTCATATACTATTTGTGGGTTTGAGTATATGGATCTACCTATGCTTAAAGGAGTTACGTTGTAGTGCTTAATATAGGTTCTTAGTCACACCATCGTACAAGATTAAGTCACATATCTAAGGGATGTTTACTTCATTTTCAGATTGGTTATTTTGGGTTGTTTCTCTAGTCATTGGTCATTTACTAGCTGGGTGGAATTTGAAGAGGTTGCTTATAGGTTGAAGAGAAGAGATGAGATTGTAGAAAAAGAGAGTCATATCTTAGCGACAAATACTCACAGAATGTGCTTCAAAAAGCTGTTATGGCTTCTAAATTGCATTAGAAGTGTAAAGTACATGTAATTGTATGGCATGTTGATGAGTGCTCAAACACTCATCATTTTTATCGTATTTAAACTGCCAAAACATACAAAAACAATCGAAAAGTCATCAAAATACTGAAATTATCCCAGGGATTGTGTTTTATGTGTTTTAAATGCAAAATGAGCAAAAACAAATGAAAAATGATCAAAGTTTGCAATATTGGCAGTTTCAGTCCCCTAAGTTTAAAAATTTGTCAAAAATAGTCCCTATGCATTTATTTTGAAAGAAAAGTCAACCCAATTCCTTAAAAAATCAAAAGTTATCAAAAATGGACTTTGGGTGAAAAGTTTGGAAAATTTACATCTTTGGTCCCTCAAGTTTGAAATCTGTCAAAAATAGTCCCTGGGAATTTTGAAAAATGAAAAAATAAAGTTTGATCCTTGGAATGTGAAAACTTGGCAATATTGGTCCCTTGTGATATTTTGGCAGAAGTACAACTCAGGTCCCTTGGTTTGGTGGAATTTCATTTTTGGTCCTTGTGTTTATTACAACACCAACCGGACCCTTAATAAACTAAAACCCCAAAACCAAATCCAAACCCCAACACAACCAGGCCCACTCCACCTTTTCTTGGCCCATTCCCTCACCAGCCCATTCCCTCTCAAAATAATACTCACCCCCGTTTTCCCTTGGTCAACAAAGGTCAACCATTGACCTTCCCTCCCACCCAGCCTGTAATACCAATCCAACACATAACCTCCCCCCTCCTCCACCTCAACAAACCCAATCCCTGCCTTCCCCAACTCCCACAAACATCCAAAAGGTTTTAATTACTTCATAACATCTCCAAGTTATCCCATCCAGACAAAACAAGAAAAAGGTGCCAAAACATTTTCAAAGGTCAGGATCAAATTTGAGCCATCCAATAGCTTAAAGTGAAGTGGGAAAGTCTTCTATGACTGCCAAGACCTAAAAATGATATATATATATATATATAGCAAGAAGAAGCAGTGGAGAGGCAAGTAGCATAACTTAGAGTAAAAAACTTAGTCGTTTAGTAAATTTTATCATTTCCCTTGTAATTTTAAGCTTTCAAGTGTTGTTTTTACTTATTTAAGTGTATTAAGAAACATTTTCAAGTATCAATGTCAAGTTTTATTTAGTATTTCAAATTGTGCAATTTCATGTTAAAAATCTATCATTACTGTATTGTTGTTGTTTCTTGTTATCATTGACTAGAATAGAATACATAGGCTCCCAGGAAGCTTATAAAAGCTTCTAGTTACCTTAAAATGCAATTTAGCTAAAAAATTCACAAATTACAAAAAGGTCAACAAAAGTCAACTGTTGGTGTGGAAGTGGTATTTGGTGATTCAGAAGTGATTTGGAAGCAAGAAAGCTTTGGATTGTGGGTTTAGATCTTCAGGAAGGAGTTAGGATCCTTGGTTCTTGGTCATTGATGCTAACAGTCCTTAAATTGTAAGCCTATTATCCATTTCAAGTTCATTTTCTATAACATTAGTTGTTATTGCTTATTTCTGTGTTATTGGTGTTTAGTTAAAGCCATTTAGTGAGAATATAACTTAAAGTAGCATAGTTGTTTATTAGATTTGATAGTTGCTTCTAATTTCCAATTTTAGTCATTTTGAGCATATTATTGAATTATGAGTTGTGGTAGTAATTAGTGATATAATTGTTCTAAGACAGGTTTATATAATCATAATTTAGTATTCTGTGTAAGTAGGTTGGAAGGAATCTCTCACTTTCTTTGAAAAATCACAAATATCAGTTAGATTAGGGGTGTTTGGAACAAGCTTGTTAGCTGAGATCTTGTTGCTATTTGGTGATTATTTTAGTTTCATTAGACTGCAGTAGTGTGATATAGGTCAAGTAGAACATAAAATCTAGTGTCATTTCAAAAAAAAATCAAAGTTATCAAAATCTCACCCACACAGTTAACTGTGTGGGATTTGTACCTCAAAAAGTATCTATGTTGGTTTAAGAGTTGTTGATTTGCATTAGTTTAACCTTATCTCAGCTTATTATTGTGCTTTCAGTCATCAAATTGAGATCAAACTTCATATAAGTCAACATTCAAGTTTCTCATAAAAAGTCAAAATGGTGCATAGTCAGAAATCTCCAATATGGCATGAATTTCTATGATTTTTGTGTTTGATTTGAGGGTTTGAAACTTCTTGTGTGTATTATATACCAGCTGAACTCTTGATTCCTTGTGTTCTTATATTTTTGTAAATTTTCTGGGTGGACCATTTTGCCCCTCAAAGTGGGCTGCAGGGAAAGTCCTTCCCTTGTGCATCAGACCTCCATCCTACACCACCACCTTTGGTGGTGGATTGTGGCCACCCCAGTGGGTCCCACAGTCCAACTTTGGGTTTTCCCAACCCCCCTCCTACCAGGCTTCAAGAGTTGCTCATTAGTATGACTTTAGGACCAGCGGACTCCACTTGAAACTCCTTCCCAACTCTGTCCCATTTCTGACTCAAATTCCAAATAAGCTATAGCTTATTCAGGCCTTGTGTCTTATTTACATAGCTTATTTGTGTGATACTTTCTCAAACATGTCCAAGTAACTCAGAGGAACCAAATTTAACCATTGTGGACCTCACATAACTCCATTTGAGCCAAATTCCCTTCTTGGTAAAAGAAAGTCAACTATTTGGACTAATAAGCACTCAAAGAGCTTATTTCTGGTTTTCATAAAAAGTGTTAGTTTTTAGTGTAAAATTTGTTTGGAAAAAGAAAAAACACAAAAAACCAATTTTAATTTGAGTGATAGCTTCTATTTAATAGAAATTATCATTTTAATTTTCTTTTTAGCTTATTTATAAGCAATATAGCATTTTTATATTTTTATTAAGTCTCTTTTATATTAAAGTAATTTTAGAATTTTTTCCAGATTTTTCTTTTGTCTTTTAGTGGTTTTTAGAATTAATTTTAGTTTAATTAATTATTAATTAATATTAAGTAATTAAATTGCATAATTATATTTTATTAAGTAATACCTAGTTTTTATAATTTTTCTAGCTTTTATATAAGTTAAAACATTTTTACAAATTTTTCTAGAATTTATACTGTTCATTTTCAATTTTTTTATATAATTAGTTTAATTGGTAATTAATAAATAATTAGAATAATAATTAGTAAATTAGTTTAAAAATACATAAAATTAACATTTTATAATTTTTTAGATTCCCGTGATGGTTAATTAGATTTATAAAAATCTTCTTAATTATCTTAGTCTTTTTAGTCATTTTTAATAATTTAAATTAATATAATTAGTTAATAAATAGAATATTAGTACTCCCTCCGTCCCAAAATTATAGTCCCTTTTTGACTTTTTCGGTCTTTATTTTTTAACTTTGACCTTAAATATTTTTGTTTATATTACATTATACTTGATGCAAAATATATGAATGGATTGAGTTTTAAATGTATTTTTCATTGGTATAATTTTCATTAACTATTGTATAACACAAACAAAAAATATTTAAGGTCAAAGTTGAGAAACAAAGACCGAAAAAGTTAAAAGGGGACTATAATTTTAGGACGGAGGTAGTAATTAATTAATAATAAATAATTAAATAGTGTAAAAATAATTTTTATTTTTCTTAAAATTTTCTTTAGTTATTAGGATTGTAAAAATAATAATTTCACGCTCGTAGCCTTTTCAGATCATCAGTTGTACTTTCTTTCTCGTACGTAAGCGTACGTTTTTAATTAAAACGTACGTTTTTAGGTTTTAAATCGATTCTTCTTAATCTCAATTCCAGTAATCAATCACATAGATTTCCTAAGCTATTTCATTACATAATTCTCACTACAACCTTTTTCTGTGAATAATCACCCGATCACAAGTACGCTAAAGCACAATCCACACCTCATTGGGACATAACGACCTGGTGATACCCTTTATTACCCAGAAGCATTGGTCTAGGTAGTTTGACCTTGTTGACCATATACTTGGTCAATTTAGGTTGACTGTTCTGAGCCAATCAATTTTTGGCGCTGCTGCCAGGGAGGTGTGCGCGTTTCTACAGCGTTATTTGAGATTAGTGTTGTTTCACCATAATCACTGTACAAATACCACCACTTTTGTAAATTTTAAATCAAAATACAAAAAAGCCATTAACACTTTTACTAAAGTGTTAAAACACCAAAAAAAAAAAAATTAAAAACAACAAAACAGATCGTAACGTTTTCTGAATCGGTTTTCTTTTAAGGTGATTCTTAAAGAGAAACGATTTTAGATTACGAGACGATACCAAAAATATTGTCCAAAAGTTTTTCACCCATACACAAAACCCAAAAACATCCGTCTTTTCTTGTGAATAATAATAAATACATAAAAACCAACCGTCTTTTCTTGTCCAAAAGTTTTTCACATCATGGTTTCTCTGAGTTGATGCAACTCGATACTTTTTACAATGGTGTGAGCCAAGCTGATCAGGATTCTCTCAATGCCTCCCGTGGGAGGAAATTTCTTGAGTAGAACCACAAAAGAAGCTTTGCAAATCATAGAAAACAAGTCCAAGGTCCGCTCTACACGAAGCAACCGATTGTTTCTCAAATCAATGCGGGTCCTTCCACTTCATCTTCTGTGAGTCAATCTAGCACGAATGCTAAGATTGACAAGCTCACTGAAGCTATTCAAGCTTTGGTTCTTACCCAAACAAAGAAAGTTTCATTTCCACAACATCCTCCCCCTGCTGAGGTTAAAAAAGTGGAAGTCTGTGTGACTTGTGGTGGGCCGCATGCCTACTATAATTGCACAGCTACTGATGGTACTCCATATGAAGCTCATGCTGTAGCCGGGTCCCAAAATCAAGGAGGCAATCAATATCGCCCTCCTATGGACCCTAGCAATCGTCCTCATCATCATTATCCTGGACCTCCCGGTTTTAATCAAAACCAAAATGTCCAAAACCGTGGCCAAAATCAAAATAGAGCGAACCAAGGTTTTCAAAACCAAGGTAACTTCAATCAGGGTCACGGTTTTCACAATCAAAACCAAGGTTTCCAAAATCAAGGTTTCGAACATCAAGGAAATTTTAATCGAAACCAAGGTCAGGGTAATTTCAATCCGGGATATTTTCATGGAAACAACAACCCTAATCAGGGTAATTTTCAAAATCAAGGTCCCAATCCGAACAATCGAGCTCCAAATATTCCTAATCTGAATCAAGCCATTGTTCCAATCGGGCCTTCATCTGACGAGTTGTTAAAACAATTCATGAAGTCCCAAGAAGAGTTGAACAAGTTGCTGGTCAGCCAGATTTTTGATATCAAGAAGTCTTTAAATGATCGACCCTCGGGCTCAGGTACTACTTTACCGAGCAACACGATCGCTAACCCGAGGGGAGATGCTAAGGCAATCACAACACGAAGTGGTGCTTCATATGATGAACCCGCGATTCCTACTACCTCTTCTTTTTCTCCTCCAAAGGTAGTGGAACGTGAACCTGAGGTGATAAAGGACAAGGTGCAAACTCCTAGCCCACGACGTACAGCACACGTCCAACCTCAGGTTATTCCTAAAACCAGATGTAAGCCTGGAGTTGTCTTTGAACCACCAGAAACTCCAGTGGACAACCCTAAATCGAAGACTTCTATTCCTTACCCATCACGTCTCAGTGAACAAAAGCTCCGCGAAAAAGCTAATCACCAAATGGATAAATTTTTCCAAATCTTCCAAGATTTGCACTTTGATATTAGCTTCGCGGATGCTATTCTCTTGATGCCCAAGTTTGCATCGACAATCAAAAGTCTGTTGAGTAATAAAGAGAAACTCTTTGAGATGGCAAGAACTCCTCTGAATGAGAACTGCTCAGCAGTTCTTTTAAAAAAGCTTCCAGAAAAGCTTGGAGACCCCGGGAAAATTCTAATTCCTTGTACTTTCCCGGGTATGGTTGAATGCTTCGCCTTTGCCGATCTAGGTGCTAGCATTAACCTGATGCCATATTCTGTGTAGAAGAAACTCTCTCTTCCCAAACTTACTCCCACGTGCATGACTTTAGAGCTTGCCGATCGTTCAATTTCCCGTCCCCTTGGCATTGCCGAGGACGTGTTTGTTAGAGTGGGAAAGTTCCATTTTCTGGCAGATTTTGTGATTGTTGACTTTGATGCCGATTCAAGGGTCCCTCTTATTCTTGGAAGGGGATTCATTAGAACTGGGCGTGCTCTCATCGATGTATTTGAGCAAGAGATCACATTGCGTGTTGGAACGGAAGCCATTACCTTCAACCTCGATCAAACTTCATGGTACTCCTCTAATTATGACTCTGAATCGGTAAACCGAATAGATGTCATCGATGTAGCTGCTAAGGAGTACGCTCAAGAGGTTCTAGGTTTCATTGATAATTCTTCGAGTGAAAATCTCACTCAATCTTCTCATCCCATCATAGCCAATTCTTCTCCTTCCCTCACTCCATTTGAGGGAAGTGACTTCATCTTAGAAGAAATTGAGGCCATTCTCAAAAGTGATTCGACTCCCGATGGAATCGATAACCAAGAGATTTACTCCGAGAGGATATTTCATACTTGAGAAATTATTAAACGAAGATCCCTCTCCTCTTTCTGTTCTACAACAAACACTTCATAAAGAGGAAGTAAAAAATGTTGAGAAAACTGAGGACTTCCCTGAGGTTGAACTTAAGGACTTGCCGCCTCATCTTAAATATGCATTTCTGGAGGGTGATGATAAATTACCCGTCATAATTGCTAAAGACTTAAGTGATGAGGAAAAGGCTGCTCTCATAAAGGTATTGAAGTCACATAAACAAGCAATTGCTTGGCGACTCTCCGACATCAAGGGCATTGACCCTGAATTTTGTACTCACAAGATTTTAATGGAGGATGACTTCAAACCAGCAGTCCAACAACAAAGAAGGGTGAATCCAAAAATTCACGAAGTTATCAAACAAGAAGTTTTAAAACTTCTTGATGCCGGATTGATTTACCCTATCTCGGACAGTCCTTGGGTTAGCCCAATTCATTGTGTTCCAAAAAAGGGTGGCATTACTGTTGTCACAAATGAGGAGAATGAGTTGATTCCAACTCGTTTAGTTACGGGATGGCATGTCTGCATTGACTATCGCAAGTTAAATGACGCCACCCGTAAAGATCATTTTCCTTTGCCCTTTATGGATCAGATGCTCGAGAGATTAGCGGGGAATGAGTATTATTGCTTCCTCGATGGTTTCTCGGGTTACTTTCAGATTCCCATTGATCCGCAAGATCAGGAAAAGACCACTTTCACGTGCCCCTACGGAACTTTTGCTTATAAACGTATGCCATTCGGCTTGTGTAATGCTCCGGGCACGTTTCAAAGATGTATGATGTCCATATTTTCCGACATGATCGGTAAAACTATGGAGGTCTTTATGGACGATTTTTCGGTCATCAGGGATTCGTTTCAATCATGCCTCTCCCATTTAGACGACATGCTAAAACGTTGTGAAGACACAAAGTTATGTCTAAATTGGGTGAAGAGTCACTTTATGGTCAAAGAGGGCATTGTCCTCGGCCATAAAATTTCAAAGAACGGGATTGAGGTTGACAAAGCCAAAGTGGATGTCATTGCAAAATTACCTCATCCCACAACCGTAAAAGGTGTTAGGAGCTTTTTGGGTCATGCCGGTTTCTATCGAAGGTTTTTTCAAGATTTTTCTAAAATTGCCCGGCCTATGACCCATCTCCTCGAAAAGGATGCTCCTTTTATCTTCTCCACCGAGTGCATCGAAGCTTTTGAAACATTAAAGAAAAAGCTTACTGAGGCACCGATTCTTGTTGCCCCCGATTGGGACTTGCCCTTCGAGCTCATGTGTGATGCTAGTGATTATGCGATAGGGGCAGTCTTGGGGTAACGCAAAACAAAACATTTTCAGCCTATACACTATGTCAACAAAACTATGACCGAGGCTTAAAGTCATTACACCACCACCGAAAAAGAATTATTAGCTGTGGTGTATGCTTTTGAAAAATTCCGGCCATACTGAATACTGACCAAAAGCATAGTGTATACGGATCACTCGGCTTTAAAGTACCTTTTTGCAAAACAAGTTGCAAAGCCGAGGCTTCTCCGTTGGGTTCTCCTCCTACAGGAATTTGATATCATTATTCGTGATAAAAAAGGAGCTGAGAACCTAGCTGCTGATCATCTCTCCTGATTGGAAAACCCCCACCAAGATGTCTTCGAGAGGAAAGAAATTAATGAAACATTCCTTCTCGAGACACTCAATGCGGTTACCTTTCGTGGAGACTCTATTACCCCATGGTTTGCCGACTTTGCAAACTACCTTGCGGGTAACTTTGTGGTGAAAGAGATGTCGTCCCAACAGAAAAATAAATTCTTCAAAGATGTAAAACATTACTTCTGGGACGACCCCTATCTTTTCAAAATCTGTGCGGATCAAGTCATCCGGCGGTGTGTTTATGGCCAAGAAGCCGCTGAAATTCTTAAGGCTTGCCATGCTGGTCCCACGGGGGGCCACCATAATCCAAACTACACCGCCAAGAAGGTGTTTGACTCCGGTTTCTTTTGGCCCTCGATTTACAAGGATGCCCAGGAATTAGTCAAATCCTGTGACGCTTGTCAACGTCACGGGAACATTTCACAAAAAGAATGAAATGCCTCAGAATGCAATTTAAGTTTGTGAAATTTTTGACGTTTGGGGCATCGATTTTATGGGGCCATTTCCATCATCTCATGGGAATAAGTATATACTCGTGGCTATTGACTACTTGTCAAAATGGGTTGAAGCGAAAGCTTTACCTACTAATGATGCCCGAGTTGTTGTAAAATTCTTGAAAGCTCTTTTCGCTCGATTTGGAACTCCACGTGCTATTATCAGTGATCGTGGTACGCATTTTTGCAATGACAAATTCGACAAAGTCAAGTAAAAGTATGGTGTAACTCACCGTCTTTCTACTGCGTACCACCCACAAACAAGTGGACAAGTAGAAGTTTCCAATCGAGGAATTAAGAGGATTTTAGAAAGAACCGTAGGTGAAAATCGTGCATCATGGTCAGACAAATTAGATGATGCACTTTGGGCTTTCCGTACGGCTTACAAAACACCCATTGGGTGTACGCCTTACAAACTTGTGTACGGGAAAGCATGCCATCTTCTGATCGAGCTTGAGCACAAAGCCTATTGGGCTCTCAAGCATGCCAATTTTGACCTCAAAACTGCGGGTGATCATAGAAAAGTTCAACTAAATGAATTAAACGAACTTCGTGATCACGCTTACGAGAACTCTTTGATCTATAAAGAAAAGACAAAGAAGATTCATGACTCCAAAATCAAGAACCGCGTTTTTAACGTTGGTGATCGAGTCCTTCTTTTCAACTCTAGCCTCAAGATCTTCTCGGGAAAGCTAAAAACCCGATGGACTGGTCCATTCACTATCGCAAAAGTTTATCCTTATGGCACCGTCGAATTATCTCAAAATGACGGTCTAAATTTCAAAGTGAATGGACATCGGTTAAAACATTACTTTGGAGAGGACATACCATCAATGGTTGTCCCGGATCTCCAAACTTTCCCCAAGGAAAATTGAATTCGGGGATCGAGTCAAGCTAGCGACTCGATGAAAAAAAACAATAGCACAATACGGGTTTTCACCCGTATCTCTGATTTCTTTCTACTTTCTACCACCCTAGTGTGGGGGAATGGCCAACCCCCCACTGTTTGAAAAATGTATATATGTATATAAGTTTCAAAAAAAAAATGTGTATATGTAGAAATAAAGTGAAATATGGTGTTTCCACAGTTAGATTCGAATATTAGCTTTTTACGTTCAAAGAGTTGGCATAATAGCCGGGACTTTGAATATTGAGGACAATATTCATTTCTAAGTGTGGGGGGGGGGGGGGGGGGAAATTCTAGCGAATTTTATCAAAATATATCTTCAAGTACCCCCGTTTTTGGCCAAAAATTTCAAAAAATTTTCACTTTATTTTAAAATTGTGGTTATCAGTCTGCCATGTCTAACCGACAAAGGGATTTGCTAATCTAGGAGCAAACGACTCTTGTTAAAGATAACTCAAATCCGTTGACGGCTTGCAATTTGCCCAAAATTGTATGGTAAATCAACTCGCCATATCCCATAAAGTGAATGAGTTGGCTAGCCCGCAAGATTATGGCTTGTGGTAAAGGCCGTGGAAAAACCATAATTGGTAATCAGCTCACCAAGATGTTGACTAGGTCCATCAAGAGTTGGCTAGTACAGGAGCAAACGGCTCTTGGTAAAGACAAATCAAAACCGTTGAAAGCTGGTGGTTTGCTAAACATCATATGGTTATCAAGTGGACCATAGTTCTTAATTGAATCGAAACATTTGGCTACTCCAGAAGTGATGGCTTTTGGTAAAGAGTTTTCAAATCCATCAAGTTTTCCAAAAAGATTGCTAGGGACTAGCAATAGTTTAGTGTGGGGGATTGATGAGTGCTCAAACACTCATCATTTTTATCGTATTTAAACTGCCAAAACATACAAAAACAATCGAAAAGTCATCAAAATACTGAAATTATCCCAGGGATTGTGTTTTATGTGTTTTAAATGCAAAATGAGCAAAAACAAATGAAAATGATCAAAGTTTGCAATATTGGAAGTTTCAGTCCACCAAGTTTAAAAATTTCTCAAAAATAGTCCCTATGTATTTATTTTGAAAGAAAAGTCAACCCAAGTCCTTAAAAAATCAAAAGTTATCAAAAATGGACTTTGGGTGAAAAGTTTGGAAAATTTACATCTTTGGTCCCTCAAGTTTGAAATCTGTCAAAAATAGTCCTTGGGAATTTTGAAAAATGAAAAAAATAAAGTTTGATCATTGGAATGTGAAAACTTGGCAATATTGGTCCCTTGTGATATTTTGGCAAAAGTACAACTCAGGTCCCTTGGTTTGGTGGAATTTCATTTTTGGTCCTTGTGTTTATTACAACACCAACCGGGCCCTTAATAAACTAAAACCCCAAAACCAAATCCAAACCCCAACACAACCAGGCCCACTCCACCTTTTCTTGGCCCATTCCCTCACCAGCCCACTCCCTCTCAAAATAATACTCACCCCCGTTTTCCCTTGGTCAACAAAGGTCAACCATTGACCTTTCCTCCCACCCAGCCTGTAATACCAATCCAACACACAACCTCCCCCCTCCCCCACCTCAGCAAACACACTCCCTGCCTTCCCCAACTCCTACAAACATCAAAAAGGTTTTAATTACTTCATAACATCTCCAAGTAGCCCATCCTGACAAAACAAGAAAAAGGTGCCAAAACATTTTCAAAGGTCAGGATCAAATTTGAGCCATCCAATGGCTTAAAGTGAAGTGGGAAAGTCTTCTATGACTGCCAAGACCTAAAAATGATATATATATAGCAAGAAGAAGCAGTGGAGAGGCAAGTAGTATAACTTAAAGTAAAAAACTTAGTCGTTTAGTAAATTTTATCATTTCCCTTGTAATTTTAAGCTTTCAAGTGTTGTTTTTACTTATTTCAGTGCATTGAGAAACATTTTCAAGTATCAATGTCAAGTTTTATTTAATATTTCAAATTGTGCAATTTCATGTTAAAGATCTATCATTAGTGTATTGTTGTTGTTTCTTGTTATCATGGACTAGAATAGAATACATAGGCTCCCAGGAAGCATATAAAAGCTTCTAGTTACCTTAAAATGCAATTTAGCTAAAAAATTCCACAAATTGCAAAAAGGTCAACAAAAGTCAACTGTTGGTGTGGAAGTGGTATTTGGTGATTCAGAAGTGATTTGGAAGTAAGAAAGCTTTGGATTGTGGGTTTAGATCCTCAGGGAGGAGTTAGGATCCTTGGTTCTTGGTCATTGATGCTAACAGTCCTTAAATTGTAAGCCTATTATCCATTTCAAGTTCATTTTCTATAACATTAGTTGTTATTGCTTATTTTTGTGTTATTGGTGTTTAGTTAAAGCCATTTAGTAAGAATATAACTTAAAGTAGCATAGTTGTTTATTAGATTTGATAGTTGCTTCTAATTTCCGATTTTAGTCATTTTGAGCATATTATTGAATTCTGAGTTGTGGTAGTTATTAGTGATATAATTGTGCTAAGACAGGTTTATATAATCATAATCTCTCACTTTCTTTGAAAAATCACAAATATCAGTTAGATTAGGGGTGTTTGGAACAAGCTTGTTAGCTGAGATCTTGTTGCTATTTGGTGATTATTTTAGTTTCATTAGACTGCAGTAGTGTGATATAGGTCAAGTAGAACATAAAATCTTGTGTCATTTAAAAAAAAGTCAAAGTTATCAAAATCTCACCCACACAGTTAATTGTGTGGGATTTGTACCTCAAAAAGTATCTATGTTGGTTTAAGAGTTGTTGATTTGCATTATTTTAACCTTATCTCAGCTTATTATTGTGCTTTCAGTCATGAAATTGAGATCAAACTTCATATAAGTCAACATTCAAGTTTCTCATAAAAAGTAAAAAAGGTGCATAGTCAGAAATCTCCAATATGGCATGAATTTCCATGATTTTTGTGTTTGATTTGAGGGTTTGAAACTTCTTGTGTGTATTATATACCAGCTGAAATCTTGATTCCTTGTGTTTTATATTTTTGTGAATTTTCTGGGTGGACCATTTTGCCCCTCAAAGTGGGCTGCAAGGAAAGTCCTTCCCTTGTGCATCAGACCTCCATCCTACACCACCACCTATGGTGGTTGATTGTGGCCACCCTAGTGGGTCCCGCAGTCAAACTTTGGGTTTTCCCAACCCCCTCCTACTAGGCTTCAAGAGCTGACCATTAGTTTGACTTTAGGACCAGTGGACCCCACTTGAAACTCCTTCCCAACTCTGTCCCATTTCTGACTCAGATTCCAAATAAGCTATTGCTTATTCAGGCCTTGTGGCTTATTTACATAGCTTATTTGTGTGATACTTTCTCAAACATGTCCAAGTAACTCAGAGGAACCAAATTTAACCATTGTGGACCCCACATAACTCCATTTGAGCCAAATTCCCTTCTTAGTCAAAGAAAGTCAATTGTTTGGACTAATAAGCACTCAAAGTGCTTATTTCTGGTTTTCATAAATAGTGTTAGTTTTTAGTGTAAAATTAGTTTGGAAAAATAAAAAACACAAAAAACCAATTTTAATTTTAGTGATAGCTTCTATTTAATAGAAATTAACATTTTAATTTTCTTTTTAGCTTATTTATAAGCAATATAGCATTTTTATATTTTTATTAAGTCTCTTTTATATTAAAGTAATTTTAGAAATTTTTCCAGATTTTTCTTTTGTCTTTTAGTGCTTCTTAGAATTAATTTTAGTTTAATTAATTATTAATTAATATTAAGTAATTAAATATCATAATTAGATTTTATTAAGTAATACCTAGTTTTTATAATTTTTCTAGCTTTTATATAAGTAAAACATTTTTACAAATTTTTCTAAAATTTATACTGTTCATTTTCAATTTTTTTATATAATTAGTTTAATTGGTAATTAATAAATAATTAGTAAATTAGTTTAAAAATACATAAAATTAACTTTTTATAATTTTTTTAGATTCCCGTGATGGTTAATTAGATTTTTGAAAATCTTCTAAATTATCTTAGTCTTTTTAGTCATTTTTAATAATTTAAATTAATATAATTAGTTAATTAATAATAAATAATTAAATAGTGTAAAAATAATTTTTCTTTTTCTTAAAATTTTCTTTAGTTATTAGGATTGTAAAAATAATAATTTCATGCTTGTAGCCTTTTCAGATCATCAGTTGTACTTTCTTTCTCGTACGTAAGCGTACGTTTTTAATTAAAACGTACGTTTTTAGGTTTTAAATCGATTCTTCTTAATCTCAATTCTAGTAATCAATCACATAGCTTTCCTAAGCTATTTCATTACATAATTCTCATTACAACCTTTTTCTGTGAATAATCACCCGACCACAAGTACGCTAAAGCACAATCCACACCTCATCGGGACATAACGACCTGGTGATACCCTTTATTACCCGGAAGCATTGGTCTAGGTAGTTTGACATTGTTGACCATATACTTGGTCAATTTAGGTTGACTGTTCTGAGCCAATCACATGTACACAAGATTATGATGATTCCGATAGCTCGCAACCATCAGGAGGGAGAAGAACATGCCAAAAGAAGCAGTGTTTCATCTTCAGTACGTTGGTTGATCGAGGGAACTGTGCTTAATACTAGAGAAGTACCATGAGGTACCAAGTATGTGTACATCAGAGCTTATTACCAACCCTCTAAGCAATGTTATGTGAGTTATGTTGTTATGCTGCTACCCGAACGACAACCATGTTCCTACTCTTTTGAATCTACTTTATCCGCTGCGAGATGAAAAAAGAGATGTCGGTTCAGGAGGAAGCAGGAAAAAGAATAAAGGCTTACTAGTTAGGAGGGAGTAATAACCTAACTAGACCATTACAATTGAAGTTCAGAGTTACAAAGACCTTTGCCTTCTGTGTCAAATATCATACGCCGAGATCGTCGGAAGAGAGAACTTCAAGTCTGCCTCAGTATCTAGACTACAGAGACTCTGCGCTTCAACAACGTCAACATAGTTTACTATTGTTGTAATTTACATTGTTTATGTATTTATAGGTCTCATTGTAACCATTTACGTGTGACGATATCTTAGAGGGAGATTGTTAGCCTCGCTTTTTTATAAAGATAACGTCACACAAGTGAATTGGACTAGATTAGAAACTACAAGGACTACTATTATCAAGTAGGCATACATGTAGTGTTAGGAGCCTATAAATACCCTTCATGACTCTCCATGAGGGGTGTGGGAAAGTGTGTGTAATGTTTCACTTCATTTCATATTTATAAAACACATAGTTCTCCACGTTTCTCTCTCTACTTTTTCTCTCTAGAAATAACCATGGTTTTCACATATTTCCATCAACCGCGACCTCCGGAACGTGTTTCTTGGTCATAACAATCAGATTTGTTTATTTAATACTCAAGATGCTTGTTTTAAACCAATGTTTGACATGAGACAACATATGTTAATTTCAGTTTCAGCTTATGTCTTTATGGTTCCTTTTATTAATGTTCCTAATGACACTAATCTACTAAATGACTCCTAAAATCTTTTAGCAAATTCTCTATTTAATAGTTCATCTTCCTTGTCATTTTCTAAGCTCTCTTATCTTACCATTATTCAATTTTTCACTAAGTCATCATGAAAAACCCTAAAATTCGGGAATTTAAAATTACGTATAAATTTTAAAATTTAAAATTTTACAATACGTTTGCATTTTTTTCAATGGGAAAGTATTAACTTAGACAAATAAATTAGTTGTATCAAATACAATTAAAAACATTTTAATTAATTTTAAAAGCCCATTAATACCCCTTGTTTCTTTTATACTTATTAGACCCCTCTTAAAATTAGCCAACGAAATCTTTTAAAGCATTTAAGAGACCAAAGTGAACCCCATTATTACACTATTAATTGGCCATTAAAAGTCCTTCATTCACTTTAATAGTAACAAGAAACTTATTGCTTTGTGTGATTATTTAACCGAACCATCTCTATCTTCTTTTTTTTTGCTTCCATCGACAAAACAACTACAATCACTCAAATAAATAATACTCGACTACTATTGTGATTTGGTGATCAAACAAAGAGTGTTGGAGCAATTGATATTGGGTTTTGTTTGTCTTTTCTACTTTTCTTCTTGCCAAGGTACTCGACCCTTTTAATTGTTTTTCGTCTTGTCGATAATATTAAACTAGTGACATGTTTTGAATCTAATAATAAGTCGATAAAATCATGTAGAGGTAATATACTTGCAACTGATTTTTGACCTAGGACTTTTGTTAATTTTTATCCTAAACGGCTTGTTACATATATCGCCAATATATTGCAGCAAAACCGAATACATAATCGACCCTTGCTGTTTTGACTATCGATCTTTTAACATGTTTTTAAACTTGCGATTAACGACCTATATAACTACATATATCGACCTTGTAATCGACCTAGATTGTTTTATTCAATTAACAATGTAACATATTTTTAAAACTTGATATATCAACCCTATAACTAATAGAGTCGACCTTGTCATTAGCATATTTGAAACTGATTATATTAAAGATCGTTAATATATTACGAAACGTTTATGTAAAAGTTTACATGTGATAAAAAGATTTAAAAAGTTGTATTTGGTGGATTACTATACGGATGAAAAAGTTGTTAAACAAGGCATTTTGCATTTGTTTTCACGAGAAAAGAAAAAAATGGTGTGTTTAGTCTTTGTGGGTTGCGTTCGGTATTGGGCCGAAGCTCACATGAAAATGAAAAGGTTGTGTTTGGTTTTGAGCTGAAGCCCATCAAATTAATAAAAGGGTGTGTTGTCATAAAGTAATTAGTAGGTATTAATTATTTTGTCAAGTATAATTAACTTGTAAATGATATTGAAAAACTTAATTTACTAACATAAATATAAATTATTTAACCTAACCCTAAGTGGTGACATTTATTTTGTCATTAATGAGACTTTAATAGAAACCTTAAACCTAATGGCATTTAATATGTTTTAAACGTTAAGTTGACTAATGTGGAAAGTTACTAAAAATTGAATGAAACCCTAACTAATGAATATGTTGTGAACCCTAATCCATGTAGATTCATTGAAGATAATGTAACGTCCATTGATTCATTTGCTTTCTGTTCATTGCATTAAGGTACGGATATTCAGTCTTCCTTTTAAAGATTCTTTCATTGCATTTCATATTGGTATAGATATTCTACCTTTTATGCGTAAATGTTTCTCATGTTTTGTTTTCCTTGACTTTGATCCGTTGTGATGATATGAACCCTTTGATTTGGACCATTGATATGATCCTTTTGTTATGATCCATCTGATATGATCGCATTGTTATGATCCCTTTGTTTTGATCCATTTGAATTGACCCATTGCCCAAAGTATTAACTAGCCATGGAGGTACCATGGCCATGTCATTGAGCACCAATGGCATGACACTTTCTGTGGAGGTGTGATTGATCCACGGTGTTCCCTTATGTTATAATGATTATGGTGCATATGGCCATTCTGTTATATGTATGTATAGTCTAGTTCTTGCATATGTATTATGTTTTGTAGGGAGCGTATGGATGCATCCTAGGTTAAATGAATGATTAGATATTGATTGACTTAGTGATTGGTGTGTGTGCGATGCACTCCAGTTCACTTCTGGCACGCTAGCGCTAGCTACTCCATGCAAACTTATGAATTGACGGATATATGGATTATTTTGACTAAGCATATTGTATGCTTTCTAAGTTCGTGGACATTCTTGTTTGACATTATGATTATCTGTTTGACATCGTTGACATCATTTGATCTCCTTATGGTTCATTATACTTACTCATTTATTTCATGATTCCTTGTTCAACAGTTCATTTTGATTCCGAATATATTTTCATTTGACTCAGTTATTTGTTTCATTATATCTGTTCACTGAACTTTAGCTCAGCCGCATTTTCTTTTCCCTGTGGCAGGTATGAATTTGGAGGCTAGGATTGAGTGATGAGTGTAGGAGCTTTTAGTGGACCAACCCTACCTTAGTCTTTATGGATTTTATTTTAGATTTTGTTTGATTATTTCAGAAACTGGTTTTGATTATATTTGTTTAATTAACCCTTTTAGTCTCAAGATTTGTAATTTATTGAGCTAAGTCTTCTGCTTGCGCTTTATGTTCTGAATTGACACCATAATGTTACACTTTAGACCCTTATCTGGTTTGGGTGTTGCACATCATCTGCCGAAGGTGATCTTTTGAAGGAAGATGGTCATTAGTTGAGTGTTAAGTTTGACGATTTCTCGATTCATTAGTTTTCTTTGTTTAAAATAATATAACCTTTGTTATTATAAAATCATCCAAGTGTTATGTCTCCATAAAACTTGGAGTTGAATATTTATGTGCAAAACCTTGATGTTTTAGAATACAATGTTTTCTTCAAACATATTAAACTGTTTTGATGTACTCTATTACTTTATATGCTTCATGTGAAGATTTATTAAGCGAGAGTTTAAGATATAATTTGAAAATTCAAGTCTTTGTGTTTAGATGATATTATCTCATAAACAATTGTGGAGCATTTTATTTATTGAATTTGCAAGCATCAAAAAGTGTTGGTCATCTTATCACTTAAGAGATTCTTAGTTACCTCACTTATACACAAGCATTAAGTGAGACTCACTCAAGAGTTCCAATTTTCTATGTCCGAGGGCTAAATAAAACGAAGCACCTTATGTCTCCCATTCATTGTTATGTGGAAATCCTTTGACCACAGAGGATCCAATCCTCTTTATAACTTACGAAAGAAAGAGCAACTTAAGGTATGAACTACTAATACTACACACTATAAATCTTAAGCTAAAAGCACGAGACAACACTAGGTAAGTTTGAAGAAAAGCGTACCTTTTAAGTTCCAAAGAGATGCTACCAAGAAGGATATACATAATGCATTTCATCTTAACTTGTAGGAAAGCTTGGAAACTCAAGTACTCATGAATCCCAGGTAGTTAGTCAAACATATAAAAGCATATAACAAAATGACCTTTGTCCTTTTAACATAAGCTTATATTTGAGATTGAGCAACTTCTAAACTTTTCTTCTAGACTTAACAAACTTCACTTCCTTTGTTTTACTTGTTGATGATGCATTCGAGTTAAATCCTAATCCGGTTTTGTCTCTAAATGACTTTTGACTTTTTAACAAGTTTTCAAGAGATTTTGAACTTTCTTCAAATTTAACTAACATTTTTCCTTTTTCCTTTTTTCTTTTAATTTCATGTTTGTAATCTTGACATATTTTGCATTCTAAATCAATTTCAACATTACTCTCAAGCCTAGACATTTTATCTTCCAACATGATTTCCATTTCAAAATTATTCTTGAGAGATTTTGAAGGCTCATTGTTAAAGATTGTTTTTAGGTTCATGTTACACAAATGCTTAGACTCATTTTCTAGTTTAGAGAATTCTAAGATGAATGTGTCAAAGCAAAAGTGTTTAGTGTCAAGTTGTACCTTGTTTGTAGTTTTATCAAATTCATAATTACAAACCGGATGGTCGTCTTCATCTTCATCCATGTTACTCCATGATTTATAAGCAAGTCCTCTTTGAGCTTGAAACAAGTTTTCATCTTCACTTATACCTTCACTTAAAACATTTAGACTCGTAGCACATGTATTTATTTCAGGTAAATGTCTATCTATTACTTTTTCTAAGACTACCAATTCATATGTAAGATCAAGTTGATCATCTTTGAGTTGACATATTTCTTGATGAAAATTTAATATGTTTTTCCAAATGTCATTAGCCGTTTGACAAAATTACACTCTTTCATATTCAATCCTTGGTAAAGCTTTATAAATCACTATCTTAACTTTAGTGTTTTTATCAAATTTAGGATAATCATCTTGATTTTCAAAACTTGTGTTTGTTTGTTTAAAATCACCAATGGAAATTGTTAATACAAATAATGTCGAAAATGTTATTCGCATTATTCGGTCTTCTCGTGTTTTGATAATCACAAAATATAAAGACATGTTAAGTAGAGTTACGGTTTATAAGTTTTTAATTGAGGAAACTCGTTACTTCTATATAGCTGCTTCAACCTCACTTCAGGTATGAACAAACTTTATACCGTCATTAGTTAAGTGATCAAAGAATTTTATTTTCACCTAAACTTACATTTTTAAGTTTGACAAAAAAATTTCACAAAAGTATTTCTGTGTTTTTAAAGAAATGATTTATTAAGAAAATAAATTCTAATTCAAACTTTATAACAACTAGTTTTCCCTCCAAATCAGTTCAGCATGAACCTGATAAGTTTTCACCATGTCAGGATAAAAATGGAGCGTTTTGTCGCGGCGGTCCCTTAAATAGGTCGTTGGTCCCTTAGTGATAAAGGACCGTCTGGCATTTACGGGACCGTCCCTCTCCCTCCCGTCTTCTATAAATATTGAACTATTACAATTCAGAAATAAGACTTTCACACACACATAATAACATGTCGGTATATGTTTATAAGTGATTTCCTCTTCCGTCAAGTGCAAGAGAAGAACTCTCGACAAATATGAGGATTCGAGATGTTGTAGGTGTCCACACACAAACGTAACATGTGTTACGTGATAGGATTTATATCATGTCATTGCTTTCCGACTTGTGTGTGAGTCGAGGATGGGGATATTTGTGTAAACTTGGATGGTGATGTAGTTCCAAGTATTGTATTTGTGTGACCTTGGATGGTGATGTAGATCTAAGAAATCTTGTAACTAGATTAGTTCAAGTATTTGATGTGAGGAGAGTGATGTCCTAAAGCTTAGGTTAGGATCTGTTGAGTTATTATGTAAAGACTTGGATCGGGGTTGATCAAGTGTGTTAAGTGTGTAAAGACTTGATTCGGGTGAAGAATCAAGTGAGTCATGTGTGTGAAGGCTTGGTTCGGGTGAAGAACCAAGTATGTCTAACAAGTGAAGACTTGGATCGAGTGAAGACTCAAGATGGACAAGAGTGCTTGTTCGTGTGGCCACATGGGCCTTGGAATAGATTGGTTCTAGCTATGATTAGAACTCGACATTATGCTTAGTGTCGTTAAGCCTTGTGTAAGCATGTGTACGGATTGCTCGGCCTGAAGGAGTGTGTTGATATAGTGATTGATAACTCTCGAGTGTGGTACTCGGGAAGTGGAGTAGGATGGAGAGTGAGCTTCGTGCCGAACCACTATAAATCGTCGCGTCTCTTGGTTGTGCTCTTTCTTTACTCTTTACTTTACTTGTTTATTTATGTATGCTAGTAACTAAATTGATATCACATAACTAGTAGAATTCAACATGTTTGTAAATGAAAAATAACCGGACCTAAAACGGTGAAACACTTTAGATAATTAAAAAGAAGCGGTGAAACTATTCAAACCCCCTTCTAGTTTCTACAATTGGTATCAGAGCTTCGTTTATCAAGATCTTTAAAGTATTTTGTACTTTAAAACTTGAATCGATCTATGGAATCAAAATGATATCTAGAAGGGTGTTATTTGAATGAGCCACCATTTTTCAAAAATGAAAATTTTTTCATTTGGAAAAATGAATTTGAAAGTTATGTGAAATCAATAGATCATAATCTTTGGCATGTCATTTCAATTGATGATTTATAATCAATAAAAGGAAGTCTTGCTAATAAGCTTTTCATAAATAACTTGTGTAAAATATTTGAAGCAAAAATGTTGATTTATGAATCTTTGCCAAAAATTTAGTTAGATAAAACAATTTTATTTCAAATGGCAAATAGCATTTGGTAAAATAGTTTTAACATTCATCAAGTAAATGTTCTAGCCAAAGATGATGAAAATGTGATATTAGAATAACACTTATTTTAAGTGGAATCATATACTACTAGTTTGAATGTCTTCATTGTAGGTAATGTTGCCGACAAGAATTTCTTGAGCAACCCAATCGGTGCACCAATCTACTTGGTTTGATGTAATGACAATTAAGAAGACTATGTGTGGTTTTATATGTTATATGGATAGCTAGCTAAGAAGACAATACACGCCTTAAGCATGTAGACAACCAAATGGTCATCTCACCTAGCCGATTACATTACTAATCTTATGGACTTATTGCCAATTGAGTATTATCTAGTCTTGCATCACCAACAACACATGTTTTGGTTATGTGCAAATAACGATAGCTAAAGGCCAAGGTAAGTCTTCTTACGAATCTTGACTAATATGGTTGTTATTTGATTGCTTGCTATATGCACATGTAACTACATGATTAGAGATTACTTGCTTATATGGTTGATAATGTTTATATGCCATTATGTGCTTGATGCTTTGTGTTGTTTAGAAGCTTTGTCTAAATGCTTATCCTTCTATGGATTTAAGCAAATTATTTGGAAAAAGAATGGTCTTACCACAACCATTGTTTATAGCAAATTTGTCGTCAATCAATTACTATGGACGATGCATACTTGCTTCACTGTTTTTTTGCTCTCTAGTTCTCGTCTATGATGTTTCTTGAAACTTACTTGATTGACTTCTAGCTTCCTCGATGCAAATCTCATCCTTAAATCTCATTCTCTCTTTTCTTCTGTTTTGACTCAAAATCCACTCTTTAATCAAGCGTATCGAGTCTTTCATTCTTCTTATGTCTCAATTCCACTCCATACCCATTCCTTAGCCTACTCGTTCGTATTGAGTCATTTTCGTGTCTAAAAATTCGAAGCGTTATGTTTAAAAACCACCCAAAACCAAAGACATTTCATTAAGACCAAAACACCAAAAATCGTCCAAAGACTACAGGTTACTGACGGCGGTCCCTTAGCTCTCAACGGTCCCATATCGATAAGGGACCGTCCAGAAATTTTGCCTATGCTCCATTTTTCTTTCTGCAGAACATCCAAACACTCCTTTAGTGCAGAAAGTGATGAAAACTCGACCCAACATTCAAATCTTCACTAACCCATTATCGAATTATTTCAAGGTTTTCAAAGTTAAGATCATCAACCACCTATACTCACTAATCACTCCATTGTAAGTCAATTTTCTCAATTTCTTATTATTAATTCACAATTGAATTTTTAGGGTTCTTATGAACTCAAAATTAAATTGGGGATTCTCATTTATTTGCAAGATCAACAACAATTGAAGGTTAATTTTAACAATGTATCACCAACAACACATAAATTAATAAGTCAATTGTTTTAATTCGTGAGTTTTTGAAAATGGGTCAAAAATAAGATTATCCCTAACTCAAATTTGTGGATGTTAATATTGTTCAATCACGTAACAATAACGTAATTATGCATTGTTAATACATGTCAAAAACGTTTTCATAATCATGCAACGAAATGAATTAGGAATTTCAAAACTAATGATACATGGTAAGTGTTTAGAATAAGCACAATATTATTATCTAGTTAACCTCTTATTAATTTTATATAGGTACAATCATGCCTCACACATATGATATCAATCACATCTTAGCTCAATCTTATATTCCCAAAATTTCTTCTAAATTTGACACACCACCTAAATTTATTCCATGTATCAAACCATTTGAGTTAGGTCATGTTCATGCAGGACAAATGGTTGATCCCTTGTATCCTGATAAGGAACGTATTGAAAGAGGTTTTTGTTTCATAGGGTTTGATTGTCTTCTAAACATTAATGAACCTATTTGTCCTTGCTTTATACTTGAATTTTACTCTAGTGTTAATATCAAACGAGATCGAAATTACTTTATACATCTTAGGTGTAAAATTGGTCACTACAATGTCCATGTATCTTTTAAACAATTTGCTCAAATCCTTGAACTTCCTAGTAATGGGCAATGTGCTTATACGGAGAAGTTTGATCTCAACTCCCTCCTTGAAAATCAAGAAGATGAAGGTCCATACCGAACATATGTTCCTTCTTCAGCCAAAATAATTGAGTCAATTTATCAAACGTCTAACACTCTTCACCCAAATAAAATTTGTATTTCTGAACTTTGCCCTGGTCTTCAAGCTATGGCTGTTATTCTTCGTGAAAACATTTTCTGTCTTGTCAAGGATCGTGAGTATGTACTAGCATGTTGTGCTCACATGTTGCATTGCATAATCAGTAAACGACCTTACAACCTTGCTTATTTCTTCGCTAAGTGAATAATGCAACTCGAGGACACTAACGACAAGTTAATGCCCTATGGGATGCTCTTGACTCGTTTTTATAACTTTGTAATGCAAACATATCCAAACCTCTAAAGCACCCAATACCAACTCTTTCGTCATGTTATGGATCCTATATCCAAGTCACAAATTTCATCATTCCTTGAGTTTGAAAGGCTTCCAATTGATGATATTCTCGATGAGGAGTTTTCCATATATCAAGAGAGACGCTTCGAAGAAGGCTGAAGTCAACAATCATGTATTTTTAGTTGCTATGTTTTAACCTTGAATGTTTCATAGTATTTTATTTACTGTCGTTCTTCGAATTGCTATGTGTGTCATTTTTATGAACAAATCTCACTCCTATTAGACGTAAATGTTTATTGATGATGTTATTGGCATATTTAGAGTACGCATAATATCTTTCATGGTCAAACTTTGGTTTATAATGGTCTATGACAAATAGGATTAAAATGTGCATGCATTGCAGAAATGAGAAAGTGGGCAAAATTCTGTAAACCCACTGCCGGCGGTCCTCCAGTGATAAGCGACCGTCTGATGTTTAAAGGACCGTCCTTGTGGGATCACAGATTTTTGCACTATTTTCTTCATTCCTGCAATCATAAACCTATTGCATGATTATCACCACTTTACCTTGTTTAGATAAACATTTTTGGGTGCTTAAATCTCCTAATGCATGCTTTGCCCAAACTACAACCATGTTTGATTATTTAAACCTTCCTCATCACCCTCAACCTTATCACAATTTTCATCTCATTTCTACTCTTCTAGATGAATTACACATCATGTTTGGTCACATTGAGTTTCTTCTTGATCAACAAAATGTGCAACCAACTCCCCTTGCTTTAATGCCACCATCGGCAACTCCTTCGGCTCCACCTTCATCTTCTCCATCATCCACTCCACCCTCCGACTAGATATTCTCAAAAAATCTAGTCATGAAAAATCAAGTGGAAGTTGTGCTTTGGACCAAGCATGCAATGGGAGATAACTTGTTGTAGTAGTTTATGACTTGTGATGTTGTTTCTATGATGTGTTTGTTATGAAATTTGTATGGTTGTCATTGTATGTCTCTTCATGAATGAATGATTATGTTTTAAGTCATGATAATATGTTGTGTTATTAGTCATTGTTAAACATGAAAATGGACTAAAAATATCTAACCTTGAAAATGGGAAGTAACTTAAATCACAACATACCAGCCAACTTGGAAGCCTACTGCCGGTGGTCCTTTAAATGGACTGACGGTCTCCAAATCAATAAGCGACCGTCCATATATTTAAGGGACCATCCCCAATAGTGCTCATAATTAAAATTCTATTATTTGTTTTTCTATCTGATTCCTGCACTACATAATTGATTTCACATCCATATCATCTTCTATATATGTATATACATGCATATGCTTTGTTCTAACTCTGTTTTGTAGCATATCAGCATAGCTCGATTCCCCGGTGCCCTCATTAAGGGGGAGCACTTAGCTAGGGGGAGCTTGTATTTCTTTGATCACTCCAACAATTATCTTTCAAGGGTGCTCGTGTCTTCTCTCCTCAACAAACACGACACACCTTTTTGATTCTACAAAAAGAGGAAGAAGTAACGGGAAAACTCATTAAAAATTTATCAATGCATAATTTTACTTAAAATGAGTTTATATTTTGTAATCATCAAAAAGGGGGAGATTGTTAATACAAATAATGTCGAAAACGTTATTCGCATTATTCAGTCTTCTCGTGTTTCGATAATCACAAAATAAAAAGACATGTTACGTAAAGTTACGATTTATAAGTTTTTAATCGAGGAAACTCGTTACTTCTACGTAGCTGCTTCAACATCACTTCAGGTATGAACAAACTTTATACCGTCATTAGTTAAGTGATCAAAGAATTTTATTTTCACCTAAACTTACATTTTTAATTTTGACATAACATTTTCACAAAAGTATTTTTGTGTTTTTAAAGAAATGTTTTATTAAGAAAATAAATTCAAATTCAAACTTTATAACAGCTAGTTTTCCCCCCAAATCACTTCAGCCTGAACCAGATAAGTTTCACCACGACAAGACAAAAAGGGAGCGCTTTATCGCGGTGGTCCCTTAAATAGGTCGGCGGTCCCTTAGTGATAAAGAACCGTCTGGCATTTACGGGACCGTCCCTCTCCCTCCTGTGGCCTATAAATACTGAACCGTTACACTTCAGAAATAAGACTTTCACACACACAACTTTCTAGTCTTTGTTTCTTTTATTCTTTGATCACTAAAACATGTCGGTATATGTTTATAAGTAATTTCCTCTTCCGTCAAGTGCAAGAGAAGAACTCTAGACAACTATGAAGATTAGAGATGTTATAGGTGTCCACACACAAACGTAACATGTGTTACGTGATAGGATTTATATCATGTCATTGTTTTTTGACTTGTGTGTGAGTCGAGGATGGGGATATTTGTGTAAACTTGTAGGGTGATGTAGTTCCAAGTATTGTATTTGTGTGAGCTTGGATGGTGATGTAGATCCAAGAAATCTTGTAACTAGATTAGTTCATGTATTTGATGTGAGGAGAGTGATGTCCTAAAGCTTAGGTTAGGATTTGTTGAGTCATTATGTAAAGACTTGCATCGGGGATGATCAAGTGTGTTAAGTGTGTAAAGACTTGAATCGGATGAAAAATCAAGTGAGTCGTGTGTGTAAAGGCTTGGTTCGGGTGAAGAACCAAGTATGTCTAACAAGTGAAGACTTGGATCGAGTGAAGATTCAAGATGGACAAGAGTGCTTGTTCGTGTGGCCACATGGGCCTTGGAATAGATTGGTTCTAGCTATGATTAGAACTCGACATTATGCTCAGTGTCGTTAAGCCTTGTGTAAGCATGTGTACGGATTGCTCCGCCTGAAGGAGTGTGTTGACATAGTGATTGATAACTCTCGAGTGTGGTACTCGGGGAGTGGAGTAGGACGGAGAGTGAGCTTCGTGCTGAACCACTATAAATCGCCGCGTCTCTTGGTTGTGCTCTTTCTTTACTCTTTACTCTGCTTGTTTATTTATGTATACTAGTAACTAAATTGATATCACATAACTAGGAGAATTCAGCATTTTTGTAAATGAAAAATAATCGGACCTAAAACGGTGAAACGATTTAGAAAATTAAAAAGAAGCGGTGAAACTATTCAACCCCCTTCTAGTTTCTACAGATATAATATGCCAAAGATCTTGATCAATTGATCTCACATAGTTTTCAAAATTACTTTTCCATTCAAGGAAATTTTCTTTTTCAAATAGCGGTGGCCTTTGAATAGATTGCCCTTCTTTGAGATTTTCAAAATCCATGGATCGATCCAAGTTTTAAAATACAATATATTTTAAATATCTTGAGCAACGTATCTTTGGATGCTAATTGTGGAAAACTAGAAGGGGGTTGAATAGTTTACCGCTTTTTAACTTGTTAATCTTTGAAAACCTTTACGTGTAATCAACGAATCAAACTAATTAACAATAATTAATATGCAAGTATAATGAAAGAAACGATCAAACCACAACACGATTGTTTATCGTGGTTTGGCTACAAGGACTCTTTTTCCTTGCTTCTACTCCACGCCTCGAGTTTCCAACTCGAGAGTTTCAAGCACTAGTCAACAAGCTCCTTTCACCGGTGGAGAAACCCTTACAATCGTCGCTTACACTTTATCCGGTACAAAGCTAAATACCGGGTCCTAGTTCAAGGTAGAACCACCCTAACGTCGCCTATTCAATATTTCCGACACTAAGCTAGATGTCAAGTTATTTTACAAAGGTACAACAATCCCGTCACACTATGTATTTTAAGGCCTAAAATACTAACTGATCACTTCAATACAAGGTACAAATGAAGTATAAAGTATAAGAGTTTATACAATACAAAGCTAACAAGTCTTGCAACGTTGAGTTGAAACTTGTAACTTCTCAGATGAACTTGTGAACTTGTTAGCTACAAAAGAAAGTCACACAAGTGAGTTGCTACTAAGTTAGATAAGAGTATTGAGAGTATGTATGTAATGTATAGCTAAAAGTGATGAGAGATTTCTTGCAAGTGGCTTGGTATTTACAACCAACCAAACCAGCAGACTGGCAGATCCAGCGGAACCAAAACAAGGGTTCCACCCTTGTAACCCCAGGGTTCCACCAGGTCTGACAGTCAAAGATTACAAGAAATATTTCCATATCTAGCAATGTCAAATCAAGATTCTACAAGTCAGCACACAATAGTTTGAGTGAGAATCCTTCCAAGATGTGTAAGAGATCTTATGGAAAGTCTACATCAAGATTTAGAACCTTTCCATAAATGCTCATAATGCATGCCATGATGTCATGTTACATTTTATATTAGGAAATATAACAATGTTTATGTTTAATATGAAATGTAAAGTCTAGTTATACAAGATTAAAACTAAAATCATGTTTTACTAAAAACTAAAGTTTACACGTTGTCGTTAACCAAACTTAGCAAAGATCGTAAAATATGAATAACGTTTTTAGGCGATATTTGTATTAACACTTCTCAAAACAATTCTTCCAATCCACTTAATCGTTTCTAACCAAAAGACCCAACCTCGAACCGTATATTCAACAACAATCCTTCCAACAATTATGGTAGTACCAATAATTTTGAAGGATTGATGTCCAATTTATGGCATCTCAAGAAGCGCGTTTGACAAAGTTTGAAGCCGATTTCAAACAAAAGCAAAGCGAGATGAGTAATAAAATTGACACCTTGTTGAAAACTCTAAATGACCGAGACTTGGGAGCCCTTCCAAGCGACACAATCAAGAACCCGAAACTAAACGTCAACTTCATTTCATCAGTTTCGTCTCCTAGTTCTTGCTGACAATATTACTCAGTCAATGCTATGAGCACGTGTTTCAAGCAAACTCAAGTTCTTAAAAAAGACCAACATGATGAAACCACCAATAAAAAGTCAGTCAACAAAATAATTGAAATACCTCTAACTCAAGACCTTGACGAAGAATTCAAGGAGCTTCACCTTGAGCATCCGGTCATTGATTTCTTAGCTCGTGCTCCGTACTATCATGCCCTTTTGGAAAAATATGAGAAAAAGCTTAAGTTAGGTAAAAATGGGACCACTTTCATTCAAAATAAATTACCTAAAAAATTAGATGATCCGTACATATTTGTTTTACCTTGCAAGATCAGGATTTCTGAGGCTTTTGACACATTAGCCTATCTTGGGTCAAGCCTCAACCTACTTTCGTTATCCCTTTACACCACTCTTAAGCCAGGTAAATTAGATGAAACAGAAGTAATTATAGGTCTTACGGATGGAAGTGTCGCATATCCGGTTGGGGTAGTAAAGGACGTATTAGTGCACATAGGAAGACTAACTATTTTAGCCGATTTCAACATCCTTGATATGGTTAGTGACTCTACATGTCCTTTGCTAATAGGAAGAGGATTTCTAGCAACCGCAAGTGCGATGATTGATTGTAAGGAATCTAAAATAGCGGTAGGAGAAGGTGAAACCTGGTCGGTCTATGATGTTAAGAAACACGCCCATGACATCAATGAGGAACTCACACCATATTGGGTAGATATAAATAGGAGACCTTTTAGGTACGGACCTTGGATTAATAGGGACTTCATAGGGACTCAACGCCCATTCTACCTAGAAGAAGAATTTGTTAATCAAACCCATTCGGTAGAACAACTCTTGGCTAGGGACACTGTAACACGCCCATTTTTGACAGATCACAGTGGAATTCAGATCTGGGTATTACCTCATGGAAACAAAGGCATGATATAGAAAACAACTCAAAAAGAGACATTTTTGAAAAATGAGTTATCATTCATTTATTTTATCAGAGTTTTACAGTAAAAGTTATACTTTTACCAAAAGAGAGGTCCCTAAGATACGTTTTTAAGTTATAAGGAGGTGAATGATAACTAGTCTGGATGTCCTCATGTCCAGCGCCACTCCGTGCCATTGGTTCCTAAAGAGCATAAATACCTAGGATAACATGCTTAAAGGTCAACACTAAGGTTGAGTGAGAGTCATAGGTTTAAGTAGAGATAGAGTGAATACAAGCACCACAGGGTTCAGCTTAAACCCAGTAGTAGAATGAGTTAAGAAAGAGAAAGGATTATTGCACTAAGCTCATGAAACCGCACGTTAACAGTCCGGGTCATGGGGTCTACAGACCAAACCATGAGGGGACGAGATGGATAACTTGCCAAAGTTAATCCTTAGAGGTTTCATGTATAGTACTTATTAGTACCCGGCAAGGGCAAACCAACGAGAGTTGTCAAACTCCAATAGATCTATAAACTATACTCGCGTTCACTTGGGTACCCCCACAAGTGATTATGGTTCATGAATTTTAGTTATGTAATGGTGGAAGATAGAAATACTCGTGCAATAACTGATGAGACGAAAAATGATCCATTTTTAGGGGGTCATTTAAGCCCGGAATTGAATTTATTTGATCAAATATTGCCCTAAATCTTTCCTTTTTTGATTTTAGGTACTTTTGGAGTGAATTCTGGAAAAGGAAGCATTTCGGACGTTTTTTGGAGTATAAAAGTGAAGAAAACGGCAAAGTCTTAATTTTCCTTGCTGGGAACAGTACCTGACGGCATCAAGAGGAAAACAAGAGGTGAAGAGGGTAGAGTCCATGACGATCCAGAATGTTTTTACACTAGGGCGTGATGGCGTCACCATAGGCCGTCACGGCCCCATTACTCTTGACGGCCCAGAGAAGATTTACTCTTGACGGTGTCACATTTGGATCTAGGCAATCCGATTTTATTATGGGCGGCTGGTTGACGGTGTCAGAATTTTCTTCTTGACGCCGTCACCTTGGAAAATCTATATATACTTTTGTAATTTTCATTCATGAAGGGAGGACAATTTTAAGGACGACTTGAATAAACCCTATCACGATTTTAACAGTATTTTCAAGGGTTTTCACCCCTTATATCCTTTCATGTTCAATTAAGATAATTATCCTTTCAATTCATTCAATATGTCTATGTGTTGTTTGAATATATCTTACACTTGTCTTGATTTTAACATGCTAGGCTAGATCTCTTGTGTGTTTGCTTAGATCTAATGAAACCTAGATGTTGATTATAGGTTGATTATTTGTTTATAGTTGTAATGGATGAATGATTTCGATGTTAGGCTTAAGAAAACTGGCAGACTTCCATAGTGTAACTTGCTTGAACGTCTTATGAAGCATGAACCAATGCGTACTAGGTTTTTATGGTTGTATTTAATGCATGAGCGAATTCTAGTGATCCCATGTTAGGAGCTTCTTGTAGGCTCGACATAGGAATGAAGTAGGATCTTATAGAGTTGGGGAAGTACGTACGCCACCCCACGAATGGTATTAAGGAATATAACCCGTCATCCACGCAACTGTAACAAACTATCAACCTGTAAAAGATATATAGGGAGTAATGAAATCTAAGTAAACACAATTTTCCCATTTATTGTTCACACCACTAGTTTAATTAGTTTATTTACATTTTTGTTATTTTAATTTGATTGCATCTTTAGTTATTTCGGTTAGTTGATTAGCAACTAATTCCGCCCACTCTTCCAAAACCCGAGATTTTAATTGCTTTTATAAAAATACAAAAATACAAAAAGAATCATCCCTCACCTCTAGACCTAGTTTTTAGGCTTTCTAATCCTAGCGACACTATTCTTGAGTTGAACGATCAATCCCCCGGTACTTGTCACTATACTATACTACAACGATCAAGTACACTGCCTGGTGGGGGTTGTAAGCTTCTCGAGATCCCTCGTGAGGTAAAGCCTGGTGCAATTCCCACGCATCAAGTTTGGCGCCGCAGCCCGGGGAATAGTTATTGTCTAGGTTAGGATTTCTTTTTATTAGGTCTACTTGCTAGATTCCTTTCTAGTAAGATTTTATTTTATTTTTATTTTTAGGTTTCTTTAGTCTATCTATTTCTTCATGCCTTTGTTCGTAATCTCCACCATTCGCCATCATGGCAAACAACGAATTCTCTAACCTTAGAGTCACTAGGAGTCGCAGTTCCGCTAGAGATCTTGTTTTGCCCTATGGAGAACCTGATAGGGAAATGCGTAGGCTAAGACGATCTCTCTCAACACCTGAACCATCCAGCATAGCCATCAATTTTGATGCGGCCCTTTCTGAAGAGAATTCAGAAAATCACCTTACAACCCCTAGCTCCCAATCCAACAACGATATGAGTACCCCCGCAACCCCCATTCCTAAGCGCCTTAAGGACTACTCCTCCCCAAATCCTCATGGCTTCTCAAATGCCATTGTCTTCCCAAACGAACACACCAATGAGGTCTTGCATGCGACCAATGTCTGGCTTGTCCAAAGTGTGTGCAAGTTTTGTGGACTAGATGATGATGACCCGATTCAACACATCAAGGACTTCTTGAAAATAGTAGACACCCTCCATACGGATGGGGCTACTAGAAACACGTCCCGATTACGATTCTTCCCGTTCACCCTTTATGAAAAAGCCAAAGAGTGGTATGATAAACGTCCCTCTGAATCTATTTTCATATGGGAGCAACTCATATCCAAATTTTAAGTTCTTTCCAGCAGGGAAAACCTCAGCATTTAGGGATAGGATCATCCGCTTCCGAAAAGGGGATGATGAACCCTTCCATAAATTGTGGATTAGATTCAAGGATTTAATAAGAAAAGTTCCCCATCATGGCATCGAACTCTGGCTTCTACTCCAAATCTTCTACGACAATGTCTCCTCAAATGACCGAAACGGGATCAACAATTCTTGAAAAGGGAAATTATCCAATCTTAGTGCCGAGGAATGATGGAATAGGATTGAGGAATGTGCTCAAGACCAGGATGACACTTGGGATGAACCTGAGTCAACTGCCAGCATGTCTAAAATCACATCAACACCTTCAGATCAGCTAAGAAAAAATCACAAAAGAATGGAATACCTAGCTGGGTTGCAATTAACTAAACAACTTTCAAATCCTTACTTAATCTGCGACTACTGTGGGGGCCCGCATGAGGTAGAGGAATGCGGAGGAGAACCCACGACCGAACATGCGTGCTTGTCAGGGCATGACATCTACGCTGACCCCTCCCTTTTGCCTTTTTACCAAAACGATGATTACACCCTTTTGGGGAAATCTGGTGAAGAAAAAAGAAGGAGAGGAAGGTGATTGAAGCTAAACCACCAACTTATATTGACCAAGGAATGGTCAACAAAGTCAAATAGCCTAGATCAATGCTCCGTGTAATATAAGGTATCACCGGGTCGTTTTGTCCCGTTGAAGTGTGAATTGTAACTTTAGCGTACTCGTGATCGGGTGATTATTCACAGAAAAGGGTTGTGATCAGAATTTTTTGGAAATTATTAACAAATATAGCTTAGGAAAGCTACGTGATTGATTTCGGGAATTAAGATTACAAAGATTTGAGCTAAAACCTAAAAACGTACGTTTTAATTAAAAACGTACACAGACGAACGAAAACGAAAAGTACAACTGATGGACGGAAAGGGTTACAAGTGTAAAATTAATATTTTTACAATCCTAACAACTAAAGAAACTTTAAGAAAAATAAAAACTATTTTTACACTATTTAATTATTTATTATTAATTAATTACTAATTTTCTAATTATTAACCAATTAAATTAATTAGATTTACTAAAAATACTAAAAAGGCTTAGAAAATTAAGAAAAATTTTACAAATCTAATTAACCATTACAGGAATCCTAAAAAATTATAAAAAGTTTATTTTATGTATTTTTAAACTTATTTACTAATTATTAATCTAATTAGTTATTAATTTTTAATTAAACTAATTATATTATAAAAAATAGAAAATAAGTAATATAAATTCTAGAAAAATTTGTAAAAATGTTTTAACTTAAATAAAAGCTAGAAAAATTATAAAAACTAGGTTATACTTTATAAAATATAATTATGCTATTTAATTACTTAATATTAATTAAAACTTAATTAAACTAAAATTAATTATACAAACCACTAAAAGACAAAATAAAAATCTGGAAAATTTTCTAAAATTACTTTAACCTAAAATAGAATTTTTTAAAATATAAAAATGATATATTGCTTATAAATATGCTAAAAAGAAAAATAAAATGATAAATCCTATTAAATAGAAGCTATCACTATAATTAAAGTTGATTTTTTTGGTTTTTTCTTTTTCCAAACTGATTATACACTAAAAACAAAGACTTTTAATAAAAACACTTTTAATGTAACCAAGAAATAAGCACTTAAAGTGCTTATTGATCCCCACAGTTGACTTTTGTTGACTGTGGAAGGATTTTAGCTCAAATGAAGGAAGGTGGGGTCCACATTGATGAAAATTGGTTCCTCTGAGTTAAATGAACAAAGTGGCTTGGATAAGCCAATAATCACAAATAAGCTTGTTGCTTATTGGATTCTGTCACAGATTGGGGACAAGGTTTAGGTCCAACTTCAGGTGGGGTCCAGTGGTCAAAAGGTCAAACAAAGGGTCAACTAGTCAAACCTGGTAGGAGGGGGGTTGAGGGAACCCAATGGTGAAGTGTGGGACCCACTGGGTAAACCACAAACTATCCCCAAAGTTGGGTGAGTGGACTGAGTCTGCTGAACAGGGCAGTTACTTTGCCCTGCAAGTAACTTCCAAGGCCATTTTGGCCACTTAAAAAAAATTACAAACTTATGAAGATTGTGGAAATCTAAAGTTCAACTGGTAGGGTTTACACACAACAAATTTCAAATCCTCAATCACAACACAAAAATCAAATTTAATCTTGCCATTTTGATGAAAATCTGAAGTCTCAACTTTGACTTTTTAGCAAAACTTGCACAGTTGACTTATATGAAGTTTGATCCTAATTTAGTGACTGAATATGTTATCTTAAGCTATAATAAGTTGAAATTAAGCTAGGTTATCAAAATCTAAATAAGATTGAAGATTATGGAACTAGTTATACTAACAGATATCAGATTAGACAAGATTGAGTTCTATTTTGACTTTCTTACTAATAAGACCTAATTATGATGACTGAACTGGACTATAGTGATCTAAATAAACATGCAGCAACAAGATTTAAGCACAATAACAGGCAATAATTCAGAGAAACAGCTTGATCAAAACACACCTTAGCAAGGGTGTTTTTCTGGTTAGTGTTGTATAACACTGAACTACAACATGAAACTGGATCCTAGCACTTGTTTATGATGTAATAAGATCAATAGAGCACAAAGAACACAGGTTTAACAATAATTACCTAAATGACACAACTATGCAGTTTTGACTGCCTATATGTAACAACTAGCAACTATTTAATTTAATTAACAACCTACCAATTTTAAGTTATAATATCACTAATTAACTCCAACTAAACATGAAACAAGAGAGATTAAACTAAAATAAGAACAAATACAGAGAACGGCAAAAATCAAGAAGATATGCTTACAACTTGAATCCAGGCCAAAAACTAAGAACCAAGAACAAAGTACCACACCTATAGCTTTCCACAAAGCTCTAATACCCCATTCCAATCTAAGCTCAGCTCCAAATCATCTCAGCTTTCCTTTCTTCTTTATTTTTTTATTTTTCTGGATTTATTTTGTATTTTTGAGAAATTATGATGACACTGAGTTTAAGTCAGATTCAAAAGCTTATTAAGCTTTTGAACTCAACTCTTGAATCTAAATGAATTTAAAGGGAGCTTATACTACTTTATAACTTGAAATCACAATTTGAGTATCTTAGGTAAATTTTGAAAACTGAAAACAAGAGGTAATTCAAACTTAAAACTTCATTACTTGATAAAAAGAGTACAATTAAAGGAAATTACACTGAATTAAAAATACATACTAATCTAGATAGCCCTCTTGGCTTTACAAAAGCTTATATATATATATATATATATATATATATATATATATATATATATATATATATATATATATATATATATATATATATATATATATATATATATATATATATATATATATATATATATATATATAAGTGACCTCCTTTTCTTCTCCTCTCTCCCCTTTCTGAATTATTGAGCTTCTCTGACTTGTTGCATCTCCCTGATCAAATCCCACCCATTGGATTGGGTGGGAATTATCCTAGCCGTTCAAACCAACTTTTGCCGCCAAAATTGTCAAAGGCAATTGGGGATTGCTTGGATGAATTTGGAATCAATAAATGTTTTTTGTTATCATTGTGGAGTTGGGGGAGACATGGAGTGGTGAGCATTAATTAGGGTGAGTAGGGGGGTTGTGTGTTTGGTGAGGTTGCAGACAAGTTGGGGGAGAAGGAGGGGTCAAACATGTGTTGACCGTTTTAAATAATAAAACGGACGGGGAGGTATTATTTTTGGTGGTGGGCTGATGTGAGTGACTGGGCCAAGGAGGATAAGGTGGGCTTGGAGTTGGGTTAGATTGGGAGGGTAGTTTGGTTTGTTTGTTGGGTTATAATAACTATTTAGGGTCCGGTTGGTTTTTATGTTAATAACAAGGACCTATTTTGAAATTCCACAAAACACAAGGACTGAAATTGTCGTTCTCCCAAAGTACCAATAAGGACCAATGTTGCCAAGTTAAGTATTCCACAAACCAATTTTGCAAATTTTTTATTTTCAAAATTCTCAGGGACTGAATTTGCAAATTCCCAAACTCCAGGGACCAAATATGTAATTTTTCCAAATTTATCACCCAAATTCCGTTTTTGATAATTTTTGATTTTTTTTAGGGACTTGGGTTGACATTTATTTCAAAATAAATGCATAGGGACTATTTCTGACAAATTTTGAAACTTGGGGGACTAAAACTGCCAATATTGCAAACTTTAATCGTTTTTCGTTTGTTTTTGCTCGTTTTGCATTTAAAACACATAAAACACAATCCATGGGATAATTTAAGTATTTTGATTACTTTTCGATTGTTTTTGTATGTTTTGGCAGTTTAAACACGATAAAAATGATGAGTGTTTGCGCACTAATCAATCCCGCGCACTAAACTATTGCTAGTCCCTAGCAATATTTTTGGAAAACTCGATGGATTTTAAACTCTTTACCAAAAGCCATCACTTCTGGAGTAGCCAGGTGTAAGAACTGTGGCACACCTGATAACCGTGTGATTTTGAGCAAACCACCAGCTGTCTACGGATTTGATTTGTCTTTACCAGGAGCCGTTTGCTCCAGGACTAGCCAGCTCTTGATGGAATAGTCAACATCTTGGTGAGCTGATTACCAATTATGGATTTTCCACGGCCTTTACCACAAGCCATAATCTTGCGGGCTAGCCAACTCATTAGCTTTTGAGGATGATGGGGAGTTGAGAAACCATACAATTTTGGGCAAATTGCAAGCCGTAAACGGATTTGAGTTATCTTTACCAAGAGCCATTTGCTCCTGGATTAGCCAATCCCTTTTGTCGGTTAGACAAGGCGGACTGATTACCACAAAAATTTTGAAATAAAGTGAAAAATTTTTGAAAATTTTTGCCAAAAATGGGGGTATTTGAAAGTATTTTGCGACAAAATTCGCTAGAATTTCCCCCCCACACTTAGAAATGAATATTGTCCTCAATATTCAAAGTCCCGGCTATTATGCCGAATCTATGAACGTAAAAAGATAATATTCGAATCTAACTGTGGAAATACCAAATTCACTTTATTTCTACATATATACATTTTTTTTTGCTTATATACATATATACATTTTTCAAATAGCGGGGGGTTGGCCATTCCCCCACACTGGGTGGTAGAAAGTAGAAAGAAATCAGAGATACGGGTGAAAACCCGTATTGTGCTATTGTTTTTGTTCATCGAGTCGCTAGCTTGACTCGATCCCCGAATTCAATTGTCCTTGGGGAAAGTTTGGAGATCCGGGACAACCATGGATGGTATGTCCTCTCCAAAGTAGTGCTTTAAACGATGTCCATTCACTTTGAAATTAGGACCGTCATTTTGAGATAATTCGACGGTGCCATAAGGATAAACCTTAGCGATAGTGAATGGACCAGTCCATCGGGTTTTGAGCTTTCTCGAGAAGATCTTGAGTCTAGAGTTGAAAAGAAGGACTCGATCACCAACGTTGAAAACGCGGTTTTTGATTTTTGAGTAATGAATCTTCTTTGTCTTTTCTTTATAGATCAAAGAGTTCTCGTAAGCTTGATCACGAAGTTCATTTAATTCATTCAGTTGAACTTTCCTATGATCACCCGCAGTTTTGAGGTCGAAATTGGCATGCTTGAGAGCCCAATAGGCTTGAGAGACCAATGGGTGTTTTGTAAGCCGTACGGAAAGCCCAAAGTGCATCATCTAATTTATCCGACCACGATGCACGATTTTCACCTACAGTTCTTTCTAAAATTATTTTGATGCCCCGATTGGAAACTTCGACTTGTCCACTCGTTTGAGGGTGGTACGCAGTAGAAAGACGGTGAGTCACAACATACTTTTGCATGACTTTGTCAAATTTGTCATTACAGAAGTGCGTACCACGATCACTAATAATAGCACGTGGAGTTCCGAATCGGGCAAAAAGAGCTTTTAGGAATTTCACAGCTACTCGGGCATCATTTGTGGGTAAAGCTTTTGCTTCAACCCATTTTGACAAATAGTCAACTGCCACGAGTATGTATTTGTTGCCATGAGAGGATGGAAATGGCCCCATAAAGTCGATGCCCCAGATATCAAAAATTTCACAAACTTGGATTGCATTTTGTGGCATTTCAATCTTTTGTGAAATATTACCGTGACGTTGACAAGCGTCACAGGATTTGACCAATTCTTGGGCATCCTTGTAAATCGAGGGCCAATAAAATCCGGAATCAAACAGCTTTTTGGCGGTGTAATTGGGATTGTGGTGGCCCCCCGTGGGACCAGCATGGCAAGCCTTTAAGATTTCAGCGGCTTCCTGACCATACACACACCGCCAGATGACTTGATCCGCGCATATTTTGAACAAGTAGGGGTCGTCCCAAAAGTAATGTTTTACATCTTTGAAAAATTTATTTTTTTGTTGGGACGACATCCCTTTCACAATAAAGTTACCCGCAAGATAGTTTGCAAAGTCGGCAAACCATGGGGTAATCGAGTCTCCACGAAATGAAACCGCATTGAGGGTTTCGAGAGGAAATGTGTCATTTATTTCCTTTTTCTCGAAAGCATCTTGGTGGGGGTTTTAAAGACGGGAGAGATGATCAGCAGCTAGGTTCTCAGCTCCTTTTTTATCACGAATAATGATATCAAATTCCTGAAGGAGGAGAACCCAACGAAGAAGTCTCCGCTTTGCATCTTGTTTTGCAAAAAGGTACTTCAAAGCCGAGTGATCCGTATACACTATGCTTTTAGTCAGAATCAAGTATGGCCGGAATTTTTCAAAAGCATACACCACAGCTAATAATTCTTTTTCAGTGGTGGTGTAATGACTTTGAGCCTCGGTCATAGTCTTGCTGGCATAGTGTATAGGCTGAAAATGTTTTGTTTTTCGTTGCCCCAAGACTGCCCCTATAGCATAATCACTAGCATCACACATGAGCTCGAAGGGCAAGTCCCAATCGGGGGCATCAAGAATCGGTGCCTCGGTAAGCTTTTTCTTGAGTGTTTCAAAAGCTTCGATGCACTCGGGGGAGAAGATAAAAGGAGCATCCTTTTCGAGGAGATGGGTCATAGGCCGAGCGATTTTAGAAAAATCTTGAATGAACCTACGATAGAAACCGGCGTGACCCAAAAAGCTCCTAACACCTTTCACAGTCGTGGGATGAGGCAATTTTGCAATGACGTCCACTTTGGCTCTGTCAACCTTAATCCCGTTTTTTGAAATTTTCTGGCCGAGGACAATGCCCTCTTTGACCATAAAGTGACTTTTCTCCCAATTTAGACATAACTTTGTGTCTTCACAATGTTTTAGCATGCTGTCTAAATGTGAGAGACATGATTGGAACGAATCCCCAATGACCGAAAAATCGTCCATAAAGACCTCCATAGTTTTTCCGATCATGTCGGAAAAAATGGCCATCATACATCTTTGAAACGTGCCCGGAGCATTACATAAGCCAAATGGCATACGTTTGTATGCGAAAGTTCCATAGGGGCATGTAAAAGTGGTCTTTTCTTGGTCTTGCGGGTCAATGGGAATCTGAAAGTAACCCGAGAAACCATCGCGGAAGCAATAGTACTCATTCCCCGCTAATCTCTCGAGCATCTGATCCATAAAGGGCAGAGGAAAATGATCCTTACGGGTGGCGTCATTCAATTTACGATAATCAATGCAGACGCGCCAACCCGTAACCAAACGAGTTGGAATTAACTCATTCTCCTCGTTTGTGACAACAGTAATGCCACCCTTTTTTGGAACAAAATGAATTGGGCTGACCCAAGGACTGTCCGAGATAGGGTAAATCAATCCGACATCAAGAAGTTTTAAAACCTCTTGTTTGATAACCTCGTGAATTTTTAGATTCACCCTTCTTTGTTGTTGGACTGCAGGTTTGAAGTCGTCCTCCATTAAAATCTTGTGAGTACAAAACTCAGGGTCAATGCCCTTAATGTCGGAGAGTCGCCAAGCAATTGCTTGTTTATTAGACTTCAAAACCTTTATAAGAGCAGCCTTTTCCTCATCACTTAAGTATTTAGCAATTATGACGGGTAATTTATCGTCACCCTCCAGAAATGCATATTCAAGATGAGGCGGCAAGTCCTTAAGTTCAACCTCGGGGAAGTCATCAGTTTTCTCAACATTTTTTACCTCCTCTTTATGAAGTTGTTGTGGTAGAACAGGAAGAGGAGAGGGATCTTCGTTTAACAATTTTTCAAGTATGAGAATATCCCTCTCGAGGTCGATCTCTTGGTTATCGACTCCATCGGGAATCGAATCACTTTTGAGAAACGCCTCCATTTCTTCTAAGATGAAGTCACTTCCCTCAAACGGAGTGAGGGAAGGAGAAGAATTGGCAATGATGGGGTGAGAAGACTGAGTGAGGTTTTCACTCGAAGAATCATCAATGAAACCTAAAATCTCTTGAGCATACTCCTCAGCAGCAACATCGATGACATCAATTTGATTCACCAACTCACAATCATAATTGGAGGAGCATCTCGATGTTTGATTTAGGTTGAAGGTAATAGCTTCCGTCCCAACATGTAATGTGATCTCATGCTCAAATACATCGATAAGAGCGCGCCCAGTTCTAAGGAATCCCCGCCCAAGAATGAGAGGGACCCTAGAATTGGCATCAAAGTCAACAATCACAAAATCTGCCGAAAAATGGAACTTCCCCACTTTAACGAATACGTCCTCGGCAATGCCAATGGGATGAGAAATCGAACGATCGGCAAGCTCTAAAGTCATGCACGTGGGGGTAAGTTCGGGAAGAGAGAGTTTCTTCCATACAGAATATGGCATTAGGATAATGCTAGCACCTAGATCGGCCAAGGCGAAGCATTCAACCATACCCGGGAAAGTACAAGGAATGAGAAATTTCCCGGGGTCTCCAAGCTTTTCAGGAAGCTTTTTCAAAAGAACTGCTGAGCAGTTCTCATTCAGAGGAGTTCTTGCCATCTCAAATAATTTCTCTTTATTACTCAACAGATTTTTTATTGTTGATGCAAACTTGGGCATCAAGAGAATAGCGTCCGCGAAGCTAATGTCAAAGTGCAAATCTTGGAAGATTTGGAAAAACTTATCCATTTGGTGATTAGCTTTTTCGCGGAGCTTTTGTTCACTGAGACGTGATGGATAGGGAATAGAAGTTTTGGATTTAGGGTTGTCCACTGGAGTTTCTGGTGGTTCAAAGACAACTCCAGGCTTACATCTGGTTTCAGGAATAACCTGAGGTTAGACGTGTGCTGTACTTCGTGGGCTAGGAGTTTGCACCTTGTCCTTTGTCACCTCAGGCTCACGATCCACTACCTTTGGAGGAGAGGAAGAAGAGGTAGTAGGAATCGCGGGTTCATCATATGAAGAACCACTTCGTGTTGTGATCGCCTTAGCATCGCCCCTCGGGTTAGCGATCGTGTTGCTCGGTAAAGTAGTACCTGAGCCCGAGGGTCGATCATTTAAAGACTTCTTGATGTCAGAAATCTGGCTGACCAGCAACTTGTTCAACTCTTCTTGGGACTTCATGAATTATTTCAACAACTCGTCAGATGAAGGCCCGGTTGGAACAATGGCTTGATTCGGATGAGGAATATTTGGAGCTCGATTGTTCGGATTGGGACCTTGATTTTGAAAATTACCCTGATTAGGGTTGTTGTTCCCATGAAAATATCCCGGATTGAAATTACCCTGACCTTGGTTCTTATTAAAGTTTCCTTGATTTTGATGTTGGAAACCATGATTTTGGAACCCTTGGTTTTGATTGTGAAAACCGTGACCCTGATTGAAGTTACCTTGGTTTTGATAACCTTGGTTCGCTCTATTTTGATTTTGGCCACGGTTTTGGACATTTTGGTTTTGATTAAAACCAGGAGGTCCAGGATAATGATGTTGAGGACGATAGCTAGGGTCCATAGGAGGGCGATATTGATTGCCTCCTTGATTTTGGGACCCAGCTACAGCATGAGCTTCATATGGAGTACCATCAGTAGCTGTGCAATTGTAGTAGGCATGCGGCCCGCCACAAGTTACACAGACTTCCACTTTTTTAACCTCGGCAGGGGGAGGATTTTGTGGAAATGAAACTTTCTTTGTTTGGGCGAGAACCAAAGCTTGGATTGCTTCAGTGAGCTTGTCAATCTTAGCATCCGTGCTAGATTGACCCACAGAAGATGAAGTAGAAGGTCCCGCATTGATTTGAGAAACAATCGGTTTGCTTCGTGTAGAGCGGACCTTGGACTTGTTTTCTATGATTTGCAAAGCTTCTTTTGTGGTTCTACTCAAGAAATTACCTCCCGCGGAGGCATTGAGAGAATCCTGATCAGCTTGGCTCACGCCATTGTAAAAAGTATCGAGTTGCATCAACTCAGAGAAACCATGATGTGGACACTTGCGAAGTAATTCTTTGAAACGATCCCACGCTTCACCAAAAGATTCATCGTATTTTTGAGTGAACTTGGTGATTTCGTTCTTAAGACTCGTGGTCTTGGAAGGTGGGAAGAATTCATTCACAAATTTTTTGACAAGATCTTCCCAAGTCTCAATAGATCGTGGACGTTGTTTTTCAAGCCAAATCCGGGCTTGTCCCTCCAAGGAGAATGGGAAGAGAAGAAGTTTTATTGCTTCACACGGGACATTTTTGTACTTGATGGTTGATGTGATTTTATTGAACCATCGAATATGAGCATGAGGATCGTCCCTCTCAAAACCGTAAAATTGACTTGAGGTTACAAGATTGAGTAACCCGGTTTTGAGCTCAAAATTATCAGCCACGATGGCTGGAACAACAATGGCATCTCCATAACCCTCGATGGGTGCTTGGAGAAGCTCACACATGGGGCGGTCTTTCGCCATGGTGACAGTGGGTGTGGCAACAATACGGATCTCAGATCCGACTGTTGGTGCTGAACGTCGACGAGGTCTTCTACGTTTCCGAACAAGCTCACGTAATGGGCTCGTGGACCTTGAAGAATGAGTGCGCATGAACTAGAGATAAAAACCAATCAAAACAAAAATCGAGGCAAATCAACAGTGAACTTAAACCAATAATCACAAGTAAGTGGCTTCTTTAAGAAAGGTACACCACCTACAGGGATACAAAGGCAAGTTTTTATCTTTCGTTTGGGAACTTATTATGTTCACACCCCCAGTTGGTAGGTGTTCTGTCTTGGTTTGCGACGGTTGGTTTTTATGTATTTATTATTATTCATCATTGTGGACCCCACCTTCCTTCATTTGAGCTAAAATCCTTCCACAGTCAACAAAAGTCAACTGTGGGGATCAATAAGCACTTCAAGTGCTTACTTCTTGGTTACATTAAAAGTGTTTTTATTAAAAGTCTTTGTTTTTAGTGTATAATTAGTTTCGAAAAAGAAAAAACCAAAAAAATCAACTTTAATTATAGTGATAGCTTCTATTTAATAGGATTTATCATTTTATTTTTCTTTTTAGCTTATTTATAAGCAATATATCATTTTTATATTTTTAGAAATTCTATTTTAGGTTAAAGTAATTTTAGAAATTTTTCCAGATTTTTATTTTGTCTTTTAGTGGTTTTTATAATTAATTTTAGTTTAATTAAGTTTTAATTAATATTAAGTAATTAAATAGCATAATTATATTTTATAAAGTATAACCTAGTTTTTATAATTTTTCTAGCTTTTATTTAAGTTAAAACATTTTTACAAATTTTTCTAGAATTTATATTACTTATTTTCTATTTTTTATAATATAATTAGTTTAATTAGAAATTAATACGTAATTAGATTAATAATTAGTAAATGAGTTTAAAAATACATAAAATAAACTTTTTATAATTTTTTAAGATTCCTGTAATGGTTAATTAGATTTGTAAAATTTTTCTTAATTTTCTAAGCCTTTTTAGTATTTTTAGTAAATCTAATTAATTTAATTGGTTAATAATTAGAAAATTAGTAATTAATTAATAATAAATAATTAAATAGTGTAAAAATAGTTTTTATTTTTCTTAAAATTTTCTTTAGTTGTTAGGATTGTAAAAATATTAATTTTACACTTGTAACCCTTTCCGTCCATCAGTTGTACTTTTCGTTTCGTTTGTCTGTGTACGTTTTTAATTAAAACGTACGGTTTTAGGTTTCAGCTCAAATCTTTGTAATCTTAATTCCCGAAATCAATCACGTAGCTTTCCTAAGCTGTATTTGTTAATTATTTCCAAATAATTCTGATCACAACCCTTTTCTGTGAATAATCACCCGATCACGAGTACGCTAAAGTTACAATTCACACTTCAACGGGACATAACGACCCGGTGATACCTTATATTACCCAGAGCATTGATCTAGGCTATTTGACTTTGTTGACCATTCCTTGGTCAATATAAGTTGGTGGTTTAGCTTCAATCAATTTTTGGCGCCGCTGCCGGGGATTGCTTGGATGAATTTGGAATCAATAAATGCTTTTTGTTATCATTGTGGAGTTGGGGGAGACATGGAGTAGTGAGCATTAATTAGGGTGAGGAGGGGGGTTGTGTGTTTGGTGAGGTTGCAGACAAGTTGGGGGAGAAGGAGGGGTCAAAAATGTGTTGACCGTTTTAAATAATAAAACGGACGGGGAGGTATTATTTTTGGTGGTGGGCTGATGTGGGTGACTGGGCCAAGGAGGATAAGGTGGGCTTGGAGTTGGGTTAGATTGGGAGGGTAGTTTGGTTTGTTTGTTGGGTTATAATAACTATTTAGGGTCCGGTTGGTTTTTATGTTAATAACAAGGACCTATTTTGAAATTCCACAAAACACAAGGACTGAAATTGTCATTCTCCCAAAGTACCAATAAGGACCAATATTGCCAAGTTAAGTATTCCACAAACCAATTTTGCAAATTTTTTATTTTCAAAATTCCCTGGGACTGAATTTGCAAATTCCCAAACTCCAGGGACCAAATATGTAATTTTTCCAAATTTATCACCCAAAGTCCGTTTTTGATAATTTTTGATTTTTTTAGAGACTTGGGTTGACTTTTATTTCAAAATAAATGCATAGGGACTATTTCTGACAAATTTTGAAACTTGGGGGACTAAAACTGCCAATATTGCAAACTTTGATCGTTTTTCATTTGTGTTTGCTCGTTTTGCATTTAAAACACATAAAACACAATCCCTGGGATAATTTAAGTATTTTGATTACTTTTTGATTGTTTTTGTATGTTTTGGCAGTTTAAACACGATAAAAATGATGAGTGTTTGCGCACTCATCAGAAGGCCCTGAATATAAAATCAGGAGAACTTTTGAAGATGACCTTGGTCACTTCACTCAAGAAAAAGGCTTACAATTAAAAGGTCTTGATGAGCTTGTCGATGAGCAACAAAATGAAATAAAAGAATGGTTCAACAAGGTTAACTCTACCCTTGATAACCAAGACAGGCCATCAGTATGCCAAAAAGACCCCATGCTCGCAATAACCACTCGAGCTGGAACAACAACCAAGGACCCACCTTATCCAAGCTCACATCCTATCACCCTTGATCCAAGCAAGCCCCGCGAGGAGGAAGGTGATGTGAGCAGTGAGGCTCCCGAAGAACCTCCCCTGGTGACCTCATCCCCATCGACTCTACCTAACCAACCTGTGAGAATCCCATTCCCATCCCGACTAAAAAACCAGAAAATTGAGAATGATAATAAGAGATTCTTGTCATACCTAAAAGACTCGGTGATCACCATACCTCTCCTTGATGCTTGCTATCACATGCCAAAGTATAGCTCATACTTTAAAAAATTACTCGCCAACCGAAAGAAACTCGAGGGTCTTGTGACTCTGGGGAAGAATGTTCGGTGGTGACCCATCGAGGGCTACCAAAAAAGGTAGACGCTCCAGGCAGCTTCACCTTGCCCTGTTCCATAGGACCTCTATTAATAAAGAATGCTCTTCCCGATTTAGGGGCGAGTATCAACCTCATGCCTCACTCCTTGTTCCTTAAACTAGGATACTCCGGATTAAAGCCTACCTGTATGAACATCCAACTAGCCGATAGATCAGTCAAATGCCCCGTAGAGATATGCGAGAATGTGCTAGTCAAAGTTGTAAAATTCAAATTTCCGGTTGACATCGTAATCTTGGAGATAGAGGAGGATGACTTGGTACCCATCATCTTAGGGAGACCATTTCTTGCTACCGCTCGTGCACTCATTGATGTTCATAACGGCAAGTTAACCTTACGAGTAGGAACCAATAGCTTAACCTTCGACATTAAAGAAACTATGAATCTCTCTCTCGAAGCAGCTAACCGGATTTATTTCATCGGAGAGGTCGATGAACTCACGGATGTTATTGATAACTGTGTTGATGAACAGATCGAAGAAGGCTGGGTACGGGGTGAGAATTTTCTCCCCTTGTTGGAGGAAGAAAAGATGGAGGGTGCTGGGGCAGTCTCTTTCTACCCTAGACCGGAGGCCACTGAACAGCTCGAACTCCGAAAACCCGAAAACAAGCTTAAACCCTCTATTATCGAACCTCCTAAGCTAGATCTTAAATAACTCCCTAACCACCTAGAGTATGCCTTCCTTTAGGGAGAGGATCAACTGCCGGTAATCATAAACTCTTCCCTCGAACATGAACAAAAAGGTAAGCTCTTAGAAGTCCTCAAGAAATATAAGGGAGTGCTTGCATGGAGTGTAGCCGACATTAAGGGGATTGAATCAACTTTTTGCACGCATAAGATTCTTATGGAAGAAAACTATAAACCTACCGTGCAACCCCAGAGGCGGGTGAATTTCAACATTAAGGAAGTAGTGAAGAAAGAAGTCATCAAACTTCTGGATGCAGGACTAATTTACCCAATCTCGGATAGCCCGTGGGTTAGTCCTGTACAGGTGGTACCAAAGAAAGGTGGAATGACAGTGGTAAAGAACGACAAGGGTGAGATGGCACCCCAGAGAACGGTTACTGGCTGGTGGGTATGCATCGATTATAGAAAGCTCAATGATGCCACAAAGAAAGATCACTTTCCCTTACCATTCATTGACCAAATGTTGGAGAGATTATCTGGGCACGAGTACTACTGTTTCTTGGATGGGTTCTCGGGATATTTCCAAATCCTCATAGCACCTGAGGACCAAGAGAAAACCACGTTTACTTACCCTTATGGAACGTTCGCCTACAAAAGAATGCCTTTTGGGCTGTGTAACACCCCCGCCACTTTTCAGCGATGCATGACCGCAATCTTTCATGAACTGATGGAAGATAGCATGGAAGTTTTCATGGATGAATTTTCAGTCTTCGGGAACTCTTTCGACCGCTGTCTTGCTAATCTAGAAAAAATGCTCAAACGTTGTGAGAAAACCAACTTGGTGCTAAATTGGGAAAAATGTCATTTCATGGTAAAAGAAGGGATTGTGTTAGGACATAAGGTTTCAGGGAATGGGATTGAGGTGGACCAAGCTAAAGTGGAAGCTATATCTAAATTACCTTATCCGATGACTGTTAAAGCAATACGCAGCTTCTTGGGCCACGCCGGGTTCTACCGGAGATTCATCAAAGATTTCTCTAAAATAGCTCGGCCAATGACTCAATTGCTGATGAAGGATGCCCCTTTCGATTTCTCTCAAGAATGCAAGGATGCATTTGATCTCCTGAAAAAGGAGCTCACACAAGCTCCAATCATGGTTACACCCAACTGGGAGTTACCTTTCGAAATCATGTGCGATGCTAGCGATTATGCTGTCGGAGCAGTATTAGCCCAAAGGCATGACAAGTTATTCCAACCTATTTACTGCGCCAACAAAACCATGAACCCTGCTCATGAGAATTACTCTACCACCGAAAAAGAATTATTGGCCGTTGTGTTCGCCTTCGACAAATTCCGTCAATATCTTGTCCTTTCAAAGACAGTCGTTTTCACCGATCACTCGGCTCTCCGATATCTCTTTGCTAAGCAAGATGCTAAACCACGACTAATTCGGTGGATCTTGTTGTTACAAGAATTTGACGTTGAAATCCGTGATAAAAAGGGGGCAGAGAATTTAGCTGCTGATCACCTATCTCGTCTTGAAAATCCCCTTGATGAGTTAGATAGAAGCGAGATTCGGGATTCATTTCCTGATGAACAACTCATGTCAATGACAGATTCTGAACCTTGGTACGCTGATTTTGCTAACTATCTCGCGAGCAGACTCATTCCGGAACACATGACTAAATACAAAAAGAAAAGGTTCTTTGCCCAACTAAAATACTACTTCTGGGATGAACCATTTTTATTCCGAAGGTGTCCTGATCAAATAATCAGACATTATGTTTCGGGAAATGAGGCAGTAAAAATCATGAGAGAGTGTCACTCTGGCCCCTCTAGGGGCCATCATGGGATAAACACCACTGCACGAAAGATTTGTGATTCAGGATTCTATTGGCCCACAATATTCCGTGATGTTAAAGAAATGGTGCAAGCATGCGATGCATGTCAACTGGCCGGGAATATATCGAATAAAGATGAAGCCCCTTAGAATTTTATACAAGTATGTGAGGTCTTCGACGTCTGGGGAATCGACTTCACGGGACCCTTTCCATCTTCAGGAGGGAATGAATACATTTTAGTTGCCATCGACTATGTTTCAAAATGGGTGGAGGCACAAGCCCTTAGGACCAACGATGCTAGGGTAGTTATTCATTTCTTGAAAAAGCAGTTTGCTAGGTTCGGAATTCCTAAAGCTCTCATCAGTGATAGGGGAACCCACTTTTGCAACGCGCAAATGGAAAAGGTCATGAGGAGATACGGAGTGTCCCACCGATTTTCCACCACCTATCACCCACAGACCAATGGTCAGGTCGAAAACACTAACAGAGCTATTAAAAGAATATTAGAAAAAACGGTTAGTCAGAATAGAAAAGACTGGTCATTTAAACTCGATGAGGCCTTATGGGCATTCCGAACTGCCTACAAGACACCTATTGGAACGACCCCGTTCCGCATGGTCTACGACAAGGCATGTCACCTTCCAGTAGAACTAGAACATAAGGCTTATTGGGCACTTAAGGCATGTAATTTAGACTATACAATTGCCGGAACAAATAGGTTTTTGCAACTCCATGAGCTTGATGAGCTAATGTTAGAAGCATATGACTCTTTCATTACATATAAGGAGAAGGCAAAAAGATGGCATGACCAGCGAATTAAGAAACCTAAGGAATTTTCAGAACGGGACAAAGTCCTATTGTATAACTCTTGGTTAAGGTTATTTCCAGAGAAGCTCAAATCTAGATGGTATGGGCCATTTACGGTGAAAAGTTCCTCTAAAACTGGAGCTGTTATGTTAGTAGACGATGAAAGTAGAGAATTTACTGTCAACATACAACGTGTAAAACATTATCAAGAAAATAGCAATGAAATGATTAGTGAGGAGGATGTAACATTTGACGATGAGGTCACGTAGTAGCCCATGACCTTGAGTCTAGCTACAAGACTCGTAAATAAAGAAAAGCGCTTCTTGGGAGGCAACCCATGCTTTGTGTGATTTTTAATTGTTTGATTGATATTTGTTTCCGTATGCATGCTTTATTTTTATTGTTGGTAGATCATGTTTCAAAAATAAAATGGTGAAAATACTTTATTTTGTCGTTTGGCTTTGTCTTAACTTCATCCAAAGGTATTACGCAAAAGATAAGTGTAAGGGGAAACCCCAAATATGTTTTTAAGAAACAAAGTTGATCATGATTCTCCACAATATTTAATGGACATGTATATTCGTATTTGTTAGAGTCAAATGCTTGTATCGAGTCATAATGATGTTTTGCAGGATTTTCCAGGAAGTGGGACATAAGTTTTCTAGAAATTTTTCAAAAACTTAACGTAATTTATGCAGATCACTTCTGATGGTGTCAGGAATTAATTCCTGACGGCGTCATGTGTAAAATTCTGGAAATTTTGCTAGTTTTGTTTTTCTAACGGAGTCTTAAAGTTTTTGTTGATTCTTTAGTTTTATAAACTCCAGGAAATCTGCAAACATTCATTCCACAAGCATTATATCTTACATTGTTTTCTAGGATTTGTTAGCATATATAGATTGCCGCCGATTTTACACGAGGTTGCCTTGTTTGTTTTCTCAGGTTTAACAGGTTATGTATGACAAGAAGATGATTTATATTTCTGGAAGGGAAGCTTTGATTGTTCATTTTCTTGGAGGAAGATCTAACTTTGTTACCGCACAATCCATATCAAGCGAATCAGGGGAGTATTTGATTTCATTATTTTACCTATTTTACTTTTACATTCTTTAATTGAACATTAGGGACAATGTTCTACTAAGTGTAAGGGGAGGGTAAATGATGATACCTTATAGGATACACTTTCACTTGAGTTTGTTTTTTATGGCAGGTGTGTAATAAAACTAAGAGAAATACTTGTTAGTGTAATTTTAGCGCCAAATTTAAAATTTTTTACAACATTTAGGAATGAAACTTTAGCCTTAGCAAGCATCTCATGGATAGAAGTCGTATGACTAGCACAAAACCATACTATTTAGAAAAAATTTTCACCCAAATATGTGAGGTTCGCCTTTAGATTTGATAGGAAAAGCATTTACTATTAGTGCTTATGAGTGTACCGGTAGCATTTAGATTCTAGAACTTGCATTAGTGATGCATCCCGAGACCACTAGTGAGACTACATTCGTGTAGTAGGATTTACTACATTATAAGAGGCATTAGGATCACCCTTGTGTTAAACCCGTATCATAATTACTTGACCATTTAAGTCATATTACTTGGCTAGTTAAGTCAATTAATTTTTCCCACACCATTAGCGTTGTACTCATTTTTAGTACACGAAACCCCTAGTACACCTCTCCGAGCCTATCTTTTTGTTTCTAACTTTAAGCATCTTACTTAAAGGAAGAATTTGTTACAACCCACTTAAATGTACACCCAAATCGCCTTAGCCTTCCGTGTATGCACTCATCTTTAGTGCATTATTGTTACATGTTTAAACCCTTAGTTAATTATCTAATTGATTACATGGTTGCTAAGTCGAGTCATATCCTTGTACATATTGTTTTGGGACGATTGGGACTCATGGGTAAAGTACTAATGTTATGGAGTAATGGGGAAAAACATCTATTATTACCCTCATATGTGCGTTAATCTTAAAAGTACTCCAAGTGTTTTGATTATCTTGATTCGAGTCATTAGATAGTTTATTGTAAAGTATGTAAAAATTCAAGTGTAAGGGGAATGTTCATTCCCTATGATGTATTATTTTGGATGGCAGGGTAAGAGTGTATGCAAAATAAAAAATAAAATAAAAAAAAAATAAGTAAAAGAAAAAGAAAAAAAATAGAAAAAAAAAAGAGAAAAAACATACGGACTACCCTCCCGTTTCATTCTATGTTTGTTTTATGTTTTTTGTTATTTTTGATTTATTAGCTTAAGTCGAGTCTAGTCTTGGCTTAGCAACGCCATATTGTACATGTAATTAACCAAGATTATTAACTCGCCACCAGTAAAGATTGCCTTTATCCAACAAAACCGTGTATTTCATATCCCTACACCTAACGTTATAACCCTTTAAAAGACCTCTTCGATAGTTTATCCTAGGTGCTTACGGCATGTGGTGGAGGTTGATCCTGTCCCAAGCCTATGGTAATCTATTTTGCTAGGACAGGTAGTGAGAGATGTTTTCCATTTCCATATTGTGATATGTACTTTATTACACCCGAGAGATGTGAGTATCTAAACACTATTTGTGAGGTGCTAGTGTATGACCTCCGTGCTTGTCTTTGGTCTTTAGTGGAACGATTATTTGTTGTAATTACTTTTATATTAGTGTTAAATGACCCCTAATTTGTATTTTTATTAGAATAAAAGCACATTTGCTTGAGGATAAGCAAATCTCAAGTGTAAGGGTATATGATGAGGTGAAAAATGATCCATTTTTAGGGGGTCATTTAAGCCCGGAATTGAATTTAGTTGATCAAATATTGCTCTAAATCGTTCCTTTTGTGATTTTAGGTACTTTTGGAGTGAATTCTGGAAAAGGAAGCATTTCGGACGTTTTTGGAGCATAAAAGTGAAGAAAACGGCAAAGTCTTAATTTTCCTTGCTGGGAATAGTACCTGACGGCATCACCAATTCCTTAATGACGGCGTCAAGAGGAAAACAAGAGGTGAAAAGGGTAGAGTCCATGACGATCCAGAATTTTTTTACACTAGGGCGTGACGGCGTCACCATAGGCCGTCACGGCCCCATTACTCTTGACGGCCCATAGAAGATTTACTCTTGACGGCATCAGATATGGAGCTAGGCAATCCGATTTTATTATGGGCGGCGGGTTGACGGCGTCAGAATTTTCTTCTTGACGTCGTCACCTTGGAAAATCTTTATATACTTTTGTAATTTTCATTCATGAAGGGAGGACAATTTTAGGGACGACTTGAATAAACCCTAGCACGATTTTAACAGTATTTTCAATGGTTTTCACCCCTTGAATCCTTTCATGTTCAATTAAGATAAGTATCCTTTCAATTCATTCAATATGTCTATGTGTTGTTTGAATATATCTTACGCTTGTCTTGATTTTAACATGCTAGGCTAGATCTCTTGTGTGTTGCTTAGATGTAATGAAACCTAGATGTTGATTATAGGTTGATTGCTTGTTTATAGTTGTAATGGATGAATGATTTCGATGTTAGGCTTAAGAAAACTGGCAGACTTCCATAGTGTAACTTGCTTGAACGTCTTAAGAAGCATGAACCAATGCGTACTAGGTTTTTATGGTTGTATTTAATGCATGAGCGAATTCTAGTGATCCCATGTTAGGAGATTCTTGAAGGTCGACATAGGAGTGAAGTAGGAGCTTATAGAGTTGGGGAAGTACGTACGCTACCCCACGAATGGTATTAAGGAATATAACCCGTCATCCACGCAACTGTAACAAACTATCAACCTGTAAAAGATATCTAGGGAGTAATGAAATCTAAGTAAACACAATTTTCCCATTTATTGTTCACACCACTAGTTTAATTAGTTTATATACATTTTTGTTATTTTAATTTGATTGCATCTTTAGTTATTTGGGTTAGTTGATTAGCAACTAATTCCGCCCACTCTTCTAAAACCCGAGATTTTAATTGATTTTATAAAAATATAAAAATACAAAAGAATTATCCCTCACCTCTAGACCTAGTTTTTAGGCTTTCTAATCCTAGCGACACTATTCCTGAGTTGAACGATCAATCCCCCGGTACTTGTCACTATACTATACTACAACGATCAGGTACACTGCCTGGTGGGGGTTGTAAGCTTCTCGAGATCCCTCGAGAGGTAAAGCCTAGTGCAATTCCCACGCATCAATAACCAAAGAAAAATACTTGTATTCGATTTAAAGCATGTATCCCCTCACAAGGTTTGTAAAGAATTTAAAAGTGAGGCTATGAAAACTCACCTGGGTCTAAGGCAAGTGGTATAGGGGTTCAGACAGCTGACTCACGTATCCTGGGGGTAGTGTAGGTGTGTGTATGTCAAGTCCTAGTTTATTGTTATAACAATCGTGGTTTTAACAGGTTAGTTAGACTAACAGTCTTGATTTGTCTAGCTTTGTTTGGTGTGATTTGTGTGGATATATGAGTATATGTGTGTTATTGTGTGATATTGTGTGATTAGTACTTGAGTTAGCACTAAATCCCTTTGCGTAAATGGTTGTTATTGTGATTTGAAAAGTATGGAATTTGGGAAAGTTCATTTTTGTTGCCTTTGTGGTGTAGAAATGATTTGTGAGGTTTTTGGTGTTTTTGTGTTTTTGTATAATGAGTTTTCGTTCAAGTATTTGAGTGTTAGCAAGTTACGAGGAGTTTGTTTTTATGTGTTATGCTTTTAAAAGAGTGAAAATCTATTTTTGAAAACTTTATTTTTGAAAATGTTAATTTTCCGAGTTGTCGCAAAAACTAAGGTTTATCGTGCACGACGTTAGGAATGGCTACGGGTATTTATAAAATATCAAGAATATGAGGTTTTGAGTGTAATAAATAAATTTAATAAAAAAAATATATGTATATGGGGGAGGTGATCGACCGGCCTAGGGAAAAAGGGGGAAAAGAGACCCAATTGTAGCCCAATTACAACTCTAAGTTAGGTAATTATCCACTAGATTATTATAAATACAAAACCAAAGTTCCCAAACCTCTTTTCCTGCAAATTTGGGTCGACCACAAGGAGAAAAGAAGGATAAAAAAATTAGGGTTTATAGTTTTCAAGCAATAATCAAGAATCAAGGTAAAATCCTTAAACCCTATGTTTAATTAATTGGTTAATTATTGGAATTCATGTAATATTAAATATGATGGATTTAGGGTTTATAAACTTCTGTAAATTAATGATATAAAACATGTTAGAATCATTAGTTGATAATAGTATGGTGATTTGGTTAAGAGAATTGAGCGTAAAACGCGTTAGTTTATGCGTTAGGGTTTCGACAGAAAATTAGTGCTGTAAAGATATGAGTGTATTTAACAGATGGTGAAGAGTTATATCACGAATTTTTGGTCTAAATTGAATTTTAATGAAAGAGATTTCCAAAAAGTCCGTCCACGATTGATTTCGAGGTCCGGAAGTTAGTCTTTTGATTTTTCTTTGATAGGGTGTCAAAGCTGTAAAACCGGGACAGATTTAGGTCATAAGTTTGGTAGTGAGATGTGGATGAAAAAGTTAGATTTAGCTTAGCCCTTCTGGTTGAGTTAATTTTCATATGTACTTAGACTTCCACGCAAAGGATTTGCGATAAAAAGTTGTGGAAGTATTTTAATTTAATTACAACTTTTTGGTGTGCGTTCAGATCCGAATCTGGATAGTTTGTAAGCTTGATTTTATGAAAGGTACTTGTGTATGTTTTTGGACCATGGCCTTTTGGTAGTAGCTTTTATACATACAAGGGACTATGTTAAATTTTTGGTGTGACTTATTGAGCTTTTAAAGTTATTATTTCATGTAGGCGAATGTACTCTAAAATTCTGCGTTTTCTGATTTTAAAAGTGCAAGGGATTTAGTAAGTATTAGGATTTGGTGGTGTTTAGTATGGGGTCTAGGAGATCCATGGTGGGTCAAATGAATCTTAGATATCCATCATATGTGTATTACATGGGTTATAGCTTTTAGCTTGGCCATGTGTAATGTGGATTTATTTTGTATGTTATAGATTGTGATTTGCTTTTGTGGAAGCTGCAATGTTTGAGGTGAGTTCATAGTCCCACTTTTTACTTTGTTTTAAACTTGGGATGGGAATGATGCTTGCGTAATTGTTTTGAGTTACTGTGATTATGTGTGGTTTAAAAGCTTGGACTTATAATGTTATCGTATGAATGCTATATGTGAATGATGTAAATGATATGAATGATGCGATGATAATGATATGATGATAATGATGGGAGCGGGGGTCACGTTCCGGCCTGAATGTTGTGATGTGTATTCAATTGGGAGGATGCTTATCTTGTTGCTCACGCATGCGACCTAATTGATGTTGAAATGGGAGCGGTGGAAACGTTCCGTCCAAATGGTTACCTTTATGTGTGTTGGTTGCCTTGTGAATACATGTAGCTTGTATGATAACTATAATTATTTGTCCAGCAATGTTTTATAATCACAGTGATTTGGTTGCCTATTGTGTATGAGTCTTAAACCTAGGATTCTCACCAACATTATGTTGATGTTTTAACCATCATTTTCAGGTGAGCATTCTAAAAAGTTTAGGGCGGCAATTAGGCGAGACTTAGTTGCATTTGAGGAGACTTGACTTTATGTTTGGATTTATTTTTGGTTGAATTGGATTTTGATACTTTTATGTTTTCATTTGGTACTTTCATATCTATTGAAGATACCTTTTGGATTTTGTTTTGGTTGTTTTGTTTTGGGGTATTGTTACAACACTTTGTGTTCGTACTTTGCTCTATTTATGTGCATGTAGTTGTTCTCTATATAGACATCAGGTGTTGTGATGATATCCATGAAGTTACACTCTCGCGTTTCCGCCTTGGAGAGGTGTGACAATTGTTTTTGGTTTCTCAAGTAATTACACTTAGGGTTTCTAGATTTCGTTATAACATAACACCGTTCGGGCCATTGTAATTCAGAAGTATAACTCCTCACATGAAGCTCCCTACTATTGTATTATGCTGCCAACATAATACCGTTTGGGCCATCATAATTCAGAACCTCACACAAAGCTCCCTACTATCGAGTTATATTGTTATTACCATTTAGATATATATAACACCGTTCCGGCCATCATAATTCAGAGGTTATGTAGCAAACATTTGAGGAGCCAGGGCACTTTAACTCGTAAACCCAGCAAACTCGTAAAAACAAATACCCAAATGAAACCCCTCACATGAAGCTCCATAGTATTGTGTTATGTTTAAGTATAAATAGGTTTTTATTATTTATATGAAAATAGTCCATTTATACCCTTCAAGTTTCACATATTTACAACTTCTACCCTAAACTTTATATATATATATATATATATATATATATATATATATATATATATATATATATATATATATATATATATATATCTACATTATATATAACAGGAGGCATTTGAAGGAAATGCCACGTCATTGTCCAGTCAATGCCACCTCATTGCCCAGTAATTCAATTTTAGCCTCGTCATCAGCCATGTCATCACATGTAAACAATTAGGCAACATTTTGATGTGCAATTCGTGTATAATTTTTTTTTCCCAAAAAATCAATACTAGGATTCGAACTCAAGACCATGAGTATAATATGTGATATGATAACCACTGTACCACCACAATTTTTTGGTGAGATTTCGTAACTCAAAATCTATATAGGATAACAAGTAAATATCTCTTTTAAAATTATGTAGGAGAATCCCTACAACTTAGCCAACCCTAACCAAACATATACGGCAAAAAAAATGCAGTCATTCATAATATATTTTTTCACATATCCCTTATTCCCTCACAATCTCATATGATTTTTAATGTGTTTTTGTGCAGGTTATAATTTAACAAAGAATGTACTTATTCCCTCACAATCTCATATCAAGATGTTTCTATTTATTTATGGGATTAGTAACACATTATGATGTTAGATCTTGATTTCAGATTATGATCATAGGTATCTTTATTCATAACTAACTGTTTTGAAACTTCCTTTTCACTTAACATGTTGGTTTTTAACGTATAGGTACCCTAGCTTATCAACCACAATGTATATTGAACCATGTAATAACATATATGCATTACTAAGTTTAGCCAAATGACTCACTTGCTTTTTTTACCAACACTTTTTATCCCCATGGATTCTATTAATCAGTTATTGCAGGGATGTTTAGTTTTGGAAAACGATTGGATTATTGAAGTGTTACTTTGTTGTGACAGCTTGCTAGAAGGGTTCGTGAGATGAGGGAGTCGAAAGCATCTCCTACTATTCCACTACCTTAAAAAATTGAGAGGAAACAAACAACAGATGCACACGGTCTTAACAATTTGCAGTCCTTACCACGTGGTATGGAGTGCATAGATCCTTTAGGACTCTGGTAAAAATCTTCAAATGACTTTGTCTGTTGTTTGTTTTTTAAGATATTTTACTAACAACTAATAACATATTCAGTCTGCTGAATTCGTATGACGGGACAATTATATCTAAATGTTTCAGGTTCTTATGATGTCAAAAGAATGGCAAAGACGCTTACGGATAATATCTTGAACTTCAAATACACCACTGTTGAGAAGGCAACTGGATCTTGGGATGAGTCAAATAAACATGGGCAATCACAATTTCGGACTATACAAGGTTTGTACCTTATAGTCAACCCTCAATGTGATATCATGACAGTCGGTTACGAGTTATGGCTTTAGGTGCAGAGATGGATAATGCCCTTATACCACTCACCTGACTTCTTGACCGCATACCATTCAAGAACCATATCCTATATTTTGTCGTGTTGTGTATAATGTGAATATAAATTATAAACAGTTACAATCAATGAGAATGAGCCCATTTTATAACATTCAACCTCCTCTGTTTATTATTTATAAAGCAAATGAACGGCTCTAATCTTATGCAATGTTGACAGGTCGCTGCAATGCGATGTATTGATGGTCACATGTTGGGTCTTTACGAGCCTACTTGAAAATCCACAACCTGCACATCCCCACTTGCATCCCAACAGGAATCAATTTTGTTTGGCTTATAGTTCAGCTTGAAAAGCAAGGAGGTCACAAGTTTACCCGTGAAAAAAAAATCCAGTGAGAGTAGATCAATAAGCTATTTGATTAGGTAAACATCATGTAATAGAAAAGCATGGAGGTTGTAAGTTATCCTTTCTGTTTCAAAACGTTCTACTTCAATGGGTTATAATTTTTTAGGACATTAGCAATCGGTTTCGGTTAATATTACTTCAATAATTATTATTTGTGATTGAAGTTTGAATATGTTAATGACATCTTTTTGGATGTTATAACTCTGATATTATATGTGGAGGCAAGGAGGTTAGGGATCACAAATCATTTTAGCTATTCTTCGGCCGTACGGTATACGGTGAAACATACGGGATACCAACAGGTTCACCAACAAATTTTTTTTCGTCCGCCTGTTCTAACCGCAGGGGCCGTGCAGAAACGGGTAATATGATTAGCAGTGTATGGCACATTACAAACAAAATTCGTTTATTACATTACTTGATGGTTGTATATTAAAATTTTAGTATGTTGCAGGCCTACCGGAGATGCCTTCAGTAGTTCAGTGGGTGCTGATGTACCGACAGGACGTGGTACCTGCAATCAATCAGTCACTCGAGGTTACCCTAAACAGAGGATGAGCTCACAATTTTGGGCTCATTAAATAAGTTTAAACAAACATTTCGATAAAGATGTTGAGGATATTGGTTAAATGATTGCAGCTTCCCACTGACTATGGTTGTTGCTGCAACAACTAGGTGTGTTAAGATACATGTTTTCGATCTATGCAGTGGAACTTAAATTGATAGGTTGGTTTCAGAGAAAGAAAGAGGTAGTATTCCTATCCGGTCAAAATATTTCAAGAAACAAGATGGCAGCAGTTCTGAACTGCAGCGATCATCAATCTCTTCAACAAAATTTATCTCTATTGGCAATAAATAATCCCACACTTTAAAAAATTTGTGCCTTTCTATAAATGCAAGTAACTTTATGATAATGTTATGGCGAAGCGCTTAGTATGATATTCACATGGAGTTTGGTTTTAGAAGTGGAGAATATGGTAACAAATTTACTGTTATATCAAGGCCACTACCCAAAGTGGGTAAGATCCCATAGCATAAGAGATATGAAGGTCCTGGTAAGAAGGATACAACTTTTATAAACGAAATATGGATAGAACAACCTGATGCTCAGTCCATAGCTGATGCTGAGGCCATATCGTCTATTTTGGAAATTACATTAATGGATTGGGGAAAAGCAAGTGTTGAAGAAATTAAGGAGGATTAAGATGGAAATGTGACAGATTTAAAGGGAGTTCTGCATCCCAAAGGATTTTCTTAAGGCCACCGAACTAAAACTTACGCGCCTACCTGAGATTAATGAACTTGCTCCACAAACTTTTTCAACAATTTCTAAAGAAAATCTAGCTTTGCATTTATAATATGGGTGACATATGGGTAGCTCAGGTTGTTGGGCAATGGCTCAAAATGTGTCATTTGATTGTTTTGTAGCTCTGTTAGTTCCATATGTATTTGACCATTAGACTAGCTAGCTTCCCAATCATTTGTAATAGAATGATATCTATGAACTTTTTAGTTTTGTATTTGTTTTAACCGCAATTGTATAAGCTTTGACACAGTGTCTCCTATATTTAACTTCATAAATTCCATGTCTAACCTATATTGTTCTTTTTCTTAAGGCAATGGTTGCACGTGGCGATCTTGATGCACAACTTCCAATTGAAGAAGTCCCTTTATTGCATGTACACTTAATATTAATATTCGAGGTTTGACCACACATGTTCTTTGTTAAAATTACATAATCAACATTGTGAAAATCGCTTATATGTGAATCCAAATATAATCCTAAGGTTGGACCAGCAAGCAAAGGTGCTCACAGTGTCGATGCAATTACTTTTCTTCTTTTGAGCTACTTAAAGTTTTAAACCATTAAAAACTGGTTTAAAATATTATATTTGTCTATTGTTTAATCATTTTGCTGTATCTAATGTGAGTGTTGATGTTAGAAGGACTGATGTTTTGGCCCTTGGATTCGTCCTGTACTCTGAACCAGAACAGGTTGGTATTATTTCCTTAAACCTCATTTAGTGACAATTCGGTCGTATGTGGTTGGTAATGTAGATATTTCAAAATACTTCATCTTTTACTTTTTAATTATTAGTGTGCTAAATATGGTCAACAAATATATAATTAGATTTTAATGAGCATGTGTATTGTACGTGTTTTAATGGCAGAATGGGTGACGAGTGTTTGATCGGCTCGGTTTCGGTACAACCTTCACACCAGCACTGCCGCTATTACTCGCGTTTAATGTCATTAATGGTGGATTACATGAAGTACGCAGGTAAAGTCTTACATATTCTCTTTTTTATAATTCAGATGTATTTTATTTGCCAACATTCAATATTACATAATCTTGATCCGTTTACTGTGTTGTTGGATCAGAAGAGGGATGCTGGAATGATCGAGTAACGAATAATAGTATAAATCCAATCACTAAGAATGTGTTTTTAAACTGATTATATGTTATGGAAATATTTAATAATTGGTTAAATTCATATTTTTTAGTGGTGAATACTTGGTGACCATAACGTGTAGGTTTACATGGACTAGAGTCGAAGTAAGCGGTTTAGTGCCTATGAAGCTTTATATTATGGACTCATTGGCCAAATCGTTAGGCCTCCCCGTATAAAGGTTGATGCACCAATAAATAGGTTGGTACATTTGCATCTTCAGATATCATACTTTGTAATGACATTTAAAATAGTTGCAGGAAAATATAAATTGTATTAGCCTTGAGACATTAAAAGATGGAAACAATGTAGGCAAAAATAAACCTCAGAAAGTTTTTGCTATTCAAATAATTATTCGATTTTCGGTTTTATACAGCCACGCATTTTGACCGAAATAATGTATCTGTAAGAGAAAATGTTCGGGTCAGTTCATCTTTGTGTTACATTTTACAGTTCTCATTAAGCTGTATTTCCGTGTTGATATATGTAGGCAGCTAGGCACAAAGTATGGCAACAAAGAGAGGAAGTTTCTCTCCTGTTCGTTTATGTCATACATTTAGCGAAATTGTGATCATTGCATATTAAAAGGTAGCAACTCACGAACACACTTGCTCTTTGGGGTAGTGCTCTCATGCACTATATATCTATAAGCTTCAGCTTGGTTCCTGAAGCGAGTAATAGGAAGTCACTAACAAATCAAAATTTTGTCAAAAGTGGCCTCTTATAAGTCACATCTTTATCTCATACATGTTTAGCAATGCTCAAAATTTAAATTATGTTTATTATAAGTTTTGCTACTAAAAAGTATAGTTCTTGATTCCCATCGCAATATCATATTTAAGATAACATTTAGATTAATACTTTTATTCTTATTCTTTGAAATTGCAGTATATATCAACCAGAAAAAATTATTTAAGTGTATGATACTTTGTTATATTCCGATTATAGATTGATGGGATCATCACATACAGTAATTATTATTTTTATCTCCTTATAATGTTACAATGAATCCGTTAATTGTATTTTTCATTTCGTTATGTTTGAGATATGGTTGGTACATTTGTTTGACAGCCAATCAAGAAAAATATGATATAGAACTCCATAATGATAATAGGGTATAGAGAAAATCAAGTTCATTTTTGTTCGGCACTCTGTTCACGTTTTCCTACTTTATTTCTAAAACATCCCCTTTTGAGTATTATATTCATTTTAATGTAGGTCTATCTTATGAGAAGTTGAGTACAATATTGAAATGATTAGTAAATAGATCACAAGGTTGTTGGCATCAATGATTCAAGTAATCCAGTCACGGCGTTATCCTCCATAACCAGTTACCACCCAAAGGGCAAATAATACTGAATAATATGAGACTAATGATACCTGAATGTTAAGACATGACACGGGGGAAATAATACGAAATGCATTACCGTGTACAGGTATCTCACAAAAAGTCCTTTCATGCAAATAAAAGGCCACTATTGGTAAGTGTTCGGTCATATAGATATAACCAAACCAACGAACACATCCATCATGCCACCCTACACAGAACCCATCTCTACATAAAGCTGTCACCTGAGAGGAAAACCTTTCAGTGATTACTTCCCATGAACCTTTTCACATGCTATATACCCAAAGTATGAAAATGATGGTTTTTTGCGAGTATTTCTAACGTCGGTAATTGTTTTATGTCAGGTTTTGGAGGAACTCAATCTCACGATGGATCAATTTATCGATCTGTGCATTCTATATGGGTGTGATTATTATGACAACATTAAAGGTAAAACGTGACTTTCGCATTAAGTATTTTGTTTGTGTGCTATTTTTTTTTCTTTTGATTATTAGGCATTGGTGCTTAGACGCTTTAAAGCTCATCCGTCAGCATGGCACAATAGAAACTATTCTGGAAAATATTAACAAAGAAAGGTTACCTTTTATCATTTTTTTCTATCATTTATAAAGTTTAGTCACTTAAACGACATCAATGTGAGTTTATGTTCTATTGTTTGCAGCTATCAAATACCTGAGGAGTGGGCGTATGTTGAGGCTCGATGCCTTTTTAAAGAACCTTTTGTCTGTGTTGATGAGGAGCAGCTTGATATCTAATTGGAGCGCTCCTGATGAGGAAGTGAGTTTATTTATAAAGAAGTTCGGATATCAGATAAGTTACATTAATAATATCCTTTAGTTACCGAGTTAGCTTGTGATAGTTATTGTATGAAAAAACATATGTCACACTGTACATTGAGTAATTTGGGTTGAAACCCTTATGATCAGTTGATCAACAACGTTTCATTATCTGGCCTCTTGATGCACTGACTCTTTGAATTGTGCAGGAGTAGATACAAATGAAGAAATAATGATGTCAAGATGTGGTTCTATAAACAACAAGGAGCTTTAATGCAGAACATGCTCACATGTAATACATTGGTCAATGGTCATGTAAGTAGCGAATGATTTTGTTGATATAAAGCTTTCACAACCTGATTATCAGTAACTAATTGTGGCCAAACACCATGTATGTTTGCGACCCTCTATATATACATTGTTACTAATATTTCATTGTTATATAAATGTCTTTTTTATTCAATTTCTTTTACAGGTATGAATACATAATGGGAAATTTGTTAACCTACGGATCAGAATTTTGGAGTAAAGAGTATTTATTTAAAGAGCACATTTACCATCAACCATTCTTCCAAATGATGCGCGAAAGACCCCTGAAAGTGTGTGTGTTAAATTCTTCCAAGAAGCATCAATTCTAAGATAAAATTAAAATGCATTTCAGTCCATAAACTAAATAGAACACCAAATAGTCTGAGCCATTAGCGCGTTAGCATTTCATAGGAGTCCCTTCAGTTTATAGTATACATATAAGATAAGTTCTATTTGTCTATGCCATTGACCCAAAGCCTATTGATTGTTGTCAAATTGTAGTACCAGAAAAAACAGTGACATCTTCTTTTACCTTATACGTTATAACCAAGTAAAAGAGTAGTTTGGGCAATTTCAAAAGAAGAAAAAATTGGAAATATTTAGGATGTTAGTTGGTTATAACGTATAAGGTAAAAAAGTTGAACTTATTCAGATATCATATATGTAGCTTCTAATATTTCCTGTGTAGTAGATGGTAAAAAAGTTGAACTTATTCAGATATCGTATGAGTTTCTTTGTTGTTTAACTTTTGCATTCTATTATACAGGGTTTATTAAAGTTCATGGTGAGTTCATGCCACTCATGATGTCTTTTAACCTATTAAGACTCAAAAGGTACATTATATCCAAAACTTGTGAGCAGCTCGCCTCTCCACTCTTCCTCTTATACCTTATATTTTGAAGATATTTTTGTACTAAAGGTGGTTTGTAAGTAAAATGTTAAATAATGTTAGGTTTTTAAAGATTTGTATGATCATTCTGTTACGTAAATTGTATTATGATCAGCCTGAATAATATCCTTAGGAAAAAAGAACGATATGCACTTTTTCATATATCAAAAAACTAGAATAGGGAAATCATATTATAGCTTTTCAAAGAGAAAAGGATGATTTGTTTATCATGAGTCTCCATTATTGGGACTAATTTGCTATATTGAATAGAAGCAGGCTAATGACACTCACACTTCCTTGTGTCTTGAAACAGGGGAGAAGTGTTGGAGAGATTCTACAATATGTGGTTGTGCAATCAGATCATCATGCATCTAAATAAAAGCTACATATTAGACAAGGTATGTTGTTTTTAATATCTAAGGAGTTCTTGAATTCAAAGGTCATTGTCCGGTTGTAGATTAGCGAAACATGGATTTTGTTTTGCATTTGTTAACATAGATGAGCATAGCGAGGGATTTATAGTTTCAACTCAATTGTTGTCAATCGGATTCTTTTATTTATTAAATGAGTTACGTTATGTTTCAATTTTACTGATAAATATTACTATATTTGTAGATTTTACTTTATTTATTTTTAATCATTTATTTGTTGATTGACTACTTTGTACGTAAAGATCAAACTATAGTTTGTGCACACTTTAATATAGGATCTTTATGTTGTGTTTAAACCACATAACATTGAAAACTAATAAAATAGGGTTGAAGGAATCCAAAATGCTCCCAGTTCCTTGCCAACTAATAGGTTACCATTCACAATTAAAATTGTATAACCTAAATTCAATGGACACCTTTGTATTACTGGCTGACTTTGTTTAAAAACACCTTTCTTGACCCGTTATTCGACCTAATATCAGTTGTTGATTTTGTATTATCTTTGACAGCTCAACCAGTAACACAACTACCAAGGAGGATTGGGTATGGGAACTTTAAAGGTAATGAATATGAAAATGACCCATATGACGATGAATATTGAGACTATCTATGTATTTTATCTTTTCCATAAACCTTAAAAACACTATAATCATCACTCTTTCACTTTTTTTCTCACAATCGTTTTGTTACAATCAAGTTTCTGGTGGCCGTGATAAAATGCATGCTATCACGGTTGGTCCAACTTCTATCATATCATATAAACTTTTTAGTATTCTTTGGACGTGCATGATTATTTGTGCCACGTAGTTATTAATGTTTGATTAGTTTAAGCAATCTACTCACAAGTAATCATTATCCTAGATGAAAATGTATTCATTGAATATTTAATATTAAATGGACAATTGTTAACAATGTAAAAACTAAATAAATCACATACTAATTAGGAAATGAGACTTTATAAACATATACATTTAAAATGTATACATCAATCCTCATTCAAATGTTATTAGGTTACAAAAGTGCATTATAATTAAGTTACTTTAACAATAACAACATAATACTTAAAACATGTTTTTCTTACCTGCCAAACTATATCATGACACTCAAATATATCAAATGTTAATAGGGGATTAAAATATGATAAACTTTATACGATCAAACACAATAAAAAAGTACATACCTTAAACATGTAATAAACTATACAAACTGCATACGTTAAATCTTATTTACCGATACATACAACCTTTGTATACATACATCTCATTATTCGAAAATAATACACTCAAATAATCACCAATAAGATATTAAGCTCCTCAAATAAGGCATATTATGTTGCGCGAACATAATAAGAATTTGAAGAATTTAATAAATGAGTTGCGCAAACACCTTCAAGTAGCTTAAAAGCTTTTTCTAAAATACAATAAGATATTATGCTCCTCAAATAAGCTTAGCCAAACACTCCTTAAAGGGTTTATTCAACTTTTAGTTTTTTTCTTTGTTTAACATCCACATTAAGTTTTGCTTCTATTTAGAATGTGAGTGGTCTCTGTGAGGAGTCTGTTGAAGAATATACTGTCAAATATGCGAGTTGACGATGTAAGTTTTTAAAAATTCTGAAACCTTGCACACAGTGGTTTTGTTCTAAAAGTGTTATTATTTTTTCCAACGATATTCATAAGTCTACTGCTCCTTAGAAAACCACCTATGTTTTAAAATATAATGTTACTATATTAAATAATATTACTTAAATTCATATTAAAGTTTCTTTGATTATTACTCACCGAGTATGTTTTAAAATGTAATTTTACTACCCTTCTTTCACTATATAAAAATATTCCAATGATATTTATAAGTCATGCCCGCCCATCGGGCGGGCTTAGAAGTCTAGTATATATATATATATATATATATATATATATATATATATATATATATATATATATATATATATATATATATATATATATATATATATATATATATATATATATATATATATATATATATGTATTAAACATTTAACATTCTATATTTCACACATTTAGTCCTTATACTTATATATTTTAGAGAAATGGCATAAATAGTCCCTAAACTATATTAACTTTCAATATTTACCTTTTATACCCTTAACTTTATAATATTTGCAAAATTAGTCCTTATAAGTTTATAATTTATTTTACTTTCTATCCTAAGGTTTTAGAACTTTTCAAAAAGGGTCCTTGTACTTAATACTTCTAAGATATGTCAAAAGTAGTCCTTAGACTTAATATTTTTAGAAAGTTACCATATATATCCCTATGCATGAAAACTATTGCAAACCTAGTCGTAATTTCATGTAAACTATATTTTTATGAAACAAGAGAGTTTCCTAGCTTATGTTTAGCTAATATATGCTCATATAAGTTACCTAAATTAACATATAGCACATGATAAGGTAATTTAGAATAGAAACATGAATTTAGCAAAAACTAGGGTTTCAAAATGGAAACTTGTAAAAGAAAATGATCAAGGCTCTACCTTAGGTTTCTAAAGGTTCTAGGGCACATCCTAAGTATCCTAGGTCAGAACTATAGCTACTAGAATCAAATATTAAGGCTTACTTGGTCTTGGGAGGCTTAACGTGGGTTCTAGGGTTTCTTAGCTAAAAATGGGACTCGACTAGTATCTAGGGCTTTGCTACTCGACTTCTAAGGGTTCTAGGGACTTAGTACTACAGAATATGTGAGGTAGAGAAGAGAGGGGAGGTGTGATTTGAAATGGTGAGGGTTTGGGAACTATTTATAGGGTCGTTTGGTGTGTCGATCAAGAAAGAAGGGTGCTACGTATCGAGGAGGGGGTGAGTAAGGGCAGCTATATGGTGATGAGTAGGAGCTATAGGATTACTAAGGGTTGCTATAGGTAGCTAGAAGGCGCTATAGGGGTGTTGTGGTGGTGGTTTATCCGCGGCACCAAGGAGGTGATAAGGAGGTGATGCACCTCCTTGTGGGCTAGCTTAGAGGTGCTAGGGTATCTAATTAGGTTAGGCAAGGTGCTAGGGTGCTTGGTTGAGAAGCTTGAGGTGCTTTGGTTAAGTTTTTACTAGTTTAGGTTTAGTTTAGACCTAGTTTTGTCTAGTGAAATATTAAGGTTTAGCCAAAGGTTTAGTGTCTAGATTAAGGTCCTATGAGTGTTTAGTGACTAAGATTAAGTCCTAGGAGTCTTATACTAAGTGGTGGTAGCTTGTAGTAAAGATTTGGGAAGGTTTGACCTAGTTTTGGGACTTATAAACCCTAGTTATGGTTTTGTGCTTAAAGGACTTGTACCTAAGTTCTAGGGAGTTGTACTATGGTTTAGGGAGTCTAAGATATTCTAAAGTTGATATTTTAACTTATACCTAAGCTTTGAACACTTTCAAACTAGTTTAGATTAGCAATTAGGGTTCTAAAGATAACCGTAAACACATAGGGTGCAATTCGGGGTTTTGATGAGGCGAAAAATGAACCACTTTTAGGGGGTCATTTAAGCCCGGAATTGACTTAATTTGATCAAATATTGCCCTAAATCGTTCCTTTTGTGATTTTAGGTACTTTGGGAGAGAAATCTGGAAAAGGAAGCAATTCGGACGTTTTTGGAGCATAAAAGTGAAGAAAACGCCAAAGTCTTAATTTTCCTTACTGGGAACAGTAGGTGACGGCGTCAAGAAGAAAACCTTGACGGCGTCAAGAGTAATTTCCATGACGATCCAGTACAGATTTGACGGCGTCACGAAGTAGGGTGTCAAGAGTAAAATTCATGACGGCCTGGAAATGCATAACACATGACGGCGTCAAAAGTAGATCAAGGCAGTCCGAGAAATATATTGGCGGCGAGGTGACGGCGTCACATAATTTGTCTTGACGCCGTCAGACTCTATTTCCTATATATATTTTTCTAATTTTCACACATAAAAAAGAGAAGTTTTGGAGAAACCCTAAGTACGAACTTGGTGCGAATTTTACAGGTTTTTCAAGGGTTCTAAGCCCTTGATACCATTCATGTGTAATTGAGATAAGTATTCTTTTAATTCAATCAATATGTCTATGTGTTGGTTGTCTATATCTTGTTCTTGTCTTAATTCCATCATGCTAGGCTAGATCTATCTTGTGTTTGCTTGGATCTAATGAAACCTAGATGTTAATTATATGTTGATTACTTGTTTATAGTTGTTTTGGATGAATAAATTCGATGTTAGGCTTAAGAAAACTGGCAGATCTCCAAATGGTAACATGCTTGAACGTCTTAGGAAACATGAACTGATGTGCACTAAGTTTTTATTGGTTGTATTTAATGCATGAGCCACTGTTTATAATCCCTATGGTTGTGCTGGGCATGGCATAGGAGGAGATAAGAGCTCATAGGATTGGGGAGTTAAGTGCGCCACCCCATGAATGGTATTAAGGAATACAATCCGTCATCCACGCAACTATAACAAGTAATTAACGTGTAAAAGATATCTAGGGAGTAGTGAAATCTAAGTAAACACATTTTCTCCACTTATTGCTCACAACCTTAGTTAATTTAGTTTACTTTCATTTTTAGTATTTTATTTTGATTGCATATTTAGTATTGGGTTAGTTGACTAGCAACTAATTCCGCCCAAATCCTTCAAACCCGAGATTTTTACTTGCTTTCTAGAAAATATAAAAATACAAAAATAATCATCCCTCATCTTTAGAACTAGTATTTAGGTTTTCTAATCCTAGCGACACTATTCCTAGCTGAACGATCAATCCCCCGGTACTCGTCACTATACTATACTACAACGATTAGGTACACTGCCTGGTGGGGGTTGTAAGCTTCTCAAGATCCCTTGAGAGGTAAAGCCTGGTGCGATTCCCACGTATCAAGTTTTTGGTGCCGCAGCCCGGGGAATAGTTATTGTCTAGGTTAGAATCTCTTTTTATTAGGTCTACTTGCTAGATTCCTTTCTAGTAAGATTTTATTTTTATTTTTAAGTTTTCTTTAGTCTATCTTATTTCTTTGTGTCTTTCTTCGTAACTCTTCACCACCCGACATCATGGACAACGGGAACATCCTTGAACCCGTCATCTCACCACAACAAAACCCACCACTAGAACCCCTTAGGCCCCGAACCTTAGGAGAGTATTCCCGACCTAGCCACCAAGGCTACCGAAACACCATTGAGCTCACCGGAGCCAATGTGACCCCCTTGCGATCCGACACCATCCGTTTGGTGCAAAGCGGATGTGCATTCCATGGACTTCGTTCAGAAGATCCAAACCAACATCTTAAGGACTTCCTCAAAATCGTAGATTCCATAGACCTAGGTGTTGAAACTAGAGAGACAACCCGATTACGCCTATTCCAATTCTCTCTACGGGATCAAGCTAGTCAATGGCTTGAGCGTGTTCCCGCGGGATCCATCACCACATGGGATGATCTCACTACTCGTTTCCTTGCTCAATTTTTCCCACCGGGGAGAACTACTAAGCTTAGAAATGACATCCTGATGTTCCAACAACGTCAAAATGAATCTCCTTATGAAGCATGGACTCGTTTCAAGGACTTACTCCAAAAAGTCCCTCATCATGGCATAGATCTTTGGCTCCAAGTCCAAATTTTTTATGACCATATCGACATCTCCACGAGGCGAGCCATTGACCAATCGGTCGGTGGTAAGCTACGTGATCTAAGTGCGGAACAATCATGGGAACTCATAGAAGATCTTTCTCTCTATGACAACGAAAGTTGGAATGATCCCCGTGATTTGAACAAAACGGTCAAGGCAATATCTTTGCCCTCAAACAACTCTAGCACTCCCAACCGTAGGATCATGGAACTTGAGGACCAAGTCAAGTTTCTCATGAAATCCTACGAAGCTCCTAAGCCTTCAAGCCAAGTGAACAAAATCACTTCTTCATGCGAATTATGTAGTGGTCCCCATGACACTCGTGATTGTGTGGAACTCCCTGGAACAGCTTTTGCGGACTACGCATCCAAGCGTACCGACGAAGCGGGAGATAAGTGGTACACTTTCAAGCCCGAGCCAAACCCTTACGGTGATTCATACAACCCCTCTTGGAAAAATCACCCAAACCTTAGGTGGAAACAAAATCAACCCAATTCTTCCAATCCGCCTAATCGTTACCAGCCAAACGGTCCACCCTTCAACCGTACTTTGAACAACAATCCTTCTAACAACTATGGTAGTACCAACAATCTTGAAGGATTGATGTTAAAGTTTATGGCATCTCAAGAAGCTCGCATAGCTAGGTTTGAAACCGAATTTAACCAACAACAAACGGAGATGACCAACAAGATTGACAACTTGTTGAAAGCCCTCAACAACCAAGCGTTAGTCACACCTAGGAAGGACACTAGGGACACCAATAACGGAATTCAAATTAAGGACCCCTCATCATCCAAACATGTCTACTTTGTCAATGTTGTCACCATTAAGCCAATAGATAAGGAGATAGAAGAGAGTGACAAGGATGAAGTTAGAGTAGAAGCCGAGACTATGGATGAGAGTAGGTAAGTTGAGGTTAATAGTGGAGAGGAATTAGAGGAGGTAGAGCCTATGGAAAAGTACTTTGATAAGTTGCCCACCAAGGAAGAACGGGAATACCATAAGGATTTATTCGATAGTCCCGAGAGACCATATATCCTTGGCACACCCCTTATCAAAATGGGAGACCCCTCTTACATTAACATACTATGCAACATAGGGCACATGCATATATGGAAAGCTTACATCGACCCTAGATCCCCCGTGAACATCATGGCTAGGACTTATTACAATTGGGTGATGAAGAAGCAACTTAATTTTAGGATGATGCCTAATAGGAATTTGATAAGTAATTTTGTAGGAAGAGTGAAGGGATTGCATGTGATTATAGGGAATCTCACTTATGAGATCGATTTTATGATAGTTGAAGACACTCGTCCGGTGATAGATGCTTGCCTAAGCCAAATAATATTTGGAAAACCATTTGTTGAGGCCACTAGGATGAGTTATGATCCGACTTTAGGGATAGTTAGATTCAAGGAAGAGAATGATGAGGTTGCCTATCAAATGCCCTACAAGATTGAGCAATACCGCCTTCTCTCTAATTTCGAAAAAGAACACAAGCAAGCAGCTTATTATAGGAATGAGGAGGATAGACGTAGAGGAGTAGAGTATGTAAAGAATAGGATGCTTGGTTTCTACAAAGAATGCTTGCAACTAGGTCCGGAATACAAAACTGGTTTAGAAGACGACCTAGAGAGTGGAACCAACGACGAGGTCACATAGTAACCCATGACCTTGAGTCTAGCTACAAGACTCGTAAATAAAGAAAAGCGCTTCTTGGGAGGCAACCCATGTTTTGTGTGATTTTTATTTTGTTTGATTGTTATTTGCTTCTGTATGCATGCTTTATTTCTATTGTTGGTAGATCATGTTTCTCAACTAAATAGTGGAAATACTTTACTTTGTTGTTTTGGCCTAGTCTTAACTCCACCTAAATGTATTTTTGCAAAAGATAAGTGTAAGGGGAAACCCCAAATATGTTTTTAAGAAACAAACTGATCATGATTCTCCACAATATCAAATGAACATGTATATTCGTATTTGTTAGAGTCAAATGCTTGTATTGAGTCATAATGAAGTTTTGCAGGATTTTCCAGGAAGTAGGACCAAGTTTTTCCAGAAATTTTCTGAAAACTTAACATAAGAATTTCTGTAGGTCACTTCTGACGGCGTCAAGAGTTAACTCTTGACGGCGTCACGTGTAAAAATCTGGAAATTTTACCAGCTTTGTTTTTTCTAACGAAGTCTTATGGTTTTTGTGAATTATTAAGTTTTATAATCTCCAGGAAATCTGCAAACTTCATTCCACAAGCATTATATCTTATCTTGTTTTCTAGGATTTAGTAACTTATATAGGATGCCGCCGATTTTATGCGAGGTTTGTTTTGTCTATTTTCTCAGGATTTACAGGTTATGTATGACAAGAAGATGATTTATATTCTGGAAGGGAAGCTTTGATTGTTCGCTTTCTTGGAGGAAGATTTAACCTGGCCACCTTATTATCCATACCGAGCGAATCAGGGGAGTATTTGATTTCATTCTTTTTACTTTTTAACTTTTACATTCTTTACTTGAACATTGAGGACAATGTTCATCTTAAGTGTAAGGGGAGGGTAAAATGATGATACCTTACATATGCACTTTCGCTTGAGTTTGTTTTGTTTAATGGTAGATGTGTAATAAAACTATGAGAAACACTTGTTAGTGCAATTTTAGCGCCAAATTTAAAATTTTTTACAACATTTAGGAGTGAAACTTTAGCCATAGCAAGCGTCTCATGGATAGGAGATTGTATGACTAGCACATAACCGTATATTCAGAAAAATTTTCCACCCAAATATGTGAGGTTCGCCTTTAGATTTGATAGGAAAAGCATTTACTATTAGTGCTTATGAGTGTACCGGTAGCATTTAGATTCTAGAACTTGCGTTAGTGATGCATCCCGAGACCGCTAGTGAGACTACATTCGTGTAGTAGGATTTACTACATGATAAGAGGCATTAGGATCACCCTTGTGTTAAACCCGTATAATGATTACTTGACCATTTATGTCATATTACTTGGCTAGTTAAGTCAACTAATGTTTCCCACACCCTTAGCGTTGTACTCATTTTTAGTACACGAAACCCCTAGTACACCCCTCTGAGCCTATCTTTTTGTTTCTAACTTTAAGCATTTTACTTAAAGGAAGAATTTGTTGCACCCCACTTAAATGTACACCCAAATCGCCTTAGCCTTCCGTGTATGCGCTAATTTTTAGTGCATTATTGTTATTTGTTAAACCCTAAGTTAACTATCAAATTGATTACATGGTTGCTAAGTCGAGTCATATCCTTGTACATATTGTTTTGGGACGATTGGGACTCATGGGTAAAGTACATATGTGCGTTAATCTTAAAAGTGCTCCAAGTGTTTTGATTTTCTTAATTCGAGTCATTAGATTAGTTTATTGTAAAGTATGTAAAGATTCAAGTGTAAGGGGAACGTTTATTCCCTATGATGTATTATTTTGGATGGTAGGGTAAGAGTGTATGCAAAAAAAAAAAAAAAAAAAAAGGAAAAAGAGAAAAAACATACGGACTACCATCCCTTTTTATTCTATGTTCATTTTTATGTTTTTGTTATTTTTCGTTTATTAGCTTAAGTCGAGTCTAGTCTTGGCTTAGCAACGCCATCTTGTACATGTAATTAACCAAGATTGTTAACTCGCCACCAGTAAAACTTCCTTTATCCAACAAAACCGTGTATTTCATATCCCTACACCTAACGTTACAATCCTTTAAAAGACCTCTTTGATAGTTTATCCTAGGTGCTTACGCCATGTGGTGGAGGTTTGATCCTTTCCCAAGCCTATGGTAATCTATTTTGCTATGACAGGTAGTGAGAGATATCTTCCGTTTCCATATTGTAATTTATACTTTATTCCACCCGAGAGATGTAAGTATCTAAACACTATTTGTGAGATGCTAGTGTATGACATCCGTGCTTGTCTTTGGTCTTTAGTGGAACGATTATTTGTTGTAATTACTTTTATATTAGTGTTAAATGACCCCTAACTTGTATTTTGAGTAGAATAAAAGCGCATTTGCTTGAGGACAAGCAAATCTCAAGTGTAAGGGTATATGATGAGGCGAAAAATGAACCACTTTTAGGGGGTCATTTAAGCCCGGAATTGACTTTATTTGATCAAATATTGCCCTAAATCGTTCCTTTTGTAATTTTAGGTACTTTGGGAGAGAAATCTGGAAAAGGAAGCAATTCGGACGTTTTTGGAGCATAAAAGTGAAGAAAACGCCAAAGTCTTAATTTTCCTTGCTGGGAACAATAGGTGATGGCATCAAGAAGAAAACCTTGACGGCGTAAAGAGTAATTTGCATGACGATCCAATACAGATTTGACGGCGTCACATAATTTGTCTTGACGCCGTCAGACCCTATTTCCTATATATATTTTTATAATTTTCACACATAAAAAAGAGAAGTTTTGGAGAAACCCTAAGTACGAACCTGATGCGAATTTTACAGGTTTTTCAAGGGTTCTAAGCCCTTGATACCTTTCATGTGTAATTGAGATAAGTATTCTTTTAATTCAATCAATATGTCTATGTGTTGGTTGTCTATATCTTGTTCTTGTCTTAATTCCATCATGCTAGGCTAGATCTATCTTGTGTTTGCTTGGATCTAATGAAACCTAGATGTTAATTATATGTTGATTACTTGTTTATAGTTGTTTTGGATGAATGAATTCGATGTTAGGCTTAAGAAAACTGGCAGATCTCCAAATGGTAACATGCTTGAACGTCTTAGGAAACATGAACTGATGTGCACTAGGTTTTTATTGGTTGTATTTAATGCATGAGCCACTGTTTATAATCCCTATGGTTGTGCTGGGCATGGCATAGGAGGAGATAAGAGCTCATAGGATTGGGGAGTTAAGTACGCCACCCCATGAATGGTATTAAGGAATACAATCCGTCATCCATGCAACTATAACAAGTAATTAACGTGTAAAAGATATCTAGGGAGTAGTGAAATCTAAGTAAACACATTTTCTCCACTTATTGCTCACAACCTTAGTTAATTTAGTTTACTTTCATTTTTAGTATTTTATTTTGATTGCATCTTTAGTATTGGGTTAGTTGACTAGCAACTAATTCCGCCCAAATCCTTCAAACCCGAGATTTTTACTTGCTTTCTAGAAAATATAAAAATACAAAAATAATCATCCCTCATCTTTAGAACTAGTATTTAGGTTTTCTAATCCTAGCGACACTATTCCTAGCTGAACGATCAATCCCCCGGTACTCGTCACTATACTATACTACAAAGATCAGGTACACTGCCTGGTGGGGGTTGTAAGCTTCGCAAGATCCCTTGAGAGGTAAAGCCTGGTGCGATTCCCACGTATCAGTTTTGTTAGGGTTTTTGATAGATATATGATACGTGGGTATTGCACCCTCGCAACAGGTTATACCTCTCAAGGGATCTCGAGAAGCTTACAACCCCACCAGGCAGTGTACCTGATCGTTGTAGTATAGTATAGTGACAAGTACCGAGGAATTGATCGTTCAACTCAGGAATAGTGTCGCTAGGATTAGAAAGCCTAATAAACTAGGTCTAGAGGTGAGGGATGATTCTTTTTGTATTTTTATATTTTATGAAAAGTAATTAAAATCTCGGGTTTTGAAGGAGTGGGGGAAATTAGTTGCTAGTCAACTAACCCAAGATGCAATCAAAATAAAATAACAGAAATGAAAATAAAGCTATTATACTAATGTGGTGGAAACAATAATGAGGAAATTTGTGTTTACTTAGATTTCCCTACTCCTAGATATCTTTTACAGGTTGATTAGCTTGTTACAATTGCATGGATGACGGGTCATATTCCTTAATACTAGTCGTATGGCCGTGTACAGTATTCCCTAACTCTATAAGATCCTACTTCACTCCTATGTCGAGCCATTAGAAGCTCCTAACATGGGATCATTAGAATTTTCTTACGCATTAAATACAACCAAAAATCGTAGTACACATCCGATCATGTTTCTTAAGATGTTCAAGCAAGTTACCAATGGAAGTCTGCCAGTTTTCTTAAGCCTAACATTGAATACAATCATCCATAACAATTATAAACAAACAATCAACCCATAATTAACATCTAGGTTTCACTACATCTAAGCAAACACAAGAAAATCTAGCCTAGCATGTTAAAGAGAAGAAAAGTGTAAGATATAATCACACAACACATAGACATATTGAATGATTTGAATGAATACTTATCTTCAATTGAACATGGAAGAATCAAGGGGTTGGAACCCTTGAAAAACTGATAAAATTCGGACTAGGGTTTATTCCCTCAAAGTTGCACACTAATGAATGAAATTTGGAAAACTATATATAGATATTACATCGTGACGGCGTCATGTGTTAGCTTGTGACGCCGTCAACTCGCCGCCATGATAAAATCTTATTGCCTAGATCTAGTCGTGAGGCCGTCATGTGGAGAAATGCTCTGGGCCGTCACCAGTGCTTAGACCCTGACGGCCTTGGTGACGCCGTCAGGTCCATAAGCTTGAAAATACTCTGGGCTGTTGATGCGTGGGAATTGCACCAGGATTTACCTCTTGAGGGATCTCGAGAAGCTTACAACCCCCACCAGGCAGTGTACCTGATTGTTGTAGTATAGTATAGTGACAAGTACCGGGGGATTGATCGTTCAACTCAGGAATAGTGTCGTTAGGATTGAAATTAATCTAACTAGGTCTAAAGTTGAAGGATGATTCTTTTTGTATTTTTATATTTATGAAAAGCAAATAAAAATCTCGTGTATTGGAAGGAGGGGCGGAATTAGTTGCTAATCAACTAACCCAAAAGCTACTAATCAAACTAATTTGCAAGAAAAATAAACAAAGATTCTACAAGATAAGTGAAGCATGTCTACCTATGATATGTTACTCCTTGCTAACTATCCAATTCTACCTATTGAATTGTCACACCTTGTTTTGATTGACGGGTTGTATTCCTTAATACCATTCGTGGGGTGGCGTACGTACTTCCCCAACTCTCTAAGCTCCTACTTCACTCCTATGTCGAGCCTGCTAGAAGCTCCTAACATGGGATCATTAGAATTCGCTCATGCATTAAATACAACCATAATAACCTAGTACGCATTGGTTCATGTTTCTCAAGACGTTCAAGCATGTTACCCTATGGAAGTCTGCCAGTTTTCTTAAGCCTAACATCGAATTCATTCAATTAAACAAGAGACAATAGGAATCAAGAATTATAAACTAAACCAATTAGACCTATCAAAGTTTCACACCCTAATTGATGAAGATAGACACAAACATCAACAAGGAATCAATAAGATCTAATCAATTATATACAAGTTTCACATAATCATAAGTAGACACAAGGTGAATTAGCAAAACATAATCAAAGAAGAGCAAACAACAATGATAATGGAAAACATGATTAAGATAGAATCAACAAACCAATACATGATGTTTATGGAGTGATTGAAACCCTCTAAGTTGCTGGAAAAACACCTACCTAAACCTAGGAATCGACCTTAGGGTTTAGGGCTTACAAAAAGTGAAGTTATGATGTTATATTTATAGGCAAGTTTTCTGTTGGCAAGGCTTGACAGCGTCACCGTAAAGAGTGATGGCGTCATCACCAATTTTTCTTCACCAAATTGTAGATTTCTTCGTCCTCTTCGCGTGGGCTTTTGAATCACCTAAATCCGAGTTCGTATGCAAAAGTTATGACCAAAACAATATCAGCTACTTTGCGCGCAAGTTTTGATAAGTTAACACGTGATGGCCTACGTGACGCCTTCAGGAAATTTTCTAGGCCATCACTCTTTAATTTTACACGTGACGGCCTTGGGCGACGCCGTCATCTCCAATGCACAAAACTTTAGGGAACGTCACGGACTTTATCCACTTCACCTATTATTTTACTCTTAACGCCTTCATGTAGAACCTTGTGACGCTGTCAGGTACTGTTCCAAGCAAGGAAAATTAAGACTTTGCCGTTTTCTTCACTTTTATGCTTCAAAAACGTCCAAAATGCTTCCTTTTACAGAATTCACTCCAAAAGTACCTAAAATCACAAAAGGAACGATTTAGGGCAATATTTGATCAAGTAAATTCAATTTCGGGCTTAAATGACCCCCTAAAAACGGATCATTTTTTGCCTCATCATATACCCTTACACTTGAGATTTGCTTGTCCTCAAGCAAATGCGCTTTTATTCTAATCAAAATACAAGTTAGGGGTCATTTAACACAAATATAAAAGTAATTACAACAAATAATCGTTCCACTAAAGACCAAAGACAAGCACGGAGGTCATACACTAGCACCTCACAAATAGTGTTTAGATACTCACATCTCTCGGGTGTAATAAAGTATATATCACAATATGGAAATGGAAAACATCTCTCACTACCTGTCATAGCAAAATAGATTACCATAGGCTTGGGAAAGGATCAAACCTCCACCACATGGCGTAAGCACCTAGGATAAACTATCAAAGAGGTCTTTTTAAAGGGTTATAACGTTAGCTGTAGGGATATGGAATACACTATTTTGTTGGATATAGGCAATCTTTACTGGTGGCGAGTTAATAATCTTGGTTAATTACATGTACAATATGGCATTGCTAAGCCAAGACTAGACTCGACTTAAGCTAATGAATGAAAAATAACAATACATAGAATGAAATGGGATGGTAGTCCGTATGTTTTTTTCTCTTTTATTTATTTTTTTTTCTTGATTTTTTGATTTTTTTTAATACACTTTTACCCTACCATCCAAAATAATACATCATAGGGAATGAACATTCCCCTTACACTTGAATTTTACATACTTTACAATAAACTAATCTAATGACTCAAATTAAGATAATCAAAGCACTTGGAGTACCTTTAAGATTAACGCACATATGGGGGTAATATATGATGTTCTTCCCCATTACTCCATAACACAAGTACTTTACCCATGAGTCCCAATCGTCGCAAAACAATATGTACAAGATATGACTCGACTTAGCAACCTTGTAATCAATTAGATAATTAACTAAGGGTTTAACATGAAACAATAATGCACTAAAGATGAGTGCATACACGGAAGGCTAAGGCGATTTGGGTGTACATTTAAGTGGGTTGTAACAAATTCTTCCTTTAAGTAAGATGCTTAAAGTTAGAAATGAAAAGATAGGCTCGGAGGGGTGTACTAGGGGTTTCGTGTACTAAAAATGAGTACAACGCAATGGGTGTGGGAAAAATTAATTGACTTTACTAGCCAAGTAATATGACTTAAATGGTCAAGTAATTATCATACGGGTTTAACACAAGGGTGATCCTAATGCCTCTTATCATGTAGTAAATCCTACTACACGAATGTAGTCTCCCTAGCAGTCTCGGGATGCATCACTGACGCAAGTTCTAGAATCTAAATGCTACCAGTACACTCATAAGCACTAATAGTGAATGCTTTTTGATGAGTGCTCAAACACTCATTATTTTTGGTCAAATCTGAACTGCAAAACATACAAAAACACTCAGAAATGCATCAAAATACTAAAAATATTTCAAAATCGTGTTTTATATATTTTAGATGCAAAAAGAGTAAAAACAGATGAAAAACGAACAAAGTTTACAAAATTGGCAGTTTCAGTCCCCCAACTTTCATAAAATATCAAAACTAGTCCCTGGTTATTCAAAATATGGAAAATTATCACAAAAGGTCCTTTTGAAATCATAAGTTGTCATATTTAGTCCTTTGGTGAAAAATCTCAAAAGTTTTGGAAATTTGCAATTTAGTCCCTGAAGTTTCAGATTTTGGCAGATTTGGTCCCTGGTGAGATATTTTTGAAAGAAAAATCATTTTGGGTCCTTCGGAAGTTACAAAAGTCATTTTTAGTCCTTAGTGTGATGTTTTGAGAAATTTACATGTTTGGTCCCTAGAGTTTGAAAGTTTGGCAGAAAAGGTCCCCGGATTTCAAATTTTGGAAAATTGGATCTATGGTCCTTTGATAAATAAAACTTGGCATGATTAAGTCCCTTGGATAAGTTTGGGAAAGTTACAACTCAGGTCCCTTAAATTTCAGAATTTACATTAATAGTCCTTGGGCTTAAAATATTTACAAACCAAACTTTCCCTTTTATCCTTAATACCAAATCCAAATCCAATAAACCCAACACCCTTAAACCTGATCCACACCATTCCCCAAGCCCAACACCTTTAGACCCATTTCCATTTTAATAAAAACACCCCGGTCAAACAAACAGTCAACACCATCCCCTACCTCAACCCCCCGTTTTTCTGCTCCATTGTCTCCCCCCTCCTCACCACCAATTTCCCACAAAATCCTCACCTTCCCACACTCATGCCCCTCCCCCATTAAATACACCAACCCCATCATTTATTGCACCCACCTAATCCCCCCAAACTACCCTTTCCAATTTTCCCGCCAAATGGAATTTTGAAGGGCTAAGATCACTTGAAGCCATCCAACGGCTTAAATTAAAATGGGAAAGTCATATAATTGCCTGAGGGTCTATAAAAGTGAAGAAAGAGAGAAGAAGAAAGGGTATTAGAGTAGTGATTAGTTTAGCTTAGTTTTAGTAATGTTGATTTAGTATAATTTTGATTCTTAGTTGTCCTTTTAAGTTTCAAAAGCTTGTAATCAGTCACAGTAGTGTAATAAAAACTTTGTATCACCTTTGTTTCTATTATTCAGTTCCAATTCAGTATCTGCAATTTTCAAATTGAAAATTCCATTTTAGCTTGTTAAAGTTGTGAAGTAAGTTGTTTTTCTGTTCACTTGAGCTTATTCTAGCCTGCTTATAAACTTTTTGAAGTTTAGAAAGCATTTAATTCAGTTTCACTTGAACACAAAAAAATAAAAGAAAATTAAGTAGAAAATAAAAAAATAAAAAATAATAAAAAATAAAAAAATCATTGCACAAATGGATTGAAACATTGGATCTTGGTACTTGTGGACTTACATGGTTTTAGAAACCTAAAGGGAGGTGTTAGGATATGTGATGTGCCTTGGTTGCTTGATTCTCATTGGAATCCTTTGTAAGTTTCTTTTTTTCAAATTATGCAACTACTGTAGCTTAGCTTATTTGTTGCTTGTCCTTGGATTTTGTGTTTATTAGGTACACTAGAGTTAAGTTTATGCTTGGTATTGTCTGATTACTCATTAGAATTAATGGTTGTTTTCTTTGTTCATTTTAACTGCTAAATAGAGTTGATGATAATTCATGGATGTTTGTTTGTGATAATAGTGTTTTTGTGACTCAACTAGCTTAGCATATCATTAGTTTACCTTTTTCATCAGTAATGTGATCTAAAACTAGCTTTTGATTTGAAAAACTCATGTTGGTCATCTGTTAAGGGGTGTTTGGAATTGCATGTTCCACTGAGTCCTTGTGATTTTCCTTGGTTAAAATCCACCTAGACAACATTCTCAGCATTAATCTTGCTTAGTCAAACCATAGAATCTAGTGTTTATGTGAGAAATAGTCAAAATCACTGACTAACCCTTTTCATTTGTTAACTGTTGGATTTTAGGATCCCTTGATTGTTCATTTCAGTTCTTTATTGGTTGTTATAACTTATTTTAGCCTCCACTCAGCTTATTTCATCATACTCAGTTAGTAAAGTAGGATTAAAATTCACATAAGTCAACTTAGAGTTCATATGAAAAAGTCAAAATAGTGCTTTGTGCAGGAAAACAGATTTTGTAAGAATTGTTTAGATTTATGTGTTTGGCTTTAGCACTTGTGCTTTTTAGATTAAGCAGTCCCCCAGCTGAACTTTGGATTCCCCCTCTTGTTGCATTTTTGTGATTTTTATTGTGGGTTCGACACATGATCAAAGACACCTGCAGGGCAAGGTAATGCCCTGCTACACAGAACTCAGTCCCACACCCTATCTTTCATGGTCTCCCCTGGCTTCCCTAGTGGGCCCCACCTCCTGAGCTTTGGCTTATTGGAAAGCCTATAAGCCCTACTTGTAGTATCCGGGCTTATTCTTGGCTCATTGGCTTATTAGATAGGGCTGCTAGGGCCACCAAGTTTGTCTCTTTTTCTGTGTTGAGCAAGGTGCTCAATTGGCTTATTCAGCTTAATTGGATTATTCAGTGGTTTTGTTTAGTTGTTTCTGGCTTATTTCTATTCATTAGACATGTATCTACCCTAATCCATCTCTGGTTTCAGCTTGAAGCTTATTTCATAGCTTTTAGCTTTAACACTTGACCAAAGTCAACTGTCGAGCTCATAAGCCCTCAAATAGCTTATTTTTTATTTCCAAAAAAGTTACTTTTGTAAAAGTTTCATGTTTTTAGTTGTAAAATAGTTTTCTAAAAGAAAAATCCAGAAAAAACAATTTAATTTTAAGTGATAGTTTCTATTTAATGTAATTTAAATTTTAATTTTCATTTTTAAATTTTTTTAAGCACTTAGCTTTTTTATATTTTTCTTAAATTCCTTTTATATTAAAGTAACTTTAGTAAATTTCTCAGATTTTTATTTTGTCATTTAGTATTTATTATATTTAATATTAGTTTAATTAATAATTAATTAATAATTAAGTTTTAAATAGCATAATTAGTTTTTATTAAGTAAGACCTAGTTTTTATATTTTTCCTAGCTTTTATATAATATAACTTAATTTTAGGAATTTTTCTAGAATTTTTACTGTTCATTTGCTATTTTTTATAATTTAAAATAGTTTAATTAGGTAATTAATATTTAATTAGTAATTAATTAATAAAAAAATCACAAAAAGACAAAAATACTTATTTTTAATTTTAAAATTAGTTTTTAGTTATTTTAGAAATTTTATTTTTATTTTTTCTAGTATTAAATTAATATTATATTGTATTTAAGTATTTTAAATATTAATAATTAGTATTAATTAGTAATTAATTAATAAAAAATAATTAATTAGCGTAAAAATTTGTTTTCTTTTTCTAAAAATTTTCTTTTACCCTTAGGTTTGTAAAAAAGTCATTTTCACCCCCTGTGGGTTTTCAGATTTCAGTTTTCACTTTTTATCTCGTACGTTAACGTAAATTTAAATTAAACGTACGCGTTTTTAGGTTTTACATGTTTCTGGTTTTTCAAACTTTCCAGTCTTCTTCATATAGCTTATTTAAGCTATTTCTTCATATATTCCTTAGTTTAATCACTCACAAACCTTTTCCTGTCCAAATTCACCCAATCACAATCCCGTTTGATAACAATCCACACCTCGTCGGGACATAACGACCCGGGGAAACACTATATTCCACGGAGATTGACTCTAGGCAGTTTGACCTAGTTGACCATCCTTTGGTCAATTTAGGTTGACCGTTTGGAGCCAATCAAAAATTTGGCGTCGCTGCCGGGGAGGTTGTGCGCGTTTTTCTAAACGGTTTTGCGTATTAGTGAATTGGGATATACATCCATTGTATATTTCCCATCCTTGTTCATATTATCTTATTATTATCATATAAAAACAAAACTGTTCCCGAAAATATTTTAAAATCAGTTTTTAACGAACACAAAAAACACGAAAACATTTTCTTCCCTATTTGTACAAAATGTCTTTCCAAAAACCCAAAAACATTCTCCTTTACCCTCTCACATCTTTGAATCTTCATCCCTATCCCTCTGTAAACCTTTGATTCTTGCCTATGTCGTATCCACACCATTTTGGTTGCCAATGGTGTGGTGGTCCTCATAATGGTGGGAATTGTCCCGGCTGTAGCATGGTAGAGTCAGGAGATGGGTCTGTCTATAACCAAGCTCCCTATCCTTACCATGATACATCTGATTCATCCTACCAGCCACCGCATCATGAGATACTGACATATCTGTGTGAGTTTTGTGGTGGTCCTCACCAAGGATTTAAGTTTCAAGCCGGAAACACGTTTGTCTATGAACAGTTTTCGGGGGACAATCAGAACTTTGGTTATGACCAATACCCATATGATTCACCAGTCCAGACTCAACAGTTTTACTGTTGTGATTACTGTGGAGGTCCACACTCTAGCTCGGATTGTCAAACAAGGAATCCATATCCTTGTAACAATTACGACTATTCATTTTCAGACCCACCTCCACAGTACCAAATGATTCACACAACTCCTCAAGAAACTCAGCAAGACCTTTGTCTAAAGGCTCTTGAAATTTTAAAAGAACTTAAGGAGGAGTTGAATAGCACAACATTTCAGAATGCTCCCAGTTTTTCTTGTGTATATTGTGGGGGTCCTCATGATGATTATCAATGTCAACCTTTCGGTTTTGACAAATCCCCATCCCCACGATGTTCTTTCATTCAAAATTCACATGAGAAATCCATGGCTGAATTGTTAGCTGAAGAGCAGGCTGCTAGAATAAATTCCCAAGATGCCTATGAAAAATCTGTTAGGGAATCAATTGCTAGAGAAAAAGCAGCCAGATCTAGTTCTCAGTTCCGTTTCATCCCTGATGACAGTGATGATGAATATGCCCTTGATATTCTTCAATTTTATAAAACTTCATCAAGTTCATCAGTTGATATCCCAGCAGTTGAGATTGCATCTCAAACAACTTCTGTCACACCCGAGGTTCCCACTCACTCTTTGATCATGGGGGACGAGCATCTTGACACTGTTCCTGATAAGGAATCGGACGAATTCATAAAGTCTAGTATTGAGAACCTTATCCCAATCCCGAGAGAGTCACAGGGAACTTTGGAGCATATGTGTGATATTCCTTCCCCTCTTGAGTGTTCAAACGATCATTTTGAGACTTTCTCAAATTTTAATGATGATTGTACATCTCATGGAGACATTGAGTATATTGAGGCATCACTCCCACAGTCTGATGTTGATCCTCTTCTTGAGGAGTTCGCCGATGAACTTACTCACATCAATCCACTTTCATTGGAAAGTGATGATGGTCTCCTTGACTTTGAAGCCGATCTGGGAGAAATTGAAAGTCTCCTATATCATGATCCGTCACTCACTTCTGATCCCAACATTCCAATTGAGAATGTTAATCATTTTGTTCCTGAATCATTCAATACTACTCTCACTAATCCTATTTTTGAATTTGAATCTGAATTCACTTTGATTTCTGATAATCCAATCTTTGATATTCAGAATGAGGATTGTGATGAGTCCACAACGGAACATGAATTCACAGATTCACATCATGTGAATGATTCTCTTCATGAGGAGTTCTCCGGTGAACTTACTCATCATATCATGACTCCTCCGCAGTTTGATAGCTCAGGGGGAGATGCACTCAATCATGAGAATTTGGAAATCCCCACCCACCCTCCCGGGATGTTTTTGAGCTTAACCTTTGAAATCCAAATTCAGGCTAATGAGCCTGCTCTCGAGGAAGAAGATCAAATCATGATTTTCATCATGGTTTTCTTCCTTTTCTTCACCTATAAGGTGACTTCCTCTCTTCTTCACTCCTTCGGGAATGAAGATACCATCTTTGATCCTGGCATTTTCATGTATCATTATCTTGAGCCGGATACTTATCTCATCGGTGTGGAACTTTCACGTGCTTCAAATGTTTGTCCAAACATCTTGAATGAAAGTCCGATTAAGATTGTTTCTTCCACATCATGCTCCCCCACGGACCAATGAATTCGGGGTCGAGTCAAGCTAGCGACTCGGTAAACAAAAACAGTAGCATGTTTATAGGGTTTTCACCCTAAGTGTGGGGGAGTTACCCATGCTATGGTTACCAATAAAGTGAATAAACAAAATGGTATTTCCACATTTAGCTTGTAATGTTGCCCTTTTACATTCAAAGAGTCGACATAATAGCCGGGACTTTGAATATTGAGGACAATATTCATTCTAAGTGTGGGGGGTATTTCGCTATTCTAGCAAATTTTATCACATTTTACTATCTTATACCCCCGTTTTTGGCAAAAATTTAAAAAAAAAATTCACTAAAGCTTCAAAATTTTTGTGGTTATCAGTCTGCCTTGTCTAACCGACAAAAGGATTGGCTAATCCAGGAGCAAACGGCTCTTGGTAAAGATATATCAAATCCGTTGATGGCTTGCAATTTGCCCAAAATTGTATGGTAAATCAACTCGCCATATCCTAAAAAGCGAATGAGTTGGCTAGCCCGCAAGATTATGGCTTGTGGTAAAGGCAGTGGAAAAACCATAATTGGTAAACAACTCACCAAGATGTTGACTTTGTCCATCAAGAGTTGGCTAGTCCAGAAGCAAACGGCCTTTGGTAAAGATAAATCAAATCCGTTGACAGCTGGTGGTTTGCTCAAAATCACATGGTTATCAGGTGGACCATAGTTCTTACTTGAATCGATGCATTTGGCTACTCCAGAAGTGATGGCTTTTAGTAAAGAGTTTAAAATCCATTAAGTTTTCAAAACAGTTATTGCTAGGGACTTGCAATAGTTTAGTGTGGGGGATTGATGAGTGCTCAAACACTCATCATTTTTGGTCAAATCTGAACTGCAAAACATACAAAAACACTCAGAAATGCATCAAAAAACTAAAAATATTTCAAAATTGTGTTTTATATGTTTTAGATGCAAAAAGAGTAAAAACAGATGAAAAACGTACAAAGTTTACAAAATTGGCAGTTTCAGTCCCCCAACTTTTATAAAATGTCAAAACTAGTCCCTGGTTATTAAAAATACTGAAAATTATCACCAAAGGTCCTTTTGAAATCATAAGTTGTCATATTTAGTCCTTTGGTGAAAAATCTCAAAAGTTTTGGAAATTTGCAATTTAGTCCCTGAAGTTTCAGATTTTGGCAGATTTGGTCCTTGGTGGGATATTTTGAAAGAAAAATCATTTTGGGTCCTTGGGAAGTTACAAAAGTCATTTTTAGTCCTTGGTGTGAAGTTTTGAAAAATTTACATGTTTGGTCCCTGGAGTTTGAAAGTTTGGTAGATAAGGTCCCCGAATTTCAAATTTTGGAAAATTGCATCTATGGTCCTTGGATAAATAAAACTTGGCATGATTAAGTCCCTTGGATAAGTTTGGGAAAGTTACTGTTGGGATCATACTTTTGTATTTTAGTCAAGTCTCGGTCATTACCTTTTGTAATAGGTTGCTTAGTAATTTATCTCATTATGTTTTATGTTACAAGGCTTATGTACTAAAGTCCAATGGGCTTGAAATCCCACGTTTAAGCAAGATGAGGGAGGAAGGGAGTGTTGCCCTACTCCTCCCCTATATATACTAAGCTTATGTAACTCTTACATTTGTTGGTTATTTGAATACATTAAGGAAACTCTTGCAATTTATCTTCTCTCATTTCTTATAATCAACCATCTCTCATTCTCATCTCATTTCTTTCATTATCATACTTGTGTTTACATAAATCGTGACCTAACAAGTGGTATCATTCGCCTAATAGAGATTGAAGGGTGCTTCTTGGATTTAACGTGGGGTTTAAGGTGTTGTTTTGCTTCTTTTTTGCTTCTTTCTTTGTTTCTTACACTCAAATCTTGAAGCTTGGATAAGTTTTAAGGTTAATATAGTGTTTAGAAGCTTAGATTTTGCATAAAGTTTTGATTTTTAAGGTTTTTTCTACTCAAAATCTTCAATAGTTAGTGTTTTCTAAGTATTGGTGAAGTTATTTGATCAAAAGTACCTTATTTCTAAGCATTTTTCTTCAAAAATTTGAGATTTTTCAAGCTACTGACCTCCTTACGCGTAACTTGCGCGAACAGTACGATTCAAAAGCTGTCAACAGTACTTTTTGTCCCTTCTACGCATAAGATTTGGTCAAAAACCTTTTCTTATGCGTAACCTTGGTCAAAACCCTGTTCTTACGAGTAACTTTGCCCTTTACGCCTTAATCCTACGCGGAAGTCTATTTCTTACGCCAAAGTTCCTACGCTGAAGTTAAATCCTACGCATAAGTTACCTTTTCTACGCAGAAGTTCTAATCTTACGCATAAGAGTTCATCTTACGCGTAAGTTTCCAGAATCTACGCTTAAGTTTCATCAAAGGTCTTCTCCTTGTGTTACGGTGACTCAGTACTTCCCTAGCTTGGATAAGTTAGTGGAATACTTCGACTTCGGTTATCTTTCAAGTTTGGATAAGTTTGAAAGATTTGTTAGGTTGTTTAACCTTACGTATAAGCTTAAACTTACGCATAAGCCAAAGCTTACGCGTAAAGAGAAAACTTACGCATAAACTATTTGTTTACACATAAACTACTCTTTACGCATAACCTAAAGTTTACGCGTAAGATTATTGTTACGCGTAAGATTTCAACTTACCCCAGGAATTTTGAACTTAACCAAAGGAACGTGCATTTCAATCTTCTACAAAGATCCATTACTACACAAGTGTTCAAAGATGTCTCAACCACCACATTACTACTTCTCTAATCCTCAGCAACAACATCAGCAGTATCAGCAACAACAATACCATCAGCAACAATCATATCAACAACCTTCACAATCACACTTTCATCAATAACCGTTTAATCAACAACCACAATATCTCATGATGCAACAACATCAAATCATTCCTCAACAACAACCATATCAAATGTCACAACAAAACAGTCAGTATTCCTCCAAACAACCTCACTGGTTTGATAGAATGTGTGAAGTTATTACAACTCAACAATCCAGACATGAGGCAGGATCACTTGAAACACCTCCAATGTTAACACCTGGGAACTATGTTCAATGGTCAAGTCGATTCTTACGATTTCTTGAACTAAAGAAACCTCATGGGAAATTCTTGAAACAAGTGATACTTGAAGGACCATTTGAGTGGCCAACAAGATTTGAAATTGGTGATCCAACTGCTGATCCTCCACGTCCTCCTGGTGATAGACCTCTTCCAGAATCTCAACTCACAGAAGAACAAAGATTACATCGTGAAGCTGATGAGTATGCAATGGCTTATATACTTCAAGGTACACCTAATCCAATTTATCGAAGTGTCGATGCTCAGAAAACAGCCAAAGCTATGTGGGAACATGTTCATCTCCTTATGGAAGGCACTCAATTGAACAAAGATGATATGGAATCCAAACTCTACATGGAATACACTGACCTCACAATTGAACCAGGAGAGTCACTTGAATCCTACTATCATCGTTTAACAAATGTGGTCAATGATCTGGAACGTCACAAAATCACAGTACCTAGGATAGCAGTGAACTCCAAATTCGTTGGTAGTCTTGGTCCTGATTGGCATAAATATGTGACATTTGTTCGACAAACAAAAAATCTTCATGATGCACCATATGGTTTGTTGTATGATTTTCTGAAACACCATGAACCTGAAGTGGAAAAAGATAGAGCTCTTCGAGGAGGATACTCACCATCACCTACACCAAATTCTTTGGCACTCGTAGCTCAATCTCCCTATGCTCCACCACCTATGTCTAATCATGCATATGTTCAAGAGCAAAACTACTTTAGTTATCCACAATCTTCTACCTCGAACCAAATGGTCCCTTATGATTCATCTCCACAGAATACTTCTACTCAACTTGTTCCATTGAACAACAATGATGCACTGTATTACTCCAACTCCAATGAAGATGACGATGATGACTTTAATACGTTGAATCAGGGACTTGCTCTTATTGCTCGTGCTTTCAGCAAATTCTCCAACAAAACAAACAACCGTCAACGTTCGTCTTCTAACACAAGGAATCAAGCTGTTGTCAATGATGGAAGAGTGGAAATTCAGAATCGTAACTATGGTCGATCTGGTTCAGGAAGTTCTTCAGGAAATTTTGGAAATGGTCAGAGGTTTAATAACAATGGGGGGCTCAGGAACAATTCAGGATCTTCTCATCAAAGGTCTGAACCAGTTGCAACTAGGAACTCCAACTCAGGGAATGCAGTATGGTGCTATAATTGTAATGAACAAGATCATATAGCGACAGCATGTCCTAAACCGAGAACTCGGGGTAGTAAGTTTCACAAGCAGGCATTACTCATGGCTCTTCAAGATGAAAAAGATGGACATTTCCCTGAACAAGATAGCAACTTCATGGCAAATGTGAACAATGATGATGACATGGAAGATCTGGAAGCCAATGCAGCTGTGATGCTTATGGCCAACATGCAGGAACTTCAGTTTAATGATTCAGGTCCAATGTATGACACTGACGGCTTGTCTCAGGTACATGACCAAAAAGCATGCCTAATACATGAAATAGCCTCACCTTCTGCTTCTGAATCAGATATGGCGCAAGTTGTTCCATCTAAATCATCTTCATCTTCTCAAACAGAAGAACAAATAAGCACAGTTGTCATATTTGATGATGACACAGCTATTTCATTTGATGATCCTATTGAGAATGATAAACATGATCATATAGAACAACATAAACCATCATTTGATCCAGACCCTGACCTAATATTGTTATCTAAACAACTGGATGCACAACAATTGCAAATCATAAAATGCAACGAGAAAAACAAAGTTTTAAAAGAAAAAAATGCGTCACTCGCAAGAGATATTGAGTGTTATAAAATTCAACTTTCAAATCAGGAAGACAAGATTAAACATGCAAAAAGTTTTGAAAAAGCTTTTCAAGATTCTTATAACAAAGAGCAAGATCTTCAACACAAAATGCAAGATTTAATTGAGTCAAACGGAAAGTTGATTTCTAAACTTGAAAGTGAAAAGTGTGAACTGAAAATGCAAGTTGAACGTCTTCAAACAGTACTTTCAAAAACTGAAACAGAATTGTCCAATTGCAAAAAGGATTTTTGTGAACATAAAATACAAAAAAGGAAGTACATAGATAATTTACTTGGTGAGATTGTTGATCTTGAAAAACAACTCAAAGAATTTCGTCACATTGTTTACAAACACGGGAACTCTGTCACAACAATTAAGAAATTTTCTTTAAAACCGAGACCCGATAAAGGATTTGCACTTTGTGATTTCAAATCAATGTTTCTTCACACAGCATTCAAAGAAAATCCTAAGATTTACAGTATGGACCAGATGCTTGATAATACGATTGTGCGTGCTGTTGTTTTTGATACTGAAGAAGAAGAAGAACTTGAAGACGAGAGTCAATCAAAAATGAGTTATGTTCAATATTGGACACCATATGATTATTCACAAGCTCCACACATTTCTAAATCTTTTGTTCCTCAAAAGGAATTACCTGAGAAATCATGGTATGTCACAGAGTCATATGTTTCATCCTCTAATGCGGCCCCTGTCCAAAATGTAGCACAAGTAAATGGTCCTTTACCATCATCCGGTGAACTTACACCTTTACCAAAAAGTTGTCGTGTCTTAAATTATTTCAAAACTTTTATGGAAGACATCGAAATTTTGGAGGAAACAATTGAACGTAATTCTGAAATAAAAATTGAAACTTTTCAATCCGCTTACGAGCGAGAAAAGAGAGATATTTTTCAAAAACAAATGTTGCCAATTGTTAAACACCTCCGTCTCTGTGCTACACGTTCGGATCAGGAACTTCAAAACGAGGTCAAAAATATGATAAACGTTTTCAACTCAACTGAAAATGAGATTTTGGTTCAAAAGCAAAGAAATAGAGTTTTAAAAAATGATGTTGATCGACTCTTGGAACAAGTTCTCAATGCTGATATTTTGTCTGTTATCATGAATGATCTCTATAAATCTGGTACTTCTATGCTTATGGATGATCTTTGTGTTGATAATAACTTGTTGAATGTGGAAATTGAGACACTTAAAGAAGAAAATGACAAGCTGAGAATAACAAATGATGATGTGACAAAACAATTTTCAAAAGAAATTTGTCAACTCAAACAAAGGCTTGAATGGTGTCAAGCTCAAAGTATTCAAACGGAATTGAAACTTCAAAGTCAAAATATTTCAAACTCTTGTCAGCTTTGCAAAAATAATGAGTCTTTAAAAAGTCTGTGTCTCAAATACGAGAATGAAATTGCGGATTTAAAAAGTGAAAACGTTGAATGGCAACAAAACTGCGATGACATTAATAATTGCAATGTGAAACTTGAGTCTGAAATTCAAGATAAAAATCACATCATCATCGATTTGAAAGAGAAAATTAAGCTACTTCAAAAAGGAAAGATGGTTGACACCACGGTGATAGCACCAGGAATGTATCAATTAGACAAAACTGCTAAAGGAAATGTTGTTCAAAATACTAATGTTGATAACTCCACTTCTACAGGACTAGTCTCCACTAATAGCGTTAGCAGACCAAAGCAAAAAAGTAAAAAGAAGAATAGGCTCTGGCAACGTAAAAGAGGACCACTAGAAGCTCAAGAACAACTTAGGAATTTAAATAAAACTCATGTTGCATCAGATTTAGATTCTAATCTGGCAAATTGTAATCAAAATCTAAATGTAACGAATGATGAACCTTTGAATGTTTTGAATATTAATGCATCTTGTGTGTTTTGTCGTAAAAGAGTATCATCTGGTGATCATACAAAATGTATAGCTAATTCTCTTCTTAATCGTCATAAGAAACGTAGGACACGCATTCCTTCTTGGCCCACTACTGCCTCTAAGTCTATCTTAGGAAAGCCGCCTTCTACGGTTTCTAATGAAGTTGAAGTTACCCCCATAAGTGCAAAGAACAAATCTAGGAATAAGCCAACTACTAGTGAATTCAACATTAAGAAAGCAAGAACTAGTTGGAATTGGCAACGTTGGTTACAATATAAACCAGACTTTAAATGGATTCCTAAATTGTTGAATACATGTGCTTCTAACCAACAGGAACCCGCAGTTTCTTTGGGTTCCACCCTTACTTATGTTCCATTCGTGTCTTCTTCTTGTGATGCAGTTGGTACAGATTGTTCTCTGGATTGTTGATAGCGGATGCACCCGACATATGACAGGCAATCTCAAACTGTTACACAACTTTGTCTCAAAGTTCATTGGTACTGTCAGATTTGGGAATGATCATTACGCTTTAATCATAGGATATGGTGACTATGTCAGTGGGAACATTGAAATCAGTCGTGTTTATTATGTGGAAGGCCTTGGACACAACCTTTTCTCTGTTGGTCAATTTTGTGATGGAGATCTAGAAGTTGCATTTCGTGAGAAAACTTGTTTCGTTCGTGACTTACAAGGAAACGATCTAATGTCTGGCTCTCGTGGTTCTAATCTTTATACAATATCAATGTCAGATATGATTGCTACATCTCCGATATGTCTTCTCTCCAAAGCAGAATCGACTAAATCTTGGTTATGGCACAAACGTCTTTCGCACTTGAATTTCAAAACCATGACTGAACTTGCTCGTCACAAACTTGTTGATGGATTTCCAAGATTCCGTTTTACCAAAGATCACTTATGTTCAGCCTGTGAACAAGGAAAAAGTACTCGGGCTCATTTTCCTAATAAACCTGAGCACAGTACGAATCATGTGTTACAATTGCTTCATATGGACTTGTGTGGCCCGATGCATGTTCAAAGCATCAACGGTAAACGCTACATTCTTGTAATTGTGGATGATTACTCCAGATGGACTTGGGTTTATTTCTTACGAAGTAAAGATCAGGCTCCCTCAATGATCATCACCTTTCTCACTAAAATTCAAGTTCAGCTACGCAATACGGTACGAATAGTCAGAACTGACAATGGAACTGAATTTAAGAATCAGACACTTCGGTCATATTTTGAGAAAGTGGGAATTGAACATCAAACATCTATTCCTAGAAGCCCAGAACAGAATGGAGTTGTTGAAAGACGCAACAGGACGTTAGTGGAAGCTGCTAGAACTATGTTGATTAATGCTCAATTACCAGATTACTTATGGGCAGAAGCTGTTTCAACCGCATGTTATACCCAAAACTGTTGCATGATCACTAAACGCCATCGCAAAACACCTTATCAAATTGTTCACAAAAGAAAACCGAACATCGATTACTTTCATGTATTTGGAGCACTTTGTTATCCGAAAAATGATCGTGATGATTTAGGTAAACTTAAAGCAAAGGCTGACATAGGAGTGTTCGTTGGATACTGTGAAAATTCTAAAGGTTTTCGGATTTGGAATCGTCGGACAAGAGAAATTCAAGAAACTATTCACGCTAATTTTGATGAACTCACACAAATGGCTTCTGAGCAACACAGCGTAGGACCCGAATTCAACCGTCTTAACTCTCCGGACTCTTCGGCTGAACCATTGCCACTCAACCGCAAAGAATTGGAAACCTTGTTTGCTCCACTGTTCGATGATACAATTGAATATCGTTCTACTGAGGTCTCACCTAATTCCGCTGCTCAACCTGACAATATTCCAGTACCTGACTCACCTCAACAAACCACAACAACTGTTGAGAAAGACGGTCCTCCAATTGCATCACCATTTACAGCAGAACAAACTGTTTCTAACTCCCGACAATCAGCTGAAGATCCTACACCACAATCAGTTCCACAACCCACAGAGCATGATCCTGATGTGTTCTTTAACCCGTTTGCACCGGCTCCTATCTTTCCTGATATAGCTGAGTCGTCAACACGCAATTTGGATCCTGCTAACATGCGAGATACTTATCAACTACACCCTTCAACACACAAATGGACTCGAGACCATCCACTAGTTCATATTATTGGCCATCCAGATGCAGCTGTAATGACAAGACAACGACTTCACACTGATGGAGAAACTTGTATCTATGCACTCACAGTTTGTCACGAAGAACCTAAGAACATTAAAGAAGCAATAACTTATGACAACTGGATTGAATCTATGCAAGAGGAATTTCAGCAATTCATAAGATTAGAAGTCTGGGAATTAGTTGAAAGACCTGACGGAGTCTTTGTCATCGGGTTAAAATGGATTTGGAAAAATAAGCTAGATGCTGAAGGCACTGTCATACGTAACAAATCATGCCTGGTTGCGAAAGGATACTCCCAACTAGAAGGACTTGACTTTGCAGAATCCTTTGCTCCAGTGGCTAGACATGAAGCTGTTCGGATCTTTTTGGCCTACGCTGCACACAGGAACATGATTGTTTACCAAATGGATGTCAAAACAGCATTTCTTAATGGAGAACTCCGTGAAGAAGTTTATGTAAGCCAACCAGACGGCTTCGTTGATCCTGAGTGTCCTAATCACGTTTACCGACTCAAAAAGGCACTCTACGAACTTAAGCAAGCCCCACGGGCGTGGTATGACAAACTGTCCACTTTCTTGTTGGCCAATAAATTTTCTAAAGGTTCGGTGGATCCAACACTATTTACAAAAACCTACAGGGAGGACTTACTTGTTGTTCAAATATATGTCGATGACATTATTTTTGCCTCAACAAAAAGAAGTTACTCTAATGATTTTGCAAAATTAATGAAAGATAATTTTGAAATGTCCATGATGGGTGAACTTTCGTTCTTTCTAGGACTACAAGTTCATCAACCACCCCGTGGAAGTTTTATAAATCAGTCCAAATATGCTCTTGAAATTTTAAAGAAACATGGAATGATGACTTGTGATACTTATAATACACCAATGGGCTATACCACAAAACTAGATGCTGACTTACATGGGACTCCTGTTGACCCTACCAAATACCGCAGTATGATTGGGTCACTCATGTATCTCACAGCTAGTAGACCTGATATAGTATTTGCTGTCTACATGTGCTCTCGCTATCAGTCTAAACCAACTGAAAAACACCTCAGTGAGGTCAAAAGAATCCTTCGATACATAAAGGGAACTATTAACTTAGGAATCTGGTATCCGAAGGATTCTGGTTTTGAACTAATTGCTTTTTCAGATGCTGATCATGCAGGATGTTTAGACACACGCAAAAGTACATCTGGTGGATTACAGTTTCTCGGAGATAAACTTGTGTTGAGGGGGAGGAAAACTCATTTTAAATTTTATCAATAAGTGATGCTTCAAAAGTGTTTCGGGATACTCACCTTGACCATTATTATCAATTTTAAGATTTGTAAGGCTACGGTCTAAGGTCGAGGGGGAGTAATATTTCACAAGTTGTTCTTGTCATAACTTGGTGTAATTAACGTAAGTTAAATGAGATAGTTAGTTTAGGCATTAGGTGTGAAAGTAAGATGAGGTTAAGGGGCCAAAATTGCCAAATATTGAAACTTGTATTAACCTTGGTCAAAATCATTTGACCCACCACATTTACTTCACCTGCTATACATTTACTATCATCACCAACCATCATCAATGACTCACAATCATTCAACAAATCCGATTATCAATCTTCTAATCTGTAAGTTATAACATGTTTAGATCATCATTCTTAACAAGGGTTTTAAATTTTATCTTAATCCAACGGCTATATTTGTCACAATCGTTCAAATTAGCATTAGGGTTTGCGTAAAGAATGGACCCAGAAATTGATATGTTTATGATTAAATTTGTTTGTGAGTTTTGATCCTTGGATGATTATATACATGTTTCTAAGCTCCATTCGTACCCAGAATCTCTAATTGATCGATTTGGAAATTAGGGTTCATACGAATTTTTAGGGATTCTTGATTGTGAGTGTTATAATGTTAATTGATGGTGGGGATTGTGTTGTTATATGCCTAAGAACATGTTGTTATGGTTTAATTGTTTCAGAAACTTGTATTTGTCATGAATCATAGATTTAGGGTTCGAACGCACTAGCAGTTGTGATCTTGTGATTTTTGTGGTCAATTGTTGTTATAATTTGGACCATATGTTCCTTAGGATGTTAGTATCACTTGCCCTAAGTTAATTTCAACCCAGAATCATGTTTGAATGAGTTTGTGATTTGATGTTCATACTATCCTACGCGTTAGTTTGGTAAATGGCAAGATTACGCGTTAGTTTGGTAAATGGCATCTAGTTCCGCTCCCAAATCACATGACCACTTCGAATACACAGGTGGTGACGAGATTCCTCAGCCCGATGAAGTACCAGAACCGTCATCTAAGAAGAAGAAAGAAAGGAAACGAAAGCATCATCAGCACAAACCGGACACCTCATCAAAAGGCACAGAACCCAAGAAACCGAAAACCGTCCTCAAATGGCTAGACCATGACGAAACTGCCGATTACTCCTGTTTTGAAAAGATGATTAATTCGCAACCGCCACTTGTAGACAATCAAGAACCTCAATATGGTCGAACAGTGGAATACGCTCAGTTGATTCAGCATAAGTTTCAGATGAAAAAGATGAACAAGAAAGAGTTGCGAAGAATCAAGAATGATGCGTTCAATCTTCTGAAAGATCGGTCTGCTAACTCCATCGAACTTGAGTACCATCTTGAAAATATTGCTCGAGCCATGTCAAGCAATATTGACTGGATCAATCCTGAATCTTACGTCGATCTGGTCACAAGGAAAACCGCACCATACATAACTGACTGGTCCAAACCTCTACCGATGATTGGGAAGCCTAAGGAACCAAAGATCCCTTACAAGTTCTTCTTCAACAATGACTTGGAATTTCTGCAACTCGGCAGCAAGATTGAGAAGAAGTACGTCACATCACTTGTCTTTCTCCCTGCAGCTAGATATCTCAACAATGCCATCGAAGAAGAAGCCTATGCCTTATTCATCGACAAAGTTGTTGACTATGACCGGAATGCACTCTATGGTATACATCATTGGCCAGATAACCGGGCACAGTATTATCGAAGCAGCAGACTCAACCAGACGATGGGTGATGTGACAAGTGATTTGAAGATAGTCTTGATTCAGTTCATTTTGACTGTCATTCACTTTGGGTACCCCTTCCTCAGCAAAATCACACTCAAAAGACTTGATGAAAAAGAGTATGATATTTCCGAGTCAGACTTTCCACGACTACTCCTCAACGACATTGAAGATATGTACCTGCTCAAAGTTCAAGGAAAGCTTTGCAACTTACCTAAAGAGATGCAGCTTGCCTTTATCACAGCTCTCCTAATCTACATTAGGCAGATAGTCATCAGAGAAAGAGTAGAAAATCTTCAACTGGGAGTGGAAAGTTATCAGAAGAAGCTGAATCTCACCAAACCAAACATGTTTGACATCCCCAACCTTCAACATCTATCTCAATACTCCTTGATCAGACATCCGGCATTTGGGTTCACATACCGCAGTGTAAACGGTCGCAACTACTTCATGGGCTACGAAGAAATACATAAGTTCTGTGATGAAACCTTGAAGTTCGTCAGAGATGGAATCAAAAGCAGATTGGATGACATAGCACTAGGTAAATCTGAAAGGTGGAATACCAATGAGGCTAGGGACGCTCACAGATTCATTTTAAGGATTGAGAACCGGTTGAAGTGCAGGGATCAGTTTCAGAGATTGGAAAGCTATGTTGGAGGCAGACCAGGATTTCCGGTGTTGACATTTCAGAGACCTGAATGGTAGATTGTTGTAAGAATTTGATTTGATTTGTCAATATTATACTTCATAATGGCTTGTGCACATATTACAGTGCACAACCCGATCTTGTAAAGAAAGGACCCTGAGGTACGCATCAGTGCCTCAATCCTAATATAAGGAGCGAAGGCTTCTTACTTTTGAGTAGAATTAATCAAATGTTTATTATTTTCCATAATTCTGCTCAAAATGACAAGTATTTCACCTCAATAAGACCTAATCACTTATTGAGGGGGAGCACTTGTCAAAACACAAAATACTTTGTTCTAAGTCAAAAGTTCTTGGTGAATCTCCCCATAAGACTCAAAAAGGCATATTTTAATCTGAAAGAATGTCAAAAACATCATGTCATATGCTATTTTTGAGGGGGAGAAAATGAAAATGTGATTAAAATATAAGTAGCCAAAAGTTGTATCATGTGCGAGCTAGACTCTGTAATTACCCAGGAATTGACGAGACAATAAAAGTCAGTAATATCGAAAAGACTTATCCTCGACGGGTAATAACATCAAGTTAGTTATTAGAGCTAGTTGTCACCTAAAAGCTGACAATGTATCTCTTTAACTAACCACGTAAGCGTGTCTCGAAAAGGATATGTCTTAGTAGAAATGTACCGTCTCGAGAAAGTTTCTGTGAACTTGACCAGGCCGGGGAATAACTTCAAGCTAGTTTAACTAGTGATGTAAGCGTGTCTCGAATCAGTCTTGTTCACGGAAAGTGGATCAATTCAAAATGCTTGCTCCTCCCGCATGTGCAGATTTATTAAATACTTATGAGCACATGTGAAGGGGGAGCCCTTCAAAAGTGTACACAAAACTCTCAAAGTGTTAACCAAAATATTTGATTATCACAAACACTTTGAGAGATTTTCAATCAAAGGTTTCTTGGCTACTGTAGGAGCTATAAGGTGATTAAGATAGGAATAACCGTCCTATAATCCACCAGAGCCAGAGGGATCTACCCAAGGACATCTCCCATAGTTAGAATTAGAAGTCCTTAGGTATGATACGAAAAAAGGAGAAAAGAATGAAAGGGAAAGAAGGAGTTGAAGAATTAAAAAGAAAAGTAAAGTAAAGGGTGAAAAGAAATAGCCCTCCTGATGTTCAACCTTAGGGCAGACAGCGGGTTCAACACGTATGCTACTGGTTGTTGCAAAAGACAACACCGGTATTGAAGATAAAGTCGCCATAGACCCAGTGACGCAATGCACTAAACCTTCTTAACCACTCAAGTTCTCTTAAAAGGACTTGTTTCATTCTCACGGGGAACCAGTGTAATCTATCGACTTATCTCTTAGAGATAGTTGATATTGAAGTAGGAGACCCCTCCCTAGTCTCCGCATAGGAAACCTAAGTGTGCACTTATAGAGTCTAGAGCCTTGAGATACATCAAAGATCTCTTAGGAACACTTAGTATTTCTACAACTGGTGTTCTACATCAATGGACACCAGCTATAAATTATCGAGTCCTTCGCAGATCTTAGCAATCTGCCGAGAACGTTTATGAGAGAATTACAAATGTATTTCTCAGTGATTGAACGGAAATCCTGCCAGGGTCAACATCAAACAGCCCTGACAGCAGGTCACTTCGGTAACCCCACAAGGGTTACGCTTAGTGTTTGCGGTGGTTCCATAGTGGTCTACAGTCGTGGAGTGATCCCCAGCGACTCACCCAGTCATTGAGCTACTTAGTAGGTCTCATAAGCTCCTTCGGGAGTATCTGATATGGGAACGACCTGTATAAGGATTAGAGGGAGTCTTCACAATATGCTGTTGATGAACTCTAATTCCTTATCTGTAAGTACCGGGTATTTATTGCTAACTGTTTACTTGTAGGTACCTCACTTCCATGATGGTAGATTCCAACATGCTCATACATACATCTTGAAGCAAAAGATAGCTCCCCCAAAGATCTCAGCACCACAAAGTTCAAAGAAAGATTCTACGTCAATAAAAGAAGAATCTACAAAGTATAAAGACTTAAAGATCTCAGTATATGAAAAGGAACTTCGTGCATGTGAAAGTAAAAGTCCAAAGATGTATGAGTATGTTGGAATGGCGGACAACCACCACAGACGCAGGAGTGACGAACGGCAGACTACTTCATGACACAATCATTACATCATCACCAAAGAACAAAGACATAGAGCAAAGTACATTCATTATCATTCAACCATTTTGAAGACGTCTAAAGCTTTACATGTCACAAGTATACGACAAAGATGAAGACGTCAAGCAACCGTGATGACCGACCCTTAGGGGGAGATTGTTGGGATCATACTTTTGTATTTTAGTCAAGTCTCGGTCATTACCTTTTGTAATAGGTTGCTTAGTAATTTATCTCATTATGTTTTATGTTACAAGGCTTATGTACTAAAGTCCAATGGGCTTGAAATCCCACGTTTAAGCAAGATGAGGGAGGAAGGGAGTGTTGCCCTACTCCTCCCCTATATATACTAAGCTTATGTAACTCTTACATTTGTTGGTTATTTGAATACATTAAGGAAACTCTTGCAATTTATCTTCTCTCATTTCTTATAATCAACCATCTCTCATTCTCATCTCATTTCTTTCATTATCACACTTGTGTTTACATAAATGGTGACCTAACAGTTACAACTCAGTTACTCAGGTCCCATAAATTTCATAATTTACATTAATGGTCCTTGGGCTTAAAATATTTACAAACCAAACTTTCCCTTTTATCCTTAATACCAAATCCAAATCCAATAAACCCAACACCCTTAAACCTGATCCACACCATTCCCCAAGCCCAACACCTTTAGGCCCATTTCCATTTTAATAAAAACACCCCGGTCAAACAAACAGTCAACACCATCCCCTACCTCAACCCCCCGTTTTTCTGCTCCATTGTCTCCCCCCTCCTCACCACCAATTTCCCACAAAATCCTCACCTTCCCACACTTATGCCCCTCCCCCATTAAATACACCAACCCCATCATTTATTGCACCCACCTGTTCCTCCCAAACTACCCTTTCCAATTTTCCCGCCAAATGGAATTTTGAAGGGCTAAGATCACTTGAAGCCATCCAATGGCTTAAATTAAAGTGGGAAAGTCAGAGTATTGCCTGAGGGTCTATAAAAGTGAAGAAAGAGAGCAGAAGAAAGGGTATTAGAGTAGTGATTAGTTTAGCTTAGTTTTAGTAACGTCGATTTAGTATAATTTTGATTCTTAGTTGTCCTTTTAAGTTTCAAAAGCTTGTAATCAGTCACAGTAGTGTAATAAAACCCTTTGTATCACCTTTGTTTCTATTATTCAGTTCCAATTCAGTATCTGCAATTTTAAAATTGAAAATTCCATTTTAGCTTGTTAAAGTTGTGAAGTAAGTTGTTTTTCTGTTCACTTGAGCTTATTCTAGCCTGCTTATAAACTTTTTGAAGTTTAGAAAGCATTTAATTCAGTTTCACTTAAACACAAAAAATAAAAGAAAATTAAGTAGAAAATAAAAAAAAAAAAAATCATTGCACAAATGGATTGAAACATTGGATCTTGGTACTTGTGGACTTACATGGTTTTAGAAACCTAAAGGGAGGTGTTAGGATATGTGATGTGCCTTGGTTGCTTGATTCTCATTGGAATCCTTTTTAAGTTTCTTTTTTTCAAATTATGCAACTACTGTAGCTTAGCTTATTTGTTGCTTGTCCTTGGATTTTGTGTTTATTAGGGACACTAGAGTTAAGTTTATGCTTGGTATTGTCTGATTACTCATTAGAATTAATGGTTGTTTTCTTTGTTCATTTTAACTGCTAAAAAGAGTTGATGATAATTCATGGATGTTTATTTGTTATAATAGTGTTTTTGTGAGTCAACTAGCTTAGCATATCATTAGTTTACCTTTTTCATCAGTAATGTGATCTAAAACTAGCTTTTGATTTGAAAAACTCATGTTGGTCATCTGTTAAGGGGTGTTTGGAATTGCATGTTCCACTGAGTCCTTGTGATTTTCCTTGGTTAAAATCCACCTAGACAACATTCTCAGCATTAATCTTGCTTAGTCAAACCATAGAATCCAGTGTTTATGTGAGAAATAGTCAAAATCACTGACTAACCCTTTTCATTTGTTAACTGTTGGATCTTAGGATCCCTTGATTATTCACTTCAGTTCTTTAGTCGTTGTTATAACTTATTTTAGCCTCCATTCAGCTTATTTCATCATATTCAGTTAGTAAAGTAGGATTATAATTCACATAAGTCAACTTAGAGTTCATATGAAAAAGTCAAAATTGTGCTTTGTGCAGAAAAACAGATTTTGCAAGAATTGTTTAGATTTATGTGTTTGGCTTTAGCACTTGTGCTTTTTAGATTAAGCAGTCCCCCAGCTGAACTTTGGATTCCCCCTCTTGTTGCATTTTTGTGATTTTTATTGTGGGGTCCACACTTGATCAAAGACACCTGCAGGGCCACCAAGTTTGTCCCTTTTTCTGTGTTGAGCAAGGTGCTCAATTGGCTTATTCAGCTTAATTGGCTTATTCAATGGTTTTATTTAGTTGTTTCTGGCTTATTTCTATTCATTAGACGTGTATCTACCCTAATCCATCTCTGGTTTCAGCTTGACGCTTATTTCATAGCTTTTAGCTTTGACAGTTGACCAAAGTCAACTGTCAATCTCATAACCCCTCAAATAGCTTATTTTTTATTTCCAAAAAAGTTACTTTTATAAAAGTTTCATGTTTTTAGTTGTAAAATAGTTTTCTAAAAGAAAAATCCAGAAAAAACAATTTAATTTTAAGTGATAGTTTCTATTTAATGTAATTTAAATTTTAATTTTCATTTTTAAATTTTTGTTAGGCACTTAGCTTTTTTATATTTTTTTTAAATTCCTTTTATATTAAAGTAACTTTAGTAAATTTCTCAGATTTTTATTTTGTCATTTAGTATTTATTAGATTTAATATTAGTTTAATTAATAATTAATTAATAATTAAGTTTTAATTAGCATAATTAGTTTTTATTAAGTAAGACCTAGTTTTCATATTTTTCCAAGCTTTTATATAATATAATATAATTTTAGGAATTTTTCTAGAATTTTTACTGTTCATTTGCTATTTTTTATAATTTAAAATAGTTTAATTAGGTAATTAATATTTAATTAGTAATTAATTAATACAAAAATCACAAAAAGACAAAAATACTTATTTTTAATTTTAAAATTAGTTTTTAGTTATTTTAGAAATTTTATTTTTATTTTTCTTGTATTAAATTAATATTATATTGTATTTAAGTATTTTAAATATTAATAATTAGTCTTAATTAGTAATTAATTAATGAAAAATAATTAATTAGTGTAAAAATTTGTTTTCTTTTTCTAAAAATTTTCTTTTACCCTTAGGTTTGTAAAAAAGTCATTTTCACCCCCTGTGGGTTTTCAGATTTCAGTTTTCACTTTTTATCTCGTACGTTAACGTAAATTTAAATTAAACGTACGCGTTTTCAGGTTTTACACGTTTCTGGTATTTCAAACTTTCCAGTCTTGTTAATATAGCTTATTTAAGCTATTTCTTCATATATTCCTTAGTTTAATCATTCACAAACCTTTTCCTGTCCAAATTCACCCGATCACAATCCCGTTTGATAACAATCCACACCTCGTCGGGACATAACGACCCGGGGAAACACTATATTCCACGGAGATTGACTCTAGGCAGTTTGACCTAGTTGACCATCCTTTGGTCAATTTAGGTTGACCGTTTGGAGCCAATCACTTTTCCTAACAAATCTAAAGGCGAACCTCACATATTTTGGTGGAAAATTTTTCTGAATAGTATGGTTTTATGCTAGTCATACAACTCCTATCCATGAGACGCTTGCTATGGCTAAAGTTTCACTCCTAAATGTTGTAAAAAAATTTAAATTTGGTGCTAAAATTACACTAACAAGTATTTCTCATAGTTTTATTACACACCTACCATCAAACAAACAAACTCAAGTGCAAGTGTATCCTATAAGGTATCATCATTTACCCTCCCCTTACACTTAGGATGAACATTGTCCCCAATGTTCAATTAAAGAATGCAAAAGTGAAATAGGTAAAAGAATGAAAGCAAATACTCCCCTGATTCGTTCGGTGTGGATAGTGTGGTAACAAGGTTAGATCTTCCTCCAAGAAAATGAACGTTCAAAGCTTCCCTTCCAGAAAAATAAATCATCTTCTTGTCATACATAACCTGTTAAACCTGAGAAAACAAACACAAAAACCCAAAGCATCAACCGAGCAAAGGAAACTCACAACTAGATGTAATTCCAGACTTAGGAACAAAAACAAAACAATTAAAGATATAATGCTTGTGGAATGAATGTTTGCAGATTTCCTGGAGTTTATAAAGCTAAAGAATCAACAAAAATTTTAAGACTCCGGTATAAACAAAACTAGAAAAATTTCCAGAATTTTACACATGACGCCGTCAGGAATTAATTCCTAACGCCGTCAGAAGTGACCTGCAGAAATCTCATGTTAAGTTTCCAGAAAATTTCTTGAAAAACTTATGCCTTACTTCCTGGAAAATCCTGCAAAACATCATTATGACTCGATACAAGCATTTGACTCTAACAAATACTAATATACATGTCCTTTTAATATTGTTGTGGATTATGCTCAATTTCGTTCTTATAAACAAATTTGGGTCTCCCCTTACACTTAGCTTTTGCAAAATACCTTTATATGTAATTAAGACGAAGTTAAAAACAAAATAAAGCATTTTCACAATTTACTTTGAAACACGAGCCACAAACAATAAAAATAAAGCATGCATACGGAAACAAATAAAATCAAATAAACAAACAAACAAATAAATAAAGCTTGGGTTGCCTCCCAATAAGCACTTGTTTTTGTTCGAGTCACGAGCCTGACTCTACCCTTATTTAACGGAAATAGGGGAGGTTGTCCCCACACTTTGAATTAAGTGCGGGAGGAAGTAGCGATACACACCCTTAAGGTGGAAATATGCCACGTGAGGTGAAGGGGGTGAGTGAATGTGTAAACTCCCGTAAATTTTCCCTATGAATATTAAAAGTTAATCAAAGACTAATACATCATTACGTTAATTATTGACGTTTTTACCGATGACAATTTTTTTTTAACAAATATGTTATGTTACTCGAAATCACTACGATATTTATGATCCCTATTTCCTCGGAACGATGCTCACACATGTACCACTATAGTCTAAAATCGCGAGAATATTAAACTTTTACCATTTACAAACTTACGTAACGTATTTTAGCAAAACACATTCGAGAACCCCCAGACTCACGTAAACGTTTCACTAAATATTAACTAAACTTTCACTAATCACAAATTAAATTTTTACTAATCCTAATTTACATCTAAACGGACCCTTAAGTTTATACTAAGCCCAAAAATTTAAACCGGCCTGTTACTATTCACGGCCCACACAAAGTTGAGCCCAAATTCCTTATGGATACTCGACTAGACCATGCCACAAACGCGTCTCGTGTCCTCAATTTTTACTCACGACTCACACATATTTTTACACTCCCTCATTCCTCACCTAGCCAACTTCGAGTATGTCGAATTCCAGCTTCCCATGTCGAGTCTAAATACATTTTACGAGGCATAGTATCATGTCCAAAAACAATTCATACGATTTCATAACCATGCCAAAACTAAACCATTTTGAACCCCGTTTATTTCTATTAAGTTCTAAAACCATTTTTAACTCAAACTCATGTTTAAATATTACCTTTGATCTATCATCACCAATCCTAGCCAAAATTGCAAAATCGTTTACATAATATATGGCATGTCGACATGTATTTTAAAAACAAAGATTGTACTTCCTCTTTTCATGCACTCACAAGTGTATATTATATGTCCCTAGGCAAGTACTACATTCATTTTAAAAACAAACCTAGACGTACAATCCTATATATATAATACTATCAAACGTTTTCCTTTTTGACAATGGAGTATGTCGACAAGCTAGGAGCCAAGAGCATGTTACCTCTTACGACCTCAAGACTTTTGAATACTTCATACCACACTCCACCATCCCATCTCACAATTCATGGTCACTGGAACACTCAAAAACCCATATGTATAGCACCTTGCATGCATGCACTCGTTCCTACATACATACAAATCAACTTCAAAAATAACTCTAAGTCCTAGCTTTAATCCTACTTCAAATCGCTTTGGCTAGAGCACAAGCTTTTCAAATCGGGTCTAGAAGAAACAAAACATTGTTTGTGAACCTTGGTTGAGTCGACATACACGCTACACTCTCGTACTCTCTTCTTCTCGACTCTACAAATCGTTTTACCCCACCATCTTGGTGTAGTAAGTCTCATATGACTCTTTTTCAATCCTTACTTAAACATACATTTTGATTATTTTCGTATAAATCACAAATACTTGCACTATAACTCTCGTAATCTAAATAAACAACACCTACGTATGATACTTTCGTCTATATATTTACTACCTTAGCAATCAAGTTATAAAAAGATTTGAACCTTAAAAGTTACGTACAAACTATTTTTGGATACCTTTCTAACGTGTAACAAACAAGTCGTGAAACCCTTGAAAATATTCTAAGTCCTATTACTTAAAAACTTTGTCCCATACAACCCATGGAACGAACGTATATCTTTGAAATTTATGTAACAAGCCTACCCTTTTATTTCGTGATCTATTAGACAACCTAACAAACAACCGTTTTCATATAGAGACCTTGTGTTAATACTCACGTCTCGACCCTTGAAATGATGCAAAGCATCGCAACTTAAAACCTTTCTGAAAAACTAATAAACATCGATTGCGCCTTAAGGCCCAATCCTTTGAAAATAAGCTAACGAGATAAGCTGTTGTAATAAGCAGTCTTGAAACAGTTTTAACATACAAAAATAAGCCCGAAACCAAGCCCAAAACTTTCGTAAGCCCAATGGATTTCAAATGCTTAACGGGCCTTGGTTTACTCGTTTAAAAGCCCAATAAGCTCTAAATAAGCACTTTTTGAAAATAAGCAATTTTGAAAAGTTAAATAAGCTACTTTTAGCTTAATTAAGAAATAAAAATGTTAAGTTTCAAATTTGGTAAATTTTGGACTAAGTTTGCAAAATTATTAACTTTCGGGTTAAAAGTGTCACTTTTATAAAGTTTAGGTAAAAACTGTCATTTTACAAACATGAGGATGAAAAACCAATTTTATAAACTTTTGGATGAAAAGTGTAAAAATTATAAAGTTTTGGACGTAAAACGTAAATATATTTAACTTTGGACTAACGGTGTAACGCTAACGCCGTTAGGGTAAAAAATATAAAAATCTGGAAAAGACAAGGGCCGTGTAATATAATTAATATTTTCATCTTTACATTCCATTTTACGATTTCACGTCACGACGTTTACATTTATTTCAAACTATTATTATTATTATTATTATTATTATTATTATTATTATTATTATTATTATTATTATTATTATTATTATTATTATTATTATTATTATTATTATTAAACTTTACGTTATATATATATATAACTTAACTAAACTTACGATACTTTATCAAACCACAAGTTTTACAATCGTTAAACCAACCATCGTTATATTCTGAAACTACTCGCGATTAAACCATTTAAGACTATCAAACACTAAAACTTGTCATATATTATCTAGGTCGTGTGTGGAGCCGTTCCCTTATTGCAAACTGAGTATCGATATTTTTACCACTATACCACTAAGGTGAGTTCATAGCCCACTATTATAAAACTGTTTTTCGTGGGGAGATACATGCTATAAAAACTGAACACAAGTATTTTTCTTGGTATGCTATGCCTGATATTGTTATTGCTTAAGTACCTTATTGCCAAAAGTCCCTCATATCATGAACCTTAGTCACCCGTAGGGTGAACGTAAATAATTGTGGATAGATCTTTTAGAGATTGACAATCCCCGTTTGGTCGCTGGAGAAAGCCACCAAACGCACTTTATTTGAAATCTAATAGGTTACTGGCAAGAACCTATCCCGAGGGCCATTGCTACTATCATCCATCATAATTGATGAGATCTGTTAATCGGATGAGTGTCATGAGCTTAATGCAATAATAACTGATTTTAACTTATAATTGTATACCGGTGCAATTATCACTTATAGCTTGTGTTCAACTATTAAACTTAAACCTATGAATATCACTCAACTTTTGTTTATTTTTAGCATGTTTATCTCAGGTCCATAATCAGCAAGGATGGGACGGAGGAGCACGAAATTCTCACAAAGGCTATAAATTTTTACTATCATTCGAAAACCTATTTAACAAATTTTGAAACCACTGGGACCTCATTTTGAAAATTCTGATATTTATAAAAATTCGAATGATAAATGTTTTAAAATGACTAAATTGATAATCATTTTCTACTGAAAAACTGTGAGCTGTGAAGTAACACCCAATCTTTATTCCGCTGCAAATATTTTAAAATTGGGGGTGTTACAGATTGGCATCAGAGCCTTGGTTATAGCGAAACGGTCTAATACAGATCCGAACTATAACCGTTTTTACAAACAAAACATTTTATAGCTTTACACTCTTCGTGCCTTCCGTGTCTGCAGACTACCTTGCTCAGTACATTACCTGTTAAGATTATTCTGCATGTTTAGAAATTGCGCTTACATAATTATTATTTCATCCGTACTGTTATATCTTCAACGTAAAAGTTACTTATAAAATACTATTCTCGGTTACTACAGTAACATGTCTCCAAAAAATTTCGTGAACGTCAAAACTACTCTCCGTAATACTAATACATCACCTATCAATCAAAATTCTCCGAATACCGAAGACCCCTACGTACAAATATCACAACCCCAGCTCGATATAGGAATCACTCAGAGATCACTTCCATCGTCACCTATTTGTTCACCTCTACGACAAAAACTTAGGAGAGCTACTGAATCATATGAAGATGTGATTAGTGGTCAGGCAACATTCGAAGTTGGACAAAGTTCACGTCAAGAGAGGCCGTGGAAGAATGTTGAGCCAAATTCTCCGTTACCCTACACTTCAGATTCCCCATGTCACACCCCCAAAATACCTGAATGGCAGTGGAATGGAATACCTTGGGGTGACTGTCATAGCACCACAGTTACAGTTATATTTATTAATCGCGTCTTAACGTTTATTTAAAAATAAATATACGTAAAATGTTAGATATACCAAAAATATTAATGTAGATATTCTACGAGTGGTATAGTATGCAAATGTTATTATGATGATATGTAGACTATTTCAAGTCCACACCCCTAGAATCGGGTCCAGCGAAAGCATACATGTAGCTGGGGTGTAACTCAATTGGTATCTCAACACAAGTACAAAAATGGTTCTCACTTCAATCATTTAGAATAAAATCATTTAATCAAAAGTATTGAATTTACATTGTTAAAAGTAGTGCGGAAGTAGGCGCCTAAAATTGTTTAAACGGTCCCCATATGAATAATCAGAGTCTTCTATGACCATGCCATGCCCTGCCAAAACCTCCAGTAGCGTGCCATTGCTTAATACCTGAAAATACAAGCTAAAGTGTCAACACGAGGTTGGTGAGTTCATAGAGTCTTGTGAACAAGTATGCAATGTAAAACATTTGAATGAAGATTTCCCCAGCAAAGGCATCGTAAATCCACTCAGTTACAAGTCCCGCCATAAAAGACTTGTAACCTGTGTGTTTACGACCCACTGCCAAATATGTTTTGGTTTATGTAAACAAAAGTAATAAGTGGACCAAGATTCAAAGATAAGTGTAGTTCGACCAATACATTCAGTTACGTGACCGTTTCATTTGGTTATGTGACCAATTCATTCGGTTATGTGACCAATTCATTCGGTCGTATTACCCATACATTCGGTTATGTGACCCGTTCATTCGGTCATGTATGTACATAGTGGGAAAGCCGGTTCATTTGGTTAAGTGAGCATAATAGTGGAAAAGGCTTGGGTCCAAAGGTAAAAAGGATCAAGTGTGATGCAATTGAATATACTATACATTCGAATGAGTAACAAATCCATAAATGGAGCAAATAAATGTTTGACTAAACATGTAGTATAATCAATTAAATCAAGTATACATTTAGATGAAAACGAGCATGTATTCTCCCACAAAGAGTTTACCAAAACAATTGAAATAGTAGGGGCTATGACTCACCTGTTGCAATAGCTACGATGACAAAAGTGGATACACTGAAATGAGGCACGATCTCTAACCGCAACTTAATATGAACGATATGATTTAATGTAAGCAATGAAATGATGTTACACATGCAAATACATATGTTATCGATACCACTCGTGAAACTTGAAAATAATGTTTATTGTCGAAAAATACATTTTTGACGTCTCGTTAAGTTAATAACCACTTTCCATGTAAATACGTTGAAACGGTACTCCACGATCCCCGTTTGGTATTTTATTGGTAAATATAATGTTTTCGTCGTAAAATGATACTTTTCATACTTTGAAAATATGACCAAAATAGGCTCGCAAAACTAGTCGTGAAATATTGTACGTTAAGTGTTAGTGATGAAACTCGATGTTTTTGAAAACCTTGTAACAATGTCTAGAAGTCATGTCATTTAACTTTTGACCATACGGGTCTAGGCGGTTAAGAAATATGGCTTTCAATGTCGTTACTTAAAAATATAGTTTTCAACACTTAGCAACTTTTATTACCAAAAGCTGTCAATTTATTATAAATTTTGTCGGGTTTCAAACATGTATATTTTGGTCGTTATGAACTCGTTTTCTACGTTCTTTATATCCCCGGAATCGTATTAATATATACTAATATATTTTTGATAAGTCGGGATGGCTAGATGTCGGTAAAGGCCTCGTTTTCACCCTTGAAAATCGTGTGACAGCACACTTTTTAACTAAAAATATATTTCCGTCATAAAATTGTTTTTAGCGTATATTTCTCGTCGTAACTCGGATTTTAGTGATTCAAGCGGCCACGATTTCGTTTTTGAATGTATATTCTAAATCTTTTGTCCAAAAGTTATCAATGTCGACTGAGTTTCCAGAAAAATGGAAAAATAGACAGCGGGTTTATAGATGTTTTAAAAACGAGTTTCCTAGTGTCTAACTTGTCTCAAACCAATCCAAACAACTTCAATATCTCCCTTAAACTACCATACACCTTCTTAGGGTGTCATGGGGTCCTAAAATTGATCAAAAATGATAGGTCTTAAGTGTATGCTAGTTATTTATATAGATCCATTTATATAGCAAAAATCAAGTAAAAGTGATACAATAACATATATATTCGCATAACAAATCACAAATATATTATTTTGAGTATAATGAAAGTATGAAAAGAGTAAGAAAAATATACTTGAACTTGTGATGAAGATGGTGATGATTTGGGTGAATAAAACCTAAGAAACTAGGGATTTTTATTTCAAAATCCAAACTAGATCACTACTAGGACTTGTTTAAGCACTTGATTCTTGAAAAAAAAAATGTTTCTTCTTCTTGATCTTGATTTGGCCGAAAATGATAGAGAGAAGGAAAGAATGAGAGAGTTTTCTAGTTTTTTTTTGTTGGTACTAGATGATAAGATAATGTACAAGTGTTTGTAGATATTTTTAGTCTTTGCGCTTATGTGAAATTGGACTTAGGGGGGAAATGGGGCGGAAAAAATGGGGTGGTAGATAGGTGTTTGTGTGACAATTATTGTAGTTGTCAAATAGTTGTAAGATTTAGATAGGAGTTGAGGTGTATTAGGTGTTATCGGGTACCGAGTTAACTAAAAATAAATCGTGACGAGTTGATATAAAATATGAGGAAGTTGTAAAAATCATAAAATCACATTCCTGATGAGAATCGGGTGTTAAAATAATTATCGGGTTGAAATATCGCAAACCGACGGAGTTATAAGCTGCGACCGTAAAATGTAGCAATTGATTTGAAAACACCGGATAAATTAATAATACAATTTTTATATCATTATAATGAGTATAAAATATGTTAGGATCGTAGTCGGGAGTGTCGGGTATATGTTAGTAGCAAAAATTAAGTGGTAACGTTAATTACAAATTAAGCATACGTAAATGGAAATAATGCATATCCGTGTAGGGCCTAAAGTGTTGATGATGTTACTAATGATATGTAGACTACTCCAGTCTATATGACGTGTCTTTAATGATGATGCATGAATTCGCACCTAAACCAATCCGGTTACGCGAATTTAAATACCCATAAACTAAATTTACGATGAAATGAATGACGAATGTGAATAGTGTTTTCCCCCCAGAAATGAATAGTATTTTGTGAATAGTGAAATTTTGAAACATTTCTCAGAATCTCAAACTGACTCTGAAAATGATGAATTGTAACTGATGAATAGTAACTTTCCGAGATGAATAATGAAATGTTGATGTTTGAAAAAAGGACCTGAAATTACGAGTTGTGACATTCTTCCCCTCTAAAAGGAACTTCGTCCCGAAGTTCAGTTTGTGTTGGTCTCTAGAGTGGTATTGGTGAAAAGATGATGATATTTATCATGCATACTACTAAGCTCTAATGGGAGCTTAAGTCTGACGGCCACTAGACCTACTCTGTCTGGAATATTAAATGGTCTAGTGTGTATCGGGTTTAACTTCCCGAATTTTTCTGAATGGTATCATGCCTTTCCTAGGCAGAACTTTCAACATGACCCTGCCGCCAACTTGGAATTCTAAGGGTTTACATCTTATCAACCTTGTAACTGATTCTTGATTTGTAGGAAATTCCTGGTTATTTCATGAATGCTTACTGGACTAGTGAGTTAGACTTTTTCCAAATTTCGATCCGTCAATGGATGTTGGCACTTCGACCATAGAGTGCCTCAGATGGTGTAGTCTCTACGCTCGCGCGATAACTATGGTTGCAACTGAATTTGGTTTATGGTAAATGGTTAGTCCAACCATGTCTAGAGTTAATCACTCATGCTCTGAGCATATCTTCCTATTTTAGAATCATTATCTAATTTCTGACCATTGGTCTGCAGATGATAGGGGGTGTAGTTCCAAAGGAATCTTAATGTAATCGCTAGGAGTTTGAGGTGAATTAAATTCTCTATTAGGAATAATTGAAATGGATATCATGAATCTTGTGGAAAAACTTACAAGGTTAAGTCCGTCAAAGGGTGTTGTTGAAAATAATAGATTAGGATAAGGTTGTAATCCTCCGCAGGATGTCATGAATTGAGTCTTTCTCCACCTACGATGCTTAGTCTCCATTACTAAGATTTTCCCCAAGCTCTATGTCGTCAATTCACAAACTCCTAAGTGTATAAGTGATGTAATATAGTGATTGATTTTCAAAGTTTGTTTTGAGATTGTGTGAATTGTTCATAAACCTTCCCTGTATAAATGAATTTACAACTTTAAGCAATCGACTTTCCAAGTAACATTTTTCTTGATGTTTCAAAATTTAATAGTTGTGCAAGATAGGACAGTTTCAACATAAGGTGGATAATATGGTTTACCAAAGATCGATGTTTAAAATTTCCTAACATTCAATAGTTTTGTAAAAGATTAACCAAAAGGAATTTGCTTGTCAAAATAAGTGCTTCAGAAAAGTATTTCTTACAAGATATATGTTTTGTATAACTGTAGTTTGGAGAAAAATCCATTTAAAAGTGAAAGTATTAAGAGGATAAAATAGCTAGGTATGTATGTCTGCACAAATGCATAGGTGTCTAACATGTTTGAATAAACTCTATTGGTGAGGACATGTTCAATCTATAGTCTTGGCTAAGAGGTTGGATTTATCTCTATGGTGTTGCTTAGTGAGCACTCGTATCGAAACTAATCCTGTAATTTAGTCAAGCCAATACTTTCTAGATGATGGAATTTTTGGTGATCAGGCCAGTGATAGTGGTTCGAATGGTTTTGTGATATCATGAGATTTCTGTTGAGTTTTGAATGGTCTTAATGTACCGAGGGATCCTCCTTATAGATGGTATGGAAAGTCTTTCCTAGGGAGGTCATTGATAATATCCACTTATCAATATAAGGAGTAGTGAGTGATGAGTGACATAGGAAACTATATAGTGTCAGCTAATTCCTACATATATGGGGATGGGGAAAGGAAATGATAGTGATGGTGAGAAGGGAAAAGACTGTGAGAACTGCAACAAAATGAGATTGTGATAAACGAAAATACTGTGATGTAAGTGTATCATGCATAGACGTGACGATTCATGTGATGAAATGACCAGTTGACGTGCTTTCAGGCGGCGGTTCACGAAGTGATGAAAGGTATGAATATTCTGACAACGAGAGTATACACACACATAAATGACACATTTGGAAATTTAGTAGAGGATTCAAGCCAAACAAAATTTTATTATAACCATTCTCAGTGTTGCAAAATTCATCTCTGAGTCAGTCATAGGTGGTCAGCCTATATCTCACTATCCCGGGTCGAATGTAGATGACCAGTCTACATTCCACCGAGGTTCCATGAATTTTGAAATACTCAGTTCAGTTATACTAAAACTATGTCCTTCACAAATACAAAGACGTTCTGAAAGACTAAGGCAAGTGACCAAACTCTAGGTCAAATGATGAAACTATGCAAATAAAAACATAACGCGGTGACATATATGATACGTGAACGTGCTTATATGAAAGACAATTATGGTAATCAACTATAATAAATGAATATAATATACCAGATGATGAGACACAAATCTCATCACCTATGTCAGCAACTAACCACAAATGAGGCTTCAGCTTAGCAAGCAGACACGTGACGGTCATAGGGTTAAGTTTTCATGAAAGTAGCTACAATCTAGGTTTTAAAAACACTCAGTTCGCTATAGCCAAAGCTCTGATGCCAATCTGTCACACCCCCAGAATCGGGTCCAGCGGAAGCATACATGAAGCTAGGGTGTAACTTAATTGGTATCTCAACACAAGTACAAAAATGGTTTTCACTTCAATCATTTAGAATAAAATCATTTAATCAAAAGTATTGAATTTACATTGTTAAAAGTAGTGCGGAATTAGGCCCTTAAAATAGTTTAAACGGTCCCCATATGAATAATCAGAGTCTTCTATGACCATGCCATGCCCTGCTAAAACCTCCAGTAGCGTGCCATTGCTTAATACCTGAAAATACATGCTAAAGTGTCAACACGAGGTTGGTGAGTTCATAGAGTCTTGTGAACAAGTATGCAATGTAAAACATTTGAATGAAGATTTCCTCAGCAAAGGCATCGTAAATCCACTCAGTTACAAGTCCCGCCATAAAAGACTTGTAACCTGTGTGTTTACGACCCACTGCCAAATATGTTTTGGTTTATGTAAACAAAAGTAATAAGTGGACAAAGATTCAAAGATAAGTGTAGTTCGACCAATACATTCGGTTACATGACCGTTTCATTCGGTTATGTGACCAATTCATTCGGTTATGTGACCAATTCATTCGGTCGTATTACCCGTACATTCGGTTATGTGACCCGTTCATTCGGTCATGTATGTACATAGTGGGAAAGCGGGTTCATTCGGTTAAGTGTGCATAGTAGTGGAAAAGGCTTGGGTCCAAAGGTAAAATGGATTAAGTGTGATGCAATTGAATATTCTATACATTCGAATGAGTATCAAACCCATAAATGGAGCAAATAAATGTTTGACTAAACATGTAGCATAATCAATTAAATCAAGTATACATATAGATGAAAACGAGCATGTATTCTCCCCCAAAGAGTTTACCAAAACAATTGAAATAGTAGCGGCTATGACTCACCTGTTGCGATAGCTACGATGACAAAAGTGGATACACTGAAATGAGGCACGATCTCTAACCGCAACCTAATATGAATGATATGATCTAATGTAAGCAATGAAATGATGCTACACATGCAAATATGTATGTTATAGATACCACTCGTGAAACTTGAAAATAATGTTTATCGTCGAAAAATACATTTTTGACGTCTCTTTAAGTTAATAACCACTTTTCATGTAAATACGTTGAAACAGTAGTCCACGATCCTCGTTTGGTGTTTTATTGGTAAATATAATGTTTTCGCCGTAAAATGACACTTTTCATACTTTGAAAATATGACCAAAATAGGCTCGCAAAACTAGTCGTGAAATATTGTACGTTAAGTGTTAGTGATGAAACTCGATGTTTTTGAAAACCTTGTAACAATGTCTAGAGGTCATGTCATTTAACTTTCGACCATACGGGTCTCGGCGGTTAAGAAATATGGCTTTCAATGTCGTTACTTAAAAATATAGTTTTCAACACTTAGCAACTTTTATTACCAAAAGCTGTCAATTTATTATAAGTTTTGTCGGGTTTCAAACATGTATATCTTGGTCATTATGAACTCGTTTTCTACGTTCTTTATTTCCCCAGAATCGTATTAATATATACTAATATATTTTTGATCAGTCGGGATGGCTAGATGTCGGTAAAGGCCTCGTTTTTACCCTTGAAAATCGTGTGACAACACACTTTTTAACTAAAAATATATTTCCGTCGTAAAATTGATTTTAGCGTATCTTTCTCGTCGTAACTCGGATTTTGGTGATTCAAGCGGCCAAGTTTTCATTTTTGAAAGTATATTCTAAATATTTTGTCCAAAAGTTATCAATGTCGACTGAGTTTCTAGAAAAAAGGAAAAATGGACAGCGGGTTTATAGATGTTTTAAAAACGAGTTTCCTAGTGTCTAACTTGTCTCAAACCGATCCAAACAACTTCAATAACTCCCTTAAACTACCATACACCTTCTTAGGGTGTCATGGGGTCCTAAAATTCATAAAAAATGATAGGTCTCAAGTGTATGCTAGTTATTTATATAGATCCATTTATAGAGCAAAAATCAAGTAAAAGTGGTACAATAACATATATATTTGCATAACAAATCACAAATATATTATTTTGAGTACAATGAAAGTATGAAAAGAGTAAGAAAAATATACTTGAACTTGTGATGAAGATGGTGATGATTTGGGTGAATAAAACCTAAGAAACTAGGGATTTTTATTTCAAAATCCAAACTAGATCACTACTAGGACTTGTTTAAGCACTTGATTCTTGAAAAAAAACATTCCTTCTTATTGATCTTGATTTGGCCGAAAATGATAGAGAGAAGGAAAGAATGAGAGAGTTTTCTAGTTTTTTTTGTTGGTACTAGAGGATAAGATAATGTACAAGTGTTTGTAGATATTTTTAGTCTTTGCACTTATGTGAAATTGGACTTAGGGGGGAAATGGGGTGGTAGATAGGTGTTTTTGTGCCAATTAATGTAGTTGTCAAATAGTTGTAAGATTTGGATAGGAGTTTAGGTGTATTAGGTGTTATCGGGTACCGAGTTAACTAAAAACAAATCGTGACGAGTTGATATAAAATATGACGAAGTTGTAAAAATCATAAAATCACATTCCTGATGAGAATCGGGTGTTAAAATAATTATCGGGTTGAAATATCGCAAACCGACGGAGTTATAAGCTCCGACCGTAAAATGTAGCAATTGATTTGAAAACACAGGGTAAATTAATAATATAATTTTTATATCATTATAATGAGTACGAAAATATGTTAGGATCGTAGTCGGTAGTGTCGGGTATATGTTAGTAGTAAAATTGAGTGGTAACGTTAATTACAAATTAAGCATACGTAAATGGAAATAACGCATATCCGTGTAGGGCCTAAACTGTTGATGATGTTACTAATGATATGTAGACTACTCCAGTCTATATGACGTGTCTTTAATGATGATGCATGAATTCGCAGCTAAACCAATCCGGTTACGCGAATTTAAATACCCGTAAACTAAATTTACGATGAAATGGATGACGAATGTAAATAGTGTTTTCCCCCGGAATGAATAGTGTTTTGTGAATTGTGAAATTTTGAAACATTTCTTAGAATCTCAAACCAACTCTGAAAATGATGAATAGTAAAATGATGAATAGTAACTGATGAATAGTAACTTTCCGAGATGAATAATGAAATGTTGTTGTTTAAAAAAAGGACCTGAAATTACGAGTTGTGATATTATCTGTCACACCCCCAAAATACCTGAATGGCAGCGAAATGAAATACCCGAGTGTGACTGTCATAGCACCACAGATACAGTTATATTGACCGACCTAAAGTGTCGTTTTGAAAACACATCGTTTGATTTATTTAAAAACATTCAGAGTTACAAACATAGGTCCCAAAGTCTAGAAAAGTTTAAGGAAATAAGTTTGGTACAATCAAACGATAATATATAAGTGCATGAAAATCCAAAATGAGACGCGTCATCCTTGCTACTCACTAAAATGACTCCATGCATGCCATGAGGGATAAACCTTAATTACTTGAAAATACATTGCTAAAACGATCAACATAAAGTTGGTGAGAAATCATAGGTTTATGGATTAAATGATGTGTACAATAGCCATAAGTAAAAAGTAAGGTGACTTGATGTCAAAATGAAGTTACATTGGCTCTTAACCTCATGACCCCGAAGCTACACATAATAAGAATTTCGCCCCAAATGAGTGGTTACCAAGTACTCTAATAATATTAGACATGAAATGCATTCGTACCCGTTGGAGCAACCCAAATACGAATGGAGGAGTCACCCTCAATAGATCTATTCACTCACTCTCGCATAAAGGCAAATTAACGGTCCATGATAATATAAAGGGGACTTAATGTGGTATGATAGCAACTTAAGCAATGTATGAAGATTTAGCTACTTTGGCATGTACAAAAATAAGTGATGCAATATATTCTCCCCCGTAGGATTTGAAATCAAAATATTGAATTAAAAACGGGGCTATGAAAACTCACCTCGAAGTGATGATACTATGAGATGAAATGATAAGGACAACAAGGAACGAAATCAACCGTAACCTATGATGAATGATAATGATCTAATTTAGATCATGAAATGATGTAGAGAATATGCATGCACATGATACCTATACCACTCATAACTTGAAAATACTAGTTATAGTCATAGTAAAATATATTCCATACTTAAGAAAAATAAGTCTTAACTAGACTTGTAAAAACTTGTCGTAATATATATATCGTATATATAAATGTTAGTGTTGAATTCCTTGCTTTGAAAACCTTGAAATAACGTCTAATAGTCGTATAAATAAGCTTGTAATCACTAGTACTTCAATGGTTAAGGATTTGGCACTTTGGTAGTACTTCTAGAAAATCTAGGATTTAGTACGTAGAAGTAGTATTATTATTATTTCTAGTTAAGAGCTGTCAAAATATATATAGTTTTGCCGATATTGAAACGTGAATATCTTTGTCGTTATAAGTTCATTTTCTTCGTTCTTTATATCCACAGATTCGTCTTAGTATGTACTAATATATTTTTGATAGCTCGGATTCTCAAGGTCACGTCTAATGCCTCGGTTTGTCCAACGAAAATCGTCCAACAGCATGAAATTTTCAGAAAAATAGTTTTCGTCAATAAACTTGCAAAAATCATATCTCCTTCGTTATAAACCCGTTTTAATCCGTTCTTTCGCCAAAAGTTTTGTTTTTGAAAGTATTTTCTAAATCTTTGGTTGAAAATCTCCCCTGAGTTACTGAGTTTTCCAGAATTTCCATTTTGGGACAGTAGGTTTTTAAACATGTTCTAAACTCATATCTAATGTTCCAAACTAGTTTCTAATCCACCCAAGTCACTTCCAATCACCACAAATCTAGTCTATTCCTACCATACACCTTCTTAAGGTGTCATGGGTTCTTAAACAACATCAATCAACTAGATCTAACAAGGGTTTCCATTTCTAGGGTTTCAAAGACATAAGTATATATAATGAGTGGTATAAGCTAACATATGCATGAAATCATGTATAGAAATCACATGATCATAAAGATAACTTGAAGGAATGATGAAAATAAATTTTGTGAACTTACTTTGAAAGATTATGAAGCTTGGATGATGAAAACCTAAGGATCCTTGAGTTTATATTGCAAAACCCTAACAAGGATAACTATTTAAGCTAGATTAGAGCTTGATCTTGGAAAAATTGATGGTTCTTGCTTGTGTTTGTGTTTGGCCGTGGGTTTGGAGAGGAGAGGAAGAGAGAACTTTTTGATTTTGATATAAAATGTATAAGTGTAAAAGGTGTTTGTATGTTTTAGATATTTTATAAGGTGTTTAGATAAGTTAAGGAAAATTTAATGCCAAGGGTTAAAGGGGGGGGGGGGGGGTTGTGGCCGGTTTTTCAAAGGAAGAAAAAGGAGGAAAAACAAGTTTTGATTTAATTAGGATAGTAGTGGAGATTTATGTAAGTATTAGTTGTTTAATTTAGGTAGTTTTAGTTAGTTTTAGTTATAATCGGGTGCCGGGTTTGCGAGAAATAAATTTTAAGGAAGTTAACCGGGACTTAATAAAGTCATAAAAATGTTAAAAATATGTTCGGTACAAAAATTGAGCGTTTGGACAATTATTATTTAGTTTTCACGAAAACCGTCGTAATTATATTAAACTTACGATATAAATTTAATAAATTCCCAAAATACCGGGTAAATGAATTTTATAATTTTTGTGACGTTGTAAGGAGTTTAAAAATGTGTCGGAACCATTGTAGGGATTTTTAGATATGTTGGTTATATTTATTAATCGCGTGTTAACGTTTAATTAAAATAAATATACGTAAAACGTTAAATATACCAAAAATATTAAGAATAATATTTATGCAAATACTATTATGATGATATGTAGACTATTTCTAGTCCGTATGAAATGTCCCTAATGATAATGCATGAATTTGCACCTGAACCAATACGGTTACGCGAATTTAACTACTCGTAAACTAAATTTACGATGAAATGAGCAATGCATGTGAATAGTGTTTTCTTTCCGGAAATGAATAGTGTTTGGTGAATAGTAAAATTTTTGAACGCTTCTTAGAATATCAAACTGACCTCAAAAATGATGAATAGTAAATGATGAATAGTGTTTTAGATGAATAGTGATTTATGAATAGTAAATTGTCGAAGTTTGGAAAATGACCTGAAATGGTGAGTTGTGACAGTCGTCCACCCAAAAAGGAATTCAGTCCCTGAATTCAGCTAGTGTTGGTCTCAGTAATAGGTTTGGTGAAAAGATGTGGATACTTGCGTCGCATTTGATATTCTTGTTCCCAAGTAAACTCGGGTCCTCTTCGAGAATTCCAGCGAACTTTCACGATAGGGATTCGACTTCGTTTCTACTGTACGACTTAATTGTCCATGATTTCTACTAGTTCTCTTACCAGGTTTGCCACTTAGTTTCATCTTTAACTAAATATATGTTTGATCACCTGCATTTCATTGATATGTTTGATTACCTGTATTTCTTTGGTATGTTTAATCACCTTCATTTCATTGGTATGCTTGATTACCTGTATTTCATGGGATTGATCATCCTTGTTTATATGACCTCATGGTCACCAATTGTTCCTATATGTCATTGTAATATTGTGGTATTCCCCACTTGGCTGTGATGTCAAACGTAATATTGTGGTATTCCCCACTTGGCTGCGATGTCAAACGTAATATTGTGGTATTCCCCACTTGGCTGTGATGTCAAAAGTAATATTGCTATTTCCTTACTTGACTGATTTGCCATATGGCCTCATTGTCTGAATTATTTATATAGCCGTTTTGCTACATTTATCTTGGAATTTAGATACAAGTATTACTTTTGTTCACATAACTAAATCATATTTGGCAGTGGGTCGTAAACACACAGGTTACAAGTCTCTTATGGCGGGACTTGGAACTGAGTAGATTTACGATGCCTTTGCTGGGAAATCTTCATTCATATGCATTACATTCTTTTTCACTAGACTCTATGAACTCACCAACCTCGTGTTGACACTTTAGCATGTATTTTCAGGTTTTAAGCTATGGCACGCTACAGGAGGTTTTGGCAGGGCATGGCATGGTCATAGAAGACTGATATTCATTTGGAGACCGTTTTAAACTATTTTAAGGGCTTACTTCCGCACTACTTTTAACGATGTAAATTCAATAATTTTGGTTAAACAATTTTATTCTAAATGATTGAAGTGAAAACCATTTTTATACTTGTGTTGTGATACCGATTGAGTTACACCCCAGCTGCACGTATGCTTCCGCTGGACCCGACTTTGGGGGTGTGACAGATTGGCATCAGAGCTTTGGCTATAGTGAACTGAGGGTTTTTAAAACCTAGACTATAGCTACTTTTACGAAAACTTAACCCTATGACTGTCACGTGCCTGCCTACCAAGCTGAAGCCTCATTTGTGGTTAGTTGCTGACATAGGTGATGAGATTTGTATCTCATTATCTGGTATATTATATTAATTTATTCTAGTTGATTACTATAATTGTCTTTCATATAAGCATATTCACGTATCATATATGTCACCCTGTTACGTTTTTCCTTGCATAGTTTCATCATTCGACCTCGAGTTTTGGTCACTTGTTTTTGTTTTTTCGGAACGTCTTGGTATTTTGGAAGGACATAGTCTTAGTATGACTGAGTTGAGTATTTCAAAATTCATGGAACCTCGGTGGAATATAGACTGGTCATCTATATTCAACCCGGGATAGTGAGATATATGCTGACCACCTATGTCTGACTCAGAGATGAATTTTGCAACACTGAGAATAGTTATAATAAAATTTTGTCTGGAATAAATTCTCAACTCATTTTCCAAATGTTTCATTTATGTGTGTGTATACTCTCGTTGTCAGAATATTCATACTTTTCATCACTTCATGAATCGCCGCCTGGAAGCACGTCAACTGGTCATTACATCTCTTGAATCTTCACGTCTATGCATGATACACTTATATCACAGTATTTTCTTTTATCACAATCTCATTTTGTCGCAGTTGTCACAGTCTTTTCCCTTCTCACCATCATTGTTATTTCCCTTCCCCATCCCCATATATATAAGGAATTAGCTTATATTCTATAGATTCCTATGTCACTCATCCTTCACTACTCCCAATATTGATAAGTGGATATTATCAACGATCTCCCTAGGAAACGTCTTATTTATGTTTCACCCTTCTTTTCTTGTTTTGAAGAGCTATGCCGCCAGGGAAAGCTAAAGTTACTCCAACTATGACACCTGCTGCTATTCGGAAACTTGTTAAGGATAGTATAGCCGAAGCTCTAGAGATCGAGAGAGCTGAGGTAGCTGCAAGGGCTGCTGAAACCGCTTCACAAACAGGGACGAATGAACAATCCAATAATAGGCGTGAATGCACTTGGAAGAATTTTAAGATTGGTGATCCCATCAAGTTTAAGGGCACTGAAGGATCGGTTGCTTTGATTCGCTGGTTCGAAAAGACTGAGAATGTGTTCCTCATGTGCAATTGTCCTGATGTCAACAAGGTAAAATTCGCTACTGGTATGCTTCTGGATGAAGCTATGTCATGGTGGAATTCTTATGCTCAACCGATTGGTATGGAAAATGCCTACAAGCTCACCTGGGATCAATTCAAGAAATTGATGACTAAGAAGTTTTGCCCTCGTACCGAGATGAAGAAGTTGGAAACGGAGTTTTATGAGCTAGTGACAACAGGAAATGATATTGAAGCATATATCCAAAGGTTTCAGGAGTTGGTTGTGCTATGTCCAACTATGGTTCCAGATAATGAAAAGCTGCTAGAAAATTTCATCGATGGACTACCGCACAACATCAGTGGGAACGTAATTGCCTCTAAACCACACATCTGGAGGAAGCTATCAGAATGTCTCAAAAGCTTATGGCTCAAGTGATGAAGCAAGAAACTACTGTCAACAACAACAACGAAAACAAGAGGAAAAGGGATGACAACCAAGGAAACGATCAAGTATGGCAGCCAAACAAAGGACAAGAAGTGTATAGAGCTTATGCTGCAGGACTACGCACAAAGAAAAGATATACTGGAAATTTACTTTACTGCAACATGTGTAATCTCCATCACTTAGATCATTGCAGTGGACTGTGTGGAATATGCAAGAAGAAGGGTCATCTAACTAAGGACTGCAGGAAACCCACAAATCAAAGGATTCCAGGAAGTTGCTTAGGGCATCTCAGAAAGGACTGCCCGGAGCTAAGGAACAAGAAAACCAAAGCCTTAACTCTCTAGTGATGTATTTCTTTTGTCTTTAATTCTACGTTCTATCGTATAAGTTTCATGTACTATTAACGAATTCCGATCTAATGAAAATTCTATCTTTTATCATCGCAAACTCTTAGCGATTTCATTAAGATTCCTTTGGAACTACACCACCTATCATCTGCAGACCAATGGTCAGAAATTAGAGAACGATTCAAACATAGGGAGATATGCTCAGTGCATAAGTGATTGACTCTAGAAATGGTTGGATTAACCATTTGTCATAAATCAGATTCTTTTACAACCATAGTTACCACACTAGCTTAGAGACTACATTATTTGAAGCACTCTATGGTCGAAGTGCCAACATCCATTGATGGATCAAAATTTAGAAAAGCCCAACTCCCTAGTCTAGTAAGCAATCATGAAATAACCAGGAATTCCCCACAAATCAAGAATCAGTTACAAGTTTGATAAGTTGTAAACCCTTAGAATTTCAAGTTGGTGGCAGGGATATGTTGAAATATTCTGCCTAGGAAAGGCGTGATACCATTCAGAAAATTTGAAAAGTTAAACCCGTTATACATTGGACCATTTTATGTTTCGGACAGAGTAGGCCTAGTGGCCATCAGACTTGAGCCTTGTTAGAGAACAATAGGTTACACAACCATGATTCACATTTTCAGATCCCAAGAAATGACTTTCAGATTAGTCACTCATAATATCATTTGGGAAGGAATCCAACCCAATGACAAACCAAAACCTTGTAGGAGAACCAATAGACATCATGGACAGTAAGGTCGAATAGTTGAAGCGAAGTCGAATTCCTATCGTGAAAGTTCGCTGGAATTCTCGAATATCATCATCTTTTCACCAATACCACCCTAGAGACCAACACAAACTGAACTTTGGGACAAAGTTCCTTTTAGAGGGGAAGACTGTCACAACTCACCATTTCAGGTCATTTTCCAAAACTTCGACATTTTACTATTCATAAATCACTATTCATCAAAACACTATTCATCATTTTACTATTCATCATTTTTTAGGTCAGTTTGATATTCTGAGAAGCGTTCAAAAATAATACTATTTACAAAACACTATTCATTTCCGGAAAGAAAACACTATTCATGTGCATTGCTCATTTCATCGTAAATTTAATTTACAGATATTTAAATTCGTGTAACCGTATTGGTTCAGGTGCGAATTCATACTTTATCATTAGGGACATTTCATACGGACTAGAAATAGTCTACAAATCATCATAATAGCATTTGCATACTATACCACTCGTAGAATATTCATATTAATATTTTTGGTATATTTAACGTTTTACGTATATTTATTTTAATTAAACGTTAACACGCGATTAATAAATATAACTAACATATCTAAACATCCTCACAATGGTTCCGATATATTTTTAAACTCCTTACAGCGTCACAAAAATTATAAAATTCATTTACCCGGTATTTTGGGAATTTATTTAATTTACATCGTAAGTTTAATATAATTACGACAGTTTTAGTGAAAACTAAATAATAATTGTCCAAACGCTCAATTTTTGTACCCAATATATTTTTATCATTTTTATGACTTTATTAAGTCCCGGTTAACTTCGTTAAAATTTATTTATTGCAAACCCAGTACCCGATTATAACAAAAACTAACTAAAACTACCTAAAATATACAACTAAAAACTATACTAACCCTCCGCTACTCATCCTAATTAAATCAAAAGCATTTTTGCCCTTTTTCCTCCTTTGAAAAACCGGCCACAACCCCCCCCCCCCCCCCCTTAACCCTTCGCATTGCTTGTATTTAACCTATCCTAAAATTTACAAGTAAATATCAAAGTTACCTTTCCATACTCATCCATAAACTCATAACAAAATATCTAACTCATTCTTCTTCCTCTCTACTCCAAACCCACGACCTAAAACCAAACTAAGACCAAGATCCACCATTTTTCCAAGATCAAGCTATATTTAAGTTCATTTGGTGATCCTTGTTTGAGTTTTGAAATAAAAACTCAAGGTTTCTTAGGTTTTACCCATCCAAACTCCATAATCTTTCAAAGTAAGTTATCAAAACTCTTTTTCATAATTTCTTCAAGTTGTCTTTATGATCATGTGATTTCTATACAAGATTACATGCATATGTTAGTTTATACCACTCATTATATATATACTTATGTCTTTGAAACCCTAGAAACGGAAACCCTTGTTAGATCTAGTTGATTGATGTTGTTTAAGAACCCATGACACCTTGAGAAGGTGTATGGTAGGAATAGACTAGATTTGTGGTGATTGGAAGTGATTTGGGTGGATTAGAAACTAGTTTGAAACATTGGAAATGAGTTTAGAACTTGTCTATGAACCTACTGTCCCAAAATGCAAAATCTGGAAAACTCAGGAACTCAGGGGAAATTTTTAACCAAAGATTTAGAAAATACTTTCAAAAACGAAACTTTTGGCGAAAGAATGGATTAAAACGGGTTTATAACGAAGGAGATATGATTTTTGCAAGTTTAATGACGAAAACTATTTTTCTGAAAATTTCATGCTGTTGGACGATTTTCGTTGGATAAACCGAGGCGTTAGACGTAACCTAAAGAAGCCGAGCTATCAAAAATATATTAGTACATACTAAGGCGAATCTGTGGATATAAAGAACGAAGAAAATGGACTTAAAACGACAAAGTTATACACGTTTTAAAATTGTCAAAACTATATATATATATATATATATATATATATATATATATATATATATATATATATATATATATATATATATATATATATACACTAATAGAAATAATATAACTACGTACTAAATACTATATTTTCTAGATTTATTGTTCAAGAATTATATTCTTAACTAACGAAGTACGTACGACCCAAGGCTTATTTATACGACTACTAAACGTTATTTCAAGGTTTTCAAGGCGATGAATATAACGCTAACGTTTTATATACGATATCCCACGACTAGTTTTTATTAGTCTAGTTAGACTTATTTTTCCTAAGTATGGAAAATGTTTTATTTTGACAATAATTAGTATTTTCAAGTTATGAGTGGTATAGGTATCATGTGCATCTAAATTCATTGCATCATTTCATTTCTTACATTAGATCACATCATTCATATTAGGTTGCGGTTAGAGATCGAACCTCATCTCTGTGTATCCACTTTTGTCATCGTAGCTATCGCACCAGGTGAGTCATAGCCCCTACTCTTTTAATTGTTTTGTAAACTCTTTGGGGGAGAATACATGTTCGTTTTACTTAAACGCATTTCTCGCTTTACATGGTTGATTACTCAAATAGTTTCAGCTTTACCTAAATATATGTTTGATCACCTGCATTTCATTAGTATGTTTGATTACCTGTATTTCTTTGGTATGTTTAATCACCTGCATTTCATTGGTATGCTTGATTGCCTGTATTTCATGGGATTGATCATCCTTGTTTATATGACCTCATGGTCACCAATTGTTCCTATATGTCATTGTAATATTGTGGTATTCCCTACTTGGTTCTGATGTCAAACGTAATATTGTAGTATTCCCCACTTGGCTGTGATGTCAAACGTAATATTGTGGTATTCCCCATTTGGCTGTGATGTCAAACGTAATATTGTTGTTTCCTTACTTGACTGATTTACCATATGGCCTCATTGTCTGAATTATTTATATAGCCGTTTTGCTATATTTATCTTGGAATTTAGATACAAGTATTACTTTTGTTCACATAACTAAATCATATTTGGCAGTGGGTCGTAAACACACAGGTTACAAGTCTCTTATGGCGGGACTTGGAACTGAGTGGATTTACGATGCCTTTGCTGGGAAATCTTCATTCATATGCATTACATTCTTTTTCACTAGACTCTATGAACTCACCAACCTCGTGTTGACACTTTAGCATGTATTTTCAGGTTTTAAGCTATGGCACGCTACAGGAGGTTTTGGCAGGGCATGGCATGGTCATAGAAGACTCTGATATTCATTTGGGGACCGTTTTAAACTATTTTAAGGGCTTACTTCCGCACTACTTTTAACGATGTAAATTCAATACTTTTGGTTAAACAATTTTATTCTAAATGATTGAAGTGAAAACCATTTTTGTACTTGTGTTGTGATACCGATACATAAAGTTGGTGAATAATCATAGGTTTATGGATTATATGATGTGTACAATAGCCATAAGTAAAAGTTAAGGTGACTTGATGTCAAAATGAAGTTACATTGGTTCTTAAGCTCATGACCCCGAAGCTAGACATAATAAGAATTTTGCCCCAAATGAGTGGTTACCAGCCACTCTAATAATGTTAGACATGAAATGCATTCGTAATTCCGTTGGAGCAACCCAAACACGAATGGAGGAGTCACCCTCAATAGATCTATTCACTCACTCCCGCTTAAAGGCAAATTAACGGTCCATGATAATATAAAGGGGACTTAATGTGGTATGATAGCAACTTAAGCAATGTATGAAAATTTAGCTACTTTGGCATATACAAAAATAAGTGATGCAATGTATTCTCCCCCGTGGGATTTAAATCAAAATAATAACTTGAAAACGGGGCTATGAGAACTCACCTGATATGATGGTAAAATGATCGGGACAATAAGGCGCGAACACTAGCTGCAACCTAATATGAATGATAATGATCTACTTTAGATCATGAAATGATGAAATGAATATACATGCACATGATACCTATACCACTCATAATTTAAAAATACTAGTTATTGTCAAAGTAAAGTATTTTCCATACTTGGGCAAAATATAAGTTTAACTAGACTAAGAAAAACTAGTTATGATATATCGTATATTGAATGTTAGTGTTAAATTCCGCGCTTTGAAAACTTTGAAATAACGTCAATTAGTCGTATAAATAAGCTTTAGGTCATGCGTACTTCAATGGTTAAAATATAGCTCTTTACAATATATCTAGAAATATAGTAGTTAGTACGTAGTTTATATCTATTAGTGACAAAATGGTCTCGCAGAACTAGTCGTGAAGTAGTGAATATGAAGAGATAGAAATGAAGCTCAGTAGTTTTAAGAAGATTTTCACCTTATCTAAAAAGTCATAGAACTGAAGTTTGTCCATACGGGTCTCGATCATAAAGGAAAATAGCCGTCAAGTGAGGTGTTTGGGCTGTTTTGGCATATTCTGGGCAGTTTTCGGGAAAGTTTGGAAGGTCATAAGTTATTCGTTATAAATCCTTTTGACAAACGGTTGGATGTTTTGAAAACTAGGCTGGGTGAACTAACAGTTTTTCAATGATGTACATTTTCCAGAAATGAGTTTATCAATAAGGAAAATGGCTCTCAACCTGGTCACTTGGCGAAATGGTTAATACTTGGAAAATTTTCCAAGTGTTTTGCTGAAGCAAAAATATTAAAATCGTCTAAGTTCAAACGTTTGTATCTTTTTCGTTATAAGCTCGTTTTCTACGTTCTTTATATCCCCGGAATCGTCTTAGTATGCAATAATATATTTTTGATAGTTCGGTTCCTCTAGGTTACGTCTAATGCCTCGATTTTACCCATAAAAATCGTGTGACAACTTACTATTTTTAGAAAATAATAGTTTTCGTCGTTAAACTTGCAAAAATCATATCTCCTTCGTTATAAACCCGTTTTAATCCGTTCTTTCGCCCATGGCTTCGTTTTTGAATGTATTTTCTAAATCTCTAGCCCAAAGTTACCTGAAAACCACTGAGTTTTTTGGATTTGACGATTTGGGATAGTAGGTATATATATATATATATATATATATATATATATATATATATATATATATATATATATATATGTTTATAATCCATTTCTAGTGTTCCAAACTAGTTTCTAATCCAACTAAATCACTTTCAATCACCACCAAACTAATTTATTCCTACCATACACCTTCCTAGGGTGTCATAGGTTCTTAAACAACATCATCCAAGTAAATCTACCAAGGGTTTTGATTGGTCCCAAACGGTCAACCTAAATTGACCAGGTTAATGGTCAACTAAGTCAAACGTCTCAGACCAAATCTCCGCGGAAGTATAGTGGTTTCCCCGGGTCGTTATATCCCGACGAGGTGTGGATTGTAATCAAAACGGGTTTGTGATCGGGTGAATTTGGACAGAAAGGGTTTGTGAATGATTACACTACAAGATGAGGAATGAAAATAACTTAGAAATACTATATTAACAATTACAGATAATCAGATACACCAAAAACGTAAGCTAAGACTAAAAACGCGTTCGTTTGATTTAAATTTACGTTGACGTACGAAATAAAACGCGAGTTTTGTAAAATAAAATACCTACGGATATGAAAATTATATTTTTACAATCCTAATGATAAAAGAAAATTTTTAGAAAAAGAAAAATAATTTTTACACTATTTAATTAATTACTATTAATTAATTACTATTTAATAACTAATTAATAATATTTAAAATACACTAATTATGAAATTAAGCTAGAAAAATGAATATTTAATTCTAAAAATTCTAAAATAATATAAAAGTAATTTTAAAACTAAAAATATATTTTTTCTACTTTTTCTCTAATTATTATTAATTAACTACTATTTACTAATTACTTAAAACTAAATTAAATTAAGAAAAATAGAAAATGAACAGTGAAAATTATGAAAAATTTTCTAAAATTATTTTATAGCATATAAAACCTAGGAAAAATATAAAAAAGTACTGTTGTTAAATAAAAATTAATAAACCTAATTAATTTACTAATATTACTTAATTATTAATAAACTAATACTAATTATAATAAATACTAAATGAAAAGATAAAAATCTGGAAAAATTCCTACAATTACTTTAATATACTAGGAATTTAATAAAAATATAAAAACACATAAGTACTTGACAAAAATTGAAAAAGAAAAATTAAAAAGCTAAATTATGTTAAATAGAAGCTATCACTAAAAATTAAATTTGGCTTTTTTGATTTTTCTTTTTTCAAAACTAATTAACTACTGAATACATGCAACTTTTGTGAAAACAAATTTCTTGGAACTCTAAAATAAGCTCAGCATAAGCTCATAAGCTTATCAGCTTTGGCATTTTGGCTCAAAGTGATGTTCAAGCTTAACAAGCTATCTAATAAGCTAAAGAAAATGGAGACAGAGGTGGAATAAGATGTGAACAAGTGAAAGGGATAGGAATTAAGCAAAATGGTGACAAGAGTAGCACTGATAAGCTCAGAGGGAGCAAATAAGCACTTCCAAATACCATTGCTCAAACAGGCCTCATAGGCACAACTGCAGGCATGTGTGGGTCCCACAGGGGGGCTGGAAGCCTAAAGTGGAACTTGGTCCTAACAGCTGAGCTAGGGGGCATCTAAATGCACCAAGTTTCAATGATTAAGCTCAAAGTTTGAGCTTGTTGTGGTCTGTGGAAGGTTCAGTGAGCAAAGGCTCAAAGTGAACTTGTGGATTGATCTAAGCTTGACCAACTTGAGTATAAGCTAGAACCTAAGTAGCAACTCAGCAAGCACACTCACAAACAATCATATATAAGCTCAAATCAACAATGAACAAGCTAGGATTCATGTAGGGTCAGTAAATCAAACAAGCTCAATTGCCTGCTGATTTGCATACTCAGATACAATCCTTTAATAATGCAACTTTGAGGGCACAATAAGCTAAGCAGATAAGTGACTAAGAGCAAATTAAGAATGCAGCTAACTATTTAACCTGCGAGATTTTCAAAAGGAACAAAAAACAAAGACAAAAGTGTTGGGTTTTGACCAAGTGACACTGCTGCTATGTGATACTGCTGCTGAGTAATACTGCTGCCATGATGAAACTGCTGCTAGTGTTAATGACTCTGCTGCTGAAGACAAACTGCTGCTTGGTGAAACTACTGCTGAAAGGATTAACATTGTATACGATAGGATAATTATGTAATAGATTCTGTGCATATTATATCTATTTAGTTCTTATCTTGTAGAGAAAGGTATTGTAAACCTAGTAGGACTCCTTGGCCTATAAAAGGAGGTTCCTAGGGTTAGTTTAGAATTGACAGAATTACGTATTAGTTTACACTTCAAGGTTGTAAAACCCTAGCATTATCGAGTGCTCGTATTAATAATATTGAGGTGTTGAAAGTGAATCGTTAATCTTCTTAAGTTAAGCTTTTATATTCCGCGTTTAAGCTTAAGTGTTTATTCAAGTTAACTTCTATACAAGATCGTTTAAGCTCAACTGGGATCAACAAGTGGTATCAGAACTTGTGATCTAGAAGTTATTATCAAGAAGATTTTGTTTCTTTAAAGTTTGCTGTTCCAAATCGTGTGCTTAAGATGGGTGATGAAACTCATATGGTGACTGCTTCAAGGGTACCTATGCTCAATCCTTCTGAGTATGAGCTATGGAAGAGGAGGATCAGACAATACATTCGTATGATCGACTTCAACATGTGGAATGTGATTGTTAATGGTGATTCTGAACCAGAGAAGAGTGCTGATGGTAAGGAGATACCAATTAAGTCTGCTGAAGCTAATGCAACAAGGAAGCTGGAAATCAAGGCTCATAGTATTCTCTTAATGGGAATACCTAATGAATTTCAAATGGACTTTGATGTTTGTGAAACAGGAAAAGCATTGATGGATGCAGTGGAATTCAGGTTTGGAGGGAATGATGCTACTAAGAAATCTAGGAAGAACATGTTGAAGCATCAGTTTGAAAATTTTACTTCTGAATCTGGAGAAAAGATAATTGGCACATACAACAGGCTAAATCAACTAGTTAGTCATCTAAAGCTTGTTGGTTATGTTGTTCCACAGGAAGATGTGAATCTCAAGTTCCTAAGAAGTCTTGCACCTGAATGGAGTATGCATACAGTGGTGTGGAGGAATAAGCCTGACTTTGAAACAATGAAGTTGGAGAGCCTCTACAACAATTTAAGGGTGTATGAATCTGAATTGGCTACTTCTTCTACTTCATCTTCTAGTGCACAAAATCTTGCTTTTGTGTCTTCAAAATCCAAAGAGACTCAAGAATCTCACTCTACTGCTTATGGAGTCTCTACTGCTGATGGATCTGCTGCTGGTTCAAATGACAAGATTTCTACCAGTGATGTTGCTTTATGTGCATTCTTGGCTGAGCTTACTACTACTATAAGGTCACATGTCATAAATCAAGATATGGATCATATTGATCCAGATGATCTTGAAGAAATTGATCTCAAATGGCAAATGGCAATGTTGACTTTAAGAGCAAGAAAGTTCTGGAAAAAGACTGGAAGAGAAGTCAAATACAAGGCTAAGGAGAGTCCAGGGTTTGACAAGTCTAAGATTGAATGCTACAATTGCAACAGGAAGGGACATTTTGCTAGAGAGTGTAGATCTCCAAAGAAGAATGTTGATGTTCCAAAGAAGACTGAAGAATCAAAGACTGCACTTGTGTCATGTGATGGGCTGGGAGATTATGACTGGAGTGATATGGCTGAAGAAGAACCAAATTTCTCTTTGGTTGCTGCTGTTCTACCCAAAGTGCATAACTTTGCACTTATGGCATATGGTTCATCATCAGGCTCTGACTCTGAGGTATCTAATGACTCTGAATCATCTGGTTGTTCTTTTAAATCTTGTTCTGACACTATAGAAGTACTTAAGGCTAGGAATGAGAGTCTAAATAGAGAAATTGAACACCTAAAACTTGATAACTTAGGTTATAAAGTAGGTATTCAAAATGTTGAGAGGAGGTTAGAATATCTCAAAGAGTGTGAAAAAGAATATGTAGATCAACTTAATCTCAGAGATATAGAAATTTTTAAGAAAAACAGTGAAGTAGAAGTTCTTAAAAATAAGTTAGAAGAAGCTGAAAAAGATAAAGAGGCTGCTCTTGCTGAAAAAGAAAAACATGTAGTAAGAGTACAAAAACAACAATTTGCTTCTGATTTGGTTCATAAATCTATAGAGAGCACCTTGATGAGAAAAGGCAGTGGAATTGGATATAATGAAGTGGCTCCTCCAGCCAAAAGTGCTTATGCTCCACCAGGAAAAGAGCTATCCTTCATTAGTGAGCTAGAAATTGGAAAACCTGTAGGTGAAAGTAGCACAAGTGTCTTAGAAACACCTAAGGTTGAGACTAGAAAATTCCCTGAAGCTCCTACTATAGAAGAATGGTATTCTGATAGTGACAGTGAAGAGGAACAGGTTAAACCAAAACTAACAGTTAAAAAGGAAGAAATTCCTACTCAGGTTAAACCTAAGGTAGAACAGGTAAAGTTTGTTAAGCCTGTATTAGAAAATAAACTCTCTAGGAGAATGGTAGAGTACAATGAGATGCCTAGAGAACAAATGAGATGTTTTGATAATCAGCCTAGGGGTAACCAGAGAAACTTTAACAACCTAGTTTCACACAGATTAGGTAGTCAGTTTCAATTACAAAAGAAGGCTTGTTATAAGTGTGGTAGCTTTGACCACTTGATTGGTAGATGTCCTGAACACCAAAAGCCTGTATGGAATCAATACACTAGGGTGAATCACAAATATGTTCCTAAAAAGACTCACTCTCATCCTAATAGGAATATGGTTCCAAGAGCTGTGTTATTGAGATCTGGTGCAACTAGATCTATTTATGCTGCTAAAACAAATGGTGTTTTCAAAAATACAACTGGTTCTTCCACTGGCTCTACTGCTAGTAAGCACTCTGCTGCTAGTATGCATTCTGCTGCTAGTAAGCAATCTGCTTCTAATGGAAAACTTTCTACTTCTGAGCCAAAACATCTTCCAAATACAGTTGTTGGTAATCACTTTTATGCTGTTAAGGCCTCAGCTTGCTAGACTTGGAAACCAAAATCAAATGTTTTAAATACTATTTCTAAGAATAGTAGTGCATCAAGTGATTTAAAGAAATTTGATTATGTTGATGCACAAGGCAGATCCAAGTCAGTAATGGCTTGGGTCCCCAAGAGAAACTAATTTCTCTATTTTTCATGTGCAGGTCAGTAATGGCCTTTGCAATTAGGAATAATATTCTTAATATGGCATAGAAGATTGGGACATCTGAACTACAAGACTATGAACAAATTGGTGAAAGGAAATCTTGTGAGAGGGATGCCTATAAAGACTTTTGAAAATTGTGAAACTTGTGTTGCATGTCAAAAGGGTAAACAACACAGAGTTTCTTTCAAGTCCAAGACTGTAAACACAAATACTAAGCCACTACACTTGCTACACATGGATTTATTTGGGCCTGTATTTGTAAAAAGTTTGAATAAGAAGTCATATTGTCTTGTTGTCACTGATGACTTTAGCAGGTTTACTTGGGTGTTCTTTCTAGCCACCAAAGATGAAACTCCAGGAATACTCAAAGCTTTCATTACAAGAGTTGAAAACCTGCACAATCACAAGGTGAAGATTATCAGATGTGACAATGGTACTGAGTTCAAGAACAGTGAGATGAATCAATTCTGTGTGGGAAAAGGAATACTTAGACAGTACAGTGTAGCAAGAACTCCACAACAGAATGGTGTTGCAGAAAGAAGAAACAGGACACTTATTGAGGCTGCAAGAACTATGCTATCTGATTCAAAACTACCTGTACCTTTTTGGGCTGAAGCTGTGAACACTGCATGTTTTGTGCAGAACAGAAGTAAGGTAGTCAAGCCTCATAACAAGACTCCATATGAGCTATTTCATGGAAAGAAGCCAATGATTGATTTTCTCAAACCATTTGGATGTCCTGTTACTATCTTAAACACTAAGGATCAGCTAGGCAAATTTGATGAAAAAGCTGATGAAGGAAATTTGGTTGGTTACTCTGTAAATAGTAAAGCCTTCAGGGTATATAATAAGAGAACCAAACATGTAGAGGAGAATCTGCATATCAAGTTTAGTGAAAACACATATAATTCTGCAGGGAAAGGACCAGAATGGTTATTTGATGTTGATATTCTTGCCAAAACAAGGAATTATGTTCCTGTAATTGCCAGTGTTGATAAACCACAGGAAGAGTTTGTTGTGATTGAGAAATTGAAGATTGGTCCAACCTTTGTACCCTTTCAGAAAGAACAAAGCCCTCAAGATGATGTTGTTTCTCATGATAAACCTAAGGAAACTGAAGAAGGTATTGAAATACCAAATGAAGCAGAAAAAGAAACTAATGAAGTTCCCAAGGTAGTTGTTGATGTCTCTCCTACACAGCCAGAAGACTCTACTGCTAGGCCAAAAGATACAACTACTGCTCCACCACATTCTGCTTCTAAGCCTACTAACTCTACTGCTACTTCAATGTTTCAGAATTTGGATACTCAAGGTAGACCCAATACTTATTCTATCTACCCTGAAGATCCAAATATGCCTTCTCTAGAGAACATATACTATGATACAGATGATGATGCCCTTGATGGTAAGCTATTTGGAGCTGATGCTGACATAACTAATTTGGAACTCAATATTCCTATTAGTCCTACAACTACCACAAGAGTACACAAGGATCATCCCAAAGATCAAATCTTAAGTGATCCACAATCATCTATTCAAACCAGGCAGATGACTAAAGCACTGAAAGATCTTCAACATCAAAGTTTCTTTGCCAGATCTCTGCATCAAAGAAATAGTCATAAAGATCTTCAAAATTGCCTGTTTGCATGTTTTCTTTCTCAGATAGAACCCAAAAATACTTACAAAGCCTTACAAGAAGCAAGTTGGCTGGAAGCAATGCAAGATGAGCTTCTACAATTCAAGCTGCAAGAAGTTTGGACTTTGGTTGAGCTGCCAAATAGAAAAAGGGTGATTGGCACAAAATGGGTTTTCAGATGCAAAAGAGATGAGAGAGGAATTGTCATTAGGAATAAAGCAAGGTTAGTAGCACAGGGATACACACAACAAGAAGGCCTTGATTATGATGAAGTGTTTGCACCAGTGGCAAGAATAGAGGCAATTAGAATATTCTTGGCTTATGCTTCATACAAAGATTTTGTGGTGTATCAGATGGATGTCAAGAGTGCTTTTCTGTATGGGACCATTACTGAGGAAGTTTATGAGTCTCAACCACCAGGCTTTGAAGACCCTGATCATCCTGACAAAGTTTACAAGGTAAATAGAGCAATGTATGGATTACATCAAGCTCCTAGAGCTTGGTATGACACCTTGTCCACATATTTGTTAGAATCTGGGTTTAGTAGAGGAAAGATTGACAAGACTTTGTTTCTCAAAAGACAAAAAGGTGATATTTTGTTGGTTCAAATCTATGTTGATGACATCATCTTTGGATCTACAAACAGAGATATGTGTGTTAGTTTTGAGAAGATAATGAAAGACAAGTTTGCTATGAGTTCAATGGGAGAACTCACTTTCTTCTTGGGTCTGCAAGTTACACAGAAAGAAAATGGCATATTTATTAGTCAGGATAAGTATGTCAATGATATATTGAAGAAGTTTGGCTTTGTAGATGCTAAGCCTGCCAAGACTACCATGGACAAAGATAAACCATTGCTGAAGGATGAATATGGAAAAGAAGTGGACATTCACTTGTACAGGTCTATGATTGGCTCATTGATGTATCTTACAGCATCAAGGCCTGATATCATGTTTGCTGTGTGTGCCTGTGCAAGATTTCAAGTGTGTCCCAAGGAATCACATCTCAATGCAGTGAAGAGAATTTTTAGATATCTGAGGCATCAACCTAAATTGGGCCTTTGGTATCCTAAGGATTCACCTTTTGATTTGGTCTCCTACTCAGATAGTGATTATGTTGGAGCTTCTTTGGATAGAAAGTCTACAACAGGGGGTTGTCAGTTCCTTGGAAGCAGGTTGGTGTCATGGCAATGCAAGAAGCAAACAGTGGTGGCTAATTCTACAACAGAAGCTGAGTATGTGGCTGCTTCAAGTTGTTGTGGACAGGTTCTATGGATGCAGAATCAATTATTGGATTATGGGTACAATTTCATGAATACTAAAATCCATATTGATAACAACAGCACACTTTGCATAATTAAAAATCCTGTTTTTCATTCTAAAACAAAAAAAACATATTGAGATAAGACATCACTTTATAAGGGATTGCTATGAAAAGAAGTTGATTCAAATTGTTAAAGTTCATACTGATAACAATGTTGCTGATCTTCTCACTAAACATTTTGATGTGGGGAGGTTTCAATTTTTAATTGCAAACATTGGTATGATTAATCTTTGAAAAACTTATCTCTTTGTTTTTGTTAAAGTTTGTAAAGTGAATGTGCTGCTTGTTATTCTGCTGCTTGTTAATGAGTATATGTTTGTGATATAATGTACTATGCTGCTCTTTGATTTTCTAACTCTACTGCTAGTACATATGTTGGTTGTTTGCTTTGTGGTGTTTGGTCTAACATTTTGCAGATATAAGAATGATGATTTGCCCAATTGAAACAAGCAAGTTAATATCATTCATTCATTCAAAAAGTACAAAGATCAAACATCAAAAGACAACATACAAAAGCAGACGTCACAACCTAACACCTACATCTCCATCACTTCCTAGGGCATGGAAGCCCAAGCACAACCTCTCTATCCTTTGGGAGCGGAGGGTTCTGTTTTGTTGGTCCAAGAGAAAGACCAGGTGATGGTTGTGGCCTTGGCCTTGAAGATTGTGGCCTCTCAGGAGTGGAAGGTGGATTGCTTGCTGGTTCTTCCTCATCTTCATCAGATGATGTGTAGATGAAGGGAGCTTGATAATGATGCACTGGAGGAGGTGGTTGCACAGGGATCCAAGCTTGGTCTTCTGATGATTCTGATGATGCTGGAGACTCAGGGGACATAGGTTGTTTACCTCTTGAGGTACTTGGAGTTTGATTTAGGTTGAGAAGATCTTTGAACACAGGAAGATCATGTTTCCTTTTACGTGCTTGTTCTTTTGTCCTACAACCAAACCGTGGAGGACGAAAAGGTGGAATATAGGGTTCCATTGGGGATTCATCCTCTGATGATGAATCGGATGATATATTGATGATTTCGGGTGTTGATTTCATTGTTTGGTGATTTGATTGTAAAGATGGATAGTATTGATTGTGAGTGTGGCGTTTTTGAATGAGATTAGGGTTTGATTGCATTATTTAGGGAAAAGATCTCGCCGGTTTTATAGAGATTACGGAGTGATATGTGCATTAATTGTTATGGATCGTTGACCAAGGTCTATAGTCAACTCTGCTGCTGGCTCCAGTTCACTCTGCAGCTAGTTCTATCACTCTGCTGCTAGTTGTGAATGACACGGTTATGCTGCTACGGTTGTAAGTAAGAGGGTGTTATGTGTAACTTCCATCCATCAGTTTAAAACCTAATTGACCTTTATAATTGGTTTTCATATGTTCTCAATTGAAGTTATCACAAACCCTTACACCTTATCATTCTCATAGTCACAAATCCCCAATTCTCTAAAACCTAATTCATGGAGCTTTCACGTACCTGGGTTGAGCAACACAACAGTGTGGTCGTTTTGAATGAAGAGTTAGTTCCTGAAGGTTTCACAGACATGGTAAAGTTTTTGAATGCTACTTCTCTTAGGTATGCACTCACTGTGAACCCTACTATATTTGTTTCCTACATCAAACAGTTTTGGTTTACCGCTAAAATCAAAACTATGAATGGGGAAAAACATGTCAGTTGTAACAATTCGCAATTTCAGGTTAACTTTTATTCCCGAAAATTTCACTATTCACTTTTTACTATTCACTTTTACTATTCACTTTTCACTATTCATCTCAGAAATTTTTATTTCATATTCTCGTAAGTTAAACTATTTTAACGATAATCCGAGAGTTTGACGCTCGTCGGATCATTTCTGCAAAAATCACAAAGCCGTGTCCGAGATTTACTTTTAGGTTTAAACGTCCTTCCAGCATCCCGATATATCCATAAAACATTATAAACAATAGAAATATGATTTTCTATCATTTTATGACAATTCCAAAAGTTTTGGAATTTTACGTTTTTCAGTTCAGCGTTTTACGCGAATTACGCGTTTTAGACCCGTGTTTCCAGTTTTTAGCAGGGTTTTAGCACCCGATAGATCCTACCACTCATTTTATATTTTATTATGGACTATATTGACATGTTTAACAATACTTTCAAGTTTCATATTTTTACGATACCCGATTTTACGTTTTGAGGCTTAATCATTTACGGTTAGCTTTTTACGGAGTCAAAATGCACAAACTAAGCAAGATAACACCAAGACTCATCATCTAGTCACCCTTATCACCTTTGAACCGCCATTTAGGGGGGGAGTCACCATTTTGGAGGCTTGATCTTGACCATTGATCTCTAGGATGTTTACAAGTGTCTAAATTAACCATGGTTACATTCTAACCCAATATATGGTTAACTATTTTTCTCATCCTATAAATAGCCAACTAATAACACATAGAAAACTTGCACCACACCTTCTTATAACCTTTAAGTCCTAAAACCTAAGGCACTTTTCTTATATTTTGTAAGAAAGTTAACTAGTTTTTGAAAGAAAACTAGTGTTTGATCTTCAATCTTGGAAATTTTCTAAGAAAAGTTGTTATAACGTTAAAGTCTCCAAAAAGACGTCGTTATAATCTTCAAATAGCTTTGGACTTCAAGAAGGCGTCGTTATAATCTTCAAATAACCTCGGTTTATCATAGGTTGCAAAGGAGGAAAGCTTGTTCAAACAAAGTCCTAGTTCTTGTCCTAGTTTCCCTTTTTCTTTAAGGCCAAAAGTTGTAAGCAAACCCTAACATACTTTCTTGCTTAATTATCATTTTCATGCTCTTTGTGTTCCTTTCATGCTATATATGTTCTTGTTATTGTGTTCATGATGTTTAAAAATGGATAAAACAAGTATTGGTATACATATGTTAACTTATGACAAGTAAACAAGCAAACTAGTGATTTTTATGGAGAACCACGACCAAAATAGTATAACTTTGATATTTGACACTTACTTACTGTTAAAGAGGACTTAACAAGGAAAACATAGCAATTTGAATCACCCAAAACGAGTACCCGAGTCAAAAGTTATGGCCATAAGAAGTTAGCGAAACCAAAACGGCAAAACTGCCTAAATAGCATTCTGATCAAATTTAGCTTTTTAAAGTCACCCTTATGGTCCGATTCATCAAAAAGTTAAAACACGAAAGTTGTCCGGAACGACGTTTTCGTTCAGGAACAAAGAAGCTCGAGCCCTGAAAACGCTTTCCGAGTGATAAATTTCTTCAAAATCTTAACAGCCCATTTTAGACCAAAGTCACTATATTATAGTTATCATTTACTAAGACCAAGAGGTCTAATGACCTAAAGCCAAGACCACAACCATGGCTAAAGCCAAGGTTGAGTCTCAAGACCATGGAAAAATGACCAAGGTCACGGCGAAGCCATGACTAAATGACCATATAAGCTTACTTAGGCGTAAACATGAAACAAGGAATTAGGCGATAACTTGAACAAACAATTTGGATCTACTTCACTTCAAAAGGAACCATGAGATATTACAAAGAGAAAATGGTCATATAAGACTTATGAAACTACCCTTAATAACAATCTTCATGTACTAATAAACTTTCCTAAGTTTATTCAAATATTGGACATGTAACTTTTCGGATTAAAACTTATACATTTGTTATCAAATACTACAATAGTAGGGAGCCTCATGTGAGGAGTTCATTAAGTAAGCCGTCGAGATGAGTTGTGGATTTACGAGTTAAAGTGTCCTGGCTCCTCGAACGTTTACTCTATGACTTCTGAATTATGTCGGCCCGAACGGTAGTAAGAGATATACAACCTATACATGTTCCATAAACCATTTATATTCAAAGACTTACACTATATACTAAGTACTACATCATGAACATTATGCAAGACATATATGGGAAATTCTTCGTATTCTTAGACGTTACTCCAAACCTAAGTCGCAACGTTCTATTATAGGCTGCTCTTAGTGACTTTCGCGATTCGACTACCACTTTCATTTCACATCACTTAAGCTTAAGGTGAGTCATAGCCCCTACTCTTTTCGTACTTGTCTTAACTCTTTGGGGGAGACACATGCTCAACTACTTGTTTACTTGTACAAATACTCAAAACGTCTATACTTGACTGTGTTATACTTGATTGCTTACATACATGACTGCGTTATACTTAATTGCGTTATTCTATTTATTGACTAGTAGTTGTCTTTGGGAATTGACTCCCAGTTGTCTTTGGGAAGTGGCTCCCAGTTGTCTTTGGGAATTGACTCCCAGTTGTCTTTGATACATCCTAACATTTGCGAATGTTGGATACATCATAAAAGTGAGGTCTTCGGAGATGAAGTAGAGACTCACTTCTAATTGCTTAAATTGTCTTGATGAACTTATACATGTCTTATTCATACTATATATGTTAGCAGTGGGTTGTGAACACACAGGTTGCAAGTCTCTTATGGCGGGAATTGCAACTGAGTGGATTCACGATGCCTTTGCTATGCGAACATTCTCTTAAGGCTTTTCAATTATTTTAAGACAAACTCTATGAACTCACCAACCATTGTGTTGACACTTTAGCATGTTTGTCTCAGGTCTGTAAGATGATAAGCTGTTGCATGGAGCATAGAGTCGCTTGGCATGTTTTGAAGACTTATGCTTTTATCTTTACCATTCGATATGTCTTAAAACTCTTATGTATTGTATTATGGAACTCAAGTTTGTATCTCGGAATTTATTAATCGAATGGTAACTTTTCAAAACGTCTCATTTAGAGTTCGTTTTCTATACCTTGTTCTTTGTATTATGAAGTAGCACCCCTATGACACAGTCTTCTGCTGCGGTATTTTGGGGGTGTTACAGATTGGTACCAGAGCCTTGGTTATAGAGAACTAGGTTGCATTTACTACCTAGACTATAACTGCTATAAACATTAAGACTCTTCTCTTTATTTTGCTTTACACACACTTCATGTGCATATGCTTATTGCTAATTGTTTGTTTAGAAGAAACCCGAGACAATAGTCAAGTCATCAAAAATTTAGAGCTAAGTAATAATTGTTTAATTAACTTAATCTTGTGACAGTTCTTGTTTGATAAGACATAAGATTAAGTTAAATAAAGGTTATTAGTTTCCTGTAGAGATTTGATGATTTGCCTTATACTTACTTTATATGATTCTAATACCTAGAAGTGGTTCATATGTCCTAGTACGACACTCAAACCTTTCTACAAGCGCGACTAGTCCATTTCGTCATATCACCTTCTCTAGATACCCAGACTATGTTACCCCTTTCACAACTTAAGAGCAGATGATAGAAAGTCTACCCAATTATGTAGTACCAATTGTTGAGTTATGTGTGCCTGGTAAATATGTATACGTGTGAAAGGAAGCAATTATAATTATGGTGGCCAACATAATTATAAATGCGTCACGACTCACGTAGACATATGTGACCATGCTTACATTAATCGACGATTGACTCAAAATTGACAAGATTTAAGACTAAGTAGTCCAGGAATATCACCTCATATCTGACGTCGACAAAATGTCCCTCCTTGTAGATATCATGGCACCAAAGAGAGTAACTCGTAGCACTAGCCGAGGTGGTGCAACACCAAGAGGTGGAAGAACTGGTGGTCGTGGAGGTAGAGGAACTGCTCACGACACTAGTAATCCTAGTAATGATAGTGGAAGAACTGGTGGACGTGGAGGTAGAGGAGATGCTCACGACACTAGTAACCCTAGTAACGCTGGTGGAAATCCAGATGTCTCCACCATTATTGCCCAACAACTACAAAACCTACTTCCCACTATAGTCACACAAGTTGGCAATCACATGAACAATTCGGGAAACCACGGAAGTATAAATGACGCTACAAATAATGGAGGAAGGAATGATAACAACAACAACAACAACAACAACCACTATAGGACTGGATGTACGTATAAGGAATTTACGTCATGCAAACCAATTGAGTTTAATGGCAAAGGAGGTGCATTGGCATATACTCGATGGGTCGAGAAGATGGAGTCAGTGATTGACATCAGTAACTGTGCAATCCACCAGAGAGTGAAATATTCTGCATGCTTACTATCAGAAAAGGCATTGACATGGTGGAACATGCAGATTCAAGCAAGGACTAGAGAAGCAGCTGTAGGCATGACATGGGACGACTTTAAAGGACTACTGAAGGAAGAATACTGCCCGGTTAATGAAATGCAAAAACTAGAAGACGAGTTTTGGCATCACTCTATGGTAGGGGCTGGTCATGCAACCTACACAGATCGGTTTCATGAACTAGCTAAACTAGTTCCTCATCTGGTTACCCCTGAATCCAAGAGGATTGAGAGGTACATCTATGGCCTTGTTCCCGAGATTCGTGGGATGGTGAAAACAACCGAACCTCCCACAATTCAAAGTGCAATACTAAGAGCAGGGACCCTAACAGATGAGATGGTTAGGAATGGAACTTTGAAGACTAGTGATAAAAGAAAGGGAGCAGGTGAATCGAGCGAGCAAAAGGGTACAATGGTTGATAATAAGAGAGCAAGAGGATTTGCAGCAAAAGTTTATGATCAGAAAAAGTATGAGGGTCCACATCCTAAGTGTACTAAATGCACTTATCATCATCAAAGGTCTGAACCATGCCCTGTGTGTTATAATTGCAAGAAGTCTGGCCACTTTGCAAGTCAGTGTAAATCAATTACAAGGCAGGCGAATGCGGACAATATAGGAAACAACCAAAAGACATGCCATGAGTGCAACAGCCCAAACCATTTCCGAAATACTTGTCCTAAGTTGAATAGGGCACAGGGACAAGTACTGGATAACCCGACTCTAGCAGTAATGCTTGAAGCAAATAACCCAAAGCGTGAATACAATGATAGTCCACCTCGGGGTCGAGCATACTATTTGGGTGCTAAGGAAGCCCGCAATGCGTAACGGGTACGTACTTTATCCTACCATATTATTCTATCCTAGTTCAAAAACTTAGCTTTATTATGCCGCTATTAAGATAAGAGACCTAGACACACTAAACTTCGGGACGAAGTTTCCTGAAGGGGTAGAGACTGTAACAATTCGCAATTTCAGGTTAACTTTTATTCCCGAAAATTTCACTATTCACTTTTTACTATTCACTTTTACTATTCACTTTTACTATTCACTTTTCACTATTCATCTCAGAAATTTTTATTTCATATTCTCGTAAGTTAAACTATTTTAACGATAATCCGAGAGTTTGACGCTCGTCGGATCATTTCTGCAAAAATCACAAAGCCGTGTCCGAGATTTACTTTTAGGTTTAAACGTCCTTCCAGCATCCCGATATATCCATAAAACATTATAAACAATAGAAATATGATTTTCTATCATTTTATGACAATTCCAAAAGTTTTGGAATTTTACGTTTTTCAGTTCAGCGTTTTACGCGAATTACGCGTTTTAGACCCGTGTTTCCAGTTTTTAGCAGGGTTTTAGCACCCGATAGATCCTACCACTCATTTTATATTTTATTATGGACTATATTGACATGTTTAACAATACTTTCAAGTTTCATATTTTTACGATACCCGATTTTACGTTTTGAGGCTTAATCATTTACGGTTAGCTTTTTACGGAGTCAAAATGCACAAACTAAGCAAGATAACACCAAGACTCATCATCTAGTCACCCTTATCACCTTTGAACCGCCATTTAGGGGGGGAGTCACCATTTTGGAGGCTTGATCTTGACCATTGATCTCTAGGATGTTTACAAGTGTCTAAATTAACCATGGTTACATTCTAACCCAATATATGGTTAACTATTTTTCTCATCCTATAAATAGCCAACTAATAACACATAGAAAACTTGCACCACACCTTCTTATAACCTTTAAGTCCTAAAACCTAAGGCACTTTTCTTATATTTTGTAAGAAAGTTAACTAGTTTTTGAAAGAAAACTAGTGTTTGATCTTCAATCTTGGAAATTTTCTAAGAAAAGTTGTTATAACGTTAAAGTCTCCAAAAAGACGTCGTTATAATCTTCAAATAGCTTTGGACTTCAAGAAGGCGTCGTTATAATCTTCAAATAACCTCGGTTTATCATAGGTTGCAAAGGAGGAAAGCTTGTTCAAACAAAGTCCTAGTTCTTGTCCTAGTTTCCCTTTTTCATTAAGGCCAAAAGTTGTAAGCAAACCCTAACATACTTTCTTGCTTAATTATCATTTTCATGCTCTTTGTGTTCCTTTCATGCTATATATGTTCTTGTTATTGTGTTCATGATGTTTAAAAATGGATAAAACAAGTATTGGTATACATATGTTAACTTATGACAAGTAAACAAGCAAACTAGTGATTTTTATGGAGAACCACGACCAAAATAGTATAACTTTGATATTTGACACTTACTTACTGTTAAAGAGGACTTAACAAGGAAAACATAGCAATTTGAATCACCCAAAACGAGTACCCGAGTCAAAAGTTATGGCCATAAGAAGTTAGCGAAACCAAAACGGCAAAACTGCCTAAATAGCATTCTGATCAAATTTAGCTTTTTAAAGTCACCCTTCTGGTCCGATTCATCAAAAAGTTAAAACACGAAAGTTGTCCGGAACGACGTTTTCGTTCAGGAACAAAGAAGCTCGAGCCCTGAAAACGCTTTCCGAGTGATAAATTTCTTCAAAATCTTAACAGCCCATTTTAGACCAAAGTCACTATATTATAGTTATCATTTACTAAGACCAAGAGGTCTAATGACCTAAAGCCAAGACCAAAACCATGGCTAAAGCCAAGGTTGAGTCTCAAGACCATGGAAAAATGACCAAGGTCACGGCGAAGCCATGACTAAATGACCATATAAGCTTACTTAGGCGTAAACATGAAACAAGGAATTAGGCGATAACTTGAACAAACAATTTGGATCTACTTCACTTCAAAAGGAACCATGAGATATTACAAAGAGAAAATGGTCATATAAGACTTATGAAACTACCCTTAATAACAATCTTCATGTACTAATAAACTTTCCTAAGTTTATTCAAATATTGGACATGTAACTTTTCGGATTAAAACTTATACATTTGTTATCAAATACTACAATAGTAGGGAGCCTCATGTGAGGAGTTCATTAAGTAAGCCGTCGAGATGAGTTGTGGATTTACGAGTTAAAGTGTCCTGGCTCCTTGAACGTTTACTCTATGACTTCTGAATTATGTCGGCCCGAACGGTAGTAAGAGATATACAACCTATACATGTTCCATAAACCATTTATATTCAAAGACTTACACTATATACTAAGTACTACATCATGAACATTATGCAAGACATATATGGGAAATTCTTCGTATTCTTAGACGTTACTCCAAACCTAAGTCGCAACGTTCTATTATAGGCTGCTCTTAGTGACTTTCGCGATTCGACTACCACTTTCATTTCACATCACTTAAGCTTAAGGTGAGTCATAGCCCCTACTCTTTTCGTACTTGTCTTAACTCTTTGGGGGAGACACATGCTCAACTACTTGTTTACTTGTACAAATACTCAAAACGTCTATACTTGACTGTGTTATACTTGATTGCTTACATACATGACTGCGTTATACTTAATTGCGTTATTCTATTTATTGACTAGTAGTTGTCTTTGGGAATTGACTCCCAGTTGTCTTTGGGAAGTGGCTCCCAGTTGTCTTTGGGAATTGACTCCCAGTTGTCTTTGATACATCCTAACATTTGCGAATGTTGGATACATCATAAAAGTGAGGTCTTCGGAGATGAAGTAGAGACTCACTTCTAATTGCTTAAATTGTCTTGATGAACTTATACATGTCTTATTCATACTATATATGTTAGCAGTGGGTTGTGAACACACAGGTTGCAAGTCTCTTATGGCGGGAATTGCAACTGAGTGGATTCACGATGCCTTTGCTGTGCGAACATTCTCTTAAGGCTTTTCAATTATTTTAAGACAAACTCTATGAACTCACCAACCATTGTGTTGACACTTTAGCATGTTTGTCTCAGGTCTGTAAGATGATAAGCTGTTGCATGGAGCATAGAGTCGCTTGGCATGTTTTGAAGACTTATGCTTTTATCTTTACCATTCGATATGTCATAAAACTCTTATGTATTGTATTATGGAACTCAAGTTTGTATCTCGGAATTTATTAATCGAATGGTAACTTTTCAAAACGTCTCATTTAGAGTTCGTTTTCTATACCTTGTTCTTTGTATTATGAAGTAGTACCCCTATGACACAGTCTTCCGCTGCGGTATTTTGGGGGTGT